>CM053404.1:121176282-121248552 GCA_028644305.1 Xerus rutilus | reverse complement strand
CGCCTGTAATCCCAGCACTTAGGGAGGCTGAGACAGGAGGATCGCGAGTTCAAAGCCAGCCTCAGCAATGGCGAGGCGCTAAGCAACTCAGTGAGACCCTGTCTCTACATAAAACACAAAAAAGGGCTGGGGATGTGGCTCAGTGGTCGAGTGCCCCTGAGTTCAATCCCCAGTACCAAAAAAAAAAAAAAAAAAAAAAGTTCCTAGAACCTGACCTTATACAGTGGTTCCAGGAAGCTTCGTATGTAGTAAAGGTAGAATCACCTGTGTTGATTTGAAAATACAAATTCCCCTGTCCCCATCTAAGACCAACTGAATCAGAAGCCTCAGATTTGGAGTTTTGTCCTTTATATGTATTTAAAAAAATATCCAAAGGAGATTCTGATATATACCCTTTACTCCTAGAGAAGTAAAGTTTGAAATGCCAGAAAATTTGAAGGATGGTGAATGTCATCTGATTTGAATGAAGATATACAGGGGGAAGAGTTTCATTGAAAAGGAAATATTTGAGATGGATTTTTAAAGGGTGGAGAGGATTTCATTAGAGATTTTTAAACATACAATTGAGAATCTATGAAGTTTGTTGTTTTTTTTCCTATTTGTTTTATTTAACCAATTTAGTATAATAGAGAAATATTCTGTCAGTGAATTTTGAAAAACTAATGCAATCTGAGTTAGGTAGAGACTGAACAGACCTAAAGAATATCCCAGTTAGGCATTAGGCATGGTACTGAGCCAGAGGCTGGGAGCTGGTTTTTTTCTGTTGGAATAACCCTTAAAGGCTGATTGTGGGAAAATCCATGAATTTTGCTTGGAAAAGCTAGGTTAGGGCAGGGCCATTTGCAAACTGGTATTGTGTTTTTTGACTAAGTATTCTCGGTACCAGTGCATATTGGCTGAATGTCAGAATACTACAAGGGTTCATGATCCTACATGACAGTTTATACTACAATTACTTATTAAACTATAATTATTTAGTTCATGTGGATAGTTCTCTTCCCAGAACTGTTAGGCTCTTAGTTACTGCTTTTGTTATGTAGTATCTCTTTTTGATTTATATCTTCAAATTAATATTTTTAAGTAATTTGTGTTATATGGAGAGTAAGTATCTCTGAAATATCCAAGCAGTAGTATTTTATTTTAAAATTAGAATTGCTAAACATGTGAAAGAGTTAGATAGGGCTAGAACATGGGAAAAATAATAGAAAATGGCATAGATAGAAGAGTATTTAAAGTACCTGCTACCACTTCAAAATCTTTAACACTTTTATCTGCCATTGGCTTCCCAGAATTTGACACGTTGTATTTTGGGGATTGTCAGATGCAGGGAGAAGATACTGGAAAGATGCACTGGAATATAACATCTCTGTTTATTAGGAACAGGCAACCAAATCTTAAGGCTTAATTACCACTAATACCCCTAGGGAACCTGTGAACCATGAATACAAAAACTGAATTAGAGCTTAGAGCAGTGGTTTTCGAATCTTTTTTTTTTTTTTTTTAAATGCAACAGAACTCTCATGAAGTCTATATATAACTCCCGAATTTTAAATTATATAATGTAGAGAATACTAGCATTTACAGGGTCAGGTTTATTACATTAATTCAAAGTTATTAAGTGAGAATAATAATGCTACATAGTATTTTGTTGAATACAGTAGCTTGAAATTGTGAGTGAAAGATAAGAATTTAGTCTTACATTCCTCAGTCTTTTTTTCTGTGTTTTTAATCATGAGAATCATGGTTCACATGGATTATTTGTTCCATTTTATCTGAATACCTGTGCATTTAAATAAAGGTGATTGCAGAATCACTGCCTTCCAAATAAAGAATCTGTATATATGTACAGGAGTCCAGGAGAGAGTCCTTAGTGTTAGGTCTTCATGAAGATAACCTAATCCAACACAAATTAAGTATGTTAGTGTTGTATGTTGTATGTTGGTATGTTAAAAAACAAATGCATACTAATTGGGTCCTGCATTTGTTTATTTAATAAATAAGTAGTGGAAAGTAGATAAAAAATTCAAATCAAGCACTTGTTGAACCTTGAAGCATTTCTATAAACCTAGCATTCAGTTTTTAAACCACTGGCAAAGAAGGCTTGTTTCTCAGGAGAGAGATTACCAATATTCAGCTTAAGGAAACTGTGAGGCTTCACCTTTTCTCAGTAGAGGGATCTCATTTCAACTATAGAATATAGAAAATTATGAGTGTCATTTTCCCATGGGTAGTATGTAACAGCTATCATTTATTGCATACAGTGGGAATCTTGGCTCTTTAGGCCTTATTTTTTCCTGGAAGTTACAAAAGGCTGGAAAACTGGGGAATCAGCAAGGCATTAAAAAAAAAAAAAAGCCATTAATCACCAGAGTATCCAATGCCTATATTCAAATGAGTACAGTTTTCAAGACCATGTATGGTCACTACTGTAAAGTTCTCCACAAATCTGAGATCCAAGGCATTAATTAAAGATTATTAGTTGAGTAGCCAGAGTTTTCCATATTAGAATTTGGAAATGAGAAGGAAGTATTTTTAATTAGGGTGTATTGGACATTTGTTTGATTAACAGCATTGATAAATTTTTAGAAAATGGAAAGTCGTACTGGTAGCCATGATTCTGTCTGGCACAGTCTTGAGTAATGTGTTATATGGAAACCCTTTAGAGAAAGGACAAAATGTTATTACATTGTTTTGAAATTAGCTTGAACTCTCTGGTTTTCTTTCTTTCTTCTAGTTTTTTTTTTTTTTTTCACCTGCCTTACCCGTAATAGCTTATTTTTTAAAACAAAAAACACAACTCATGAAATAGAAAGCTTCCCTTGTTTTGTTGTGATGTGTCTTGAAACTCAAAGGCTGTGAATGTTGAGTTTTTTGTTTTTTGTTTTGTTGGCTTTAGACATGCTAAGGAAGGCAAATCACTGTTTCAGATCTTGAAAAAGAATATTACTTTTTAGCCTTTGATTCAGAATATTTTCTCTTAATTACTGAATGAGAACCTTGCATTTAAGGAATAATGTAACACTCTACTATTTTATTATGTATGACATTAAGCAAAACTACTTTTAGACATGTCAGCTGCTACTGGGTGGAGACATTTAATTCATCCCACCCCAACACATAGAGTAGAAAGCAGCTTTTAAAAAATAAACAAAATAAACTAAAACCAGCTTTAGCCTTTAGAATGCTTGTCATTTATATTCCCCACATATTTCTTCCTCAGTGAGAAACCGTATGATTTGTTTGATAGCTTTTCTCATAAACTTCGTTGGTTGGCTATTTAACATTCTTGCTATAACTTAGTGAAAACTTTAACCAAGAACTGCTTGGGGCATATAGTTACCAACAGTTTATTGGCTACTTCTGTAGTTGAAAGGAAGTTGAACTATTTTTTTGGACCCAATAAGTTTGTCCTTTCCACTTGGGTGTTGAAAGAGCTTATGAGCAGTAGCTGTTCTGATTTTTGTTGGTTGTTTTCTCTAGGGAACAAGCTACCCTCTGAGTCAGCACTGGACTTGAAGATAAATCCTACAATTCATGAAACTGACTGATTCGACTAAAGGATGGATAGTTTGGGCAGCGTTGGACAGCTCTATGAGGGGTCTGTTTGTTTAACTGAAGGGATTGTTGAGTTCAGCAACTTTTAATTCCCCTAAGCCAAGGGGTTGCTGTTGTGAAAACAGGGTTTGTGAAGGAATCAGTTCTGGCCATTAACATCAATATTCTTATTGACTCTGTTTTCATTTTATCATCAAACATCATGGAACAATTCTTTAAAGTGTAGAAAGTTTGCTCCTATTTGTTGCCAGCTAAAATGTATATGTCCTGAGAGGTCAGCATAGGATTTTTTCAATTATGAATCTAAGTTATCCTTTTTTCACATGGAGTTATGGACATTCTCTTGAGTAAACCTTTTGGCACTTAGGACATTTAGTCTTCGTGGCTTAAAATGTCTAGGATTAAGTGGAACCTAATTTGATTAGTAAATATTCACTAAATCAGTGAACGGTTTACACATATCAGCTTATGGCTAATATTGTAACATTTTTTTTGAAAATAATTCTCAAATAAGGTAATAAGGTAGTTTTTACCCTTTAGCTTTATAGAATTTTTGTATTAGCATTTGAGGAATTGAGATTTATTTTATTTTTTTATTTTATTTTATTTTTTTTTAAATATTTTTTTAGCTGTAGATGGACATAATGTCTTTATTTTATTGCTTTGTATGTGGTGCTGAGGATCGAACCCAGGGCCTCACGCATGCGAGGCAAGCGCTCTACCGCTGAGCTACAATCCCAGCCCCTGGATTTGAGATTTATTATACTGTTTAATTAAATGATTTTTTTTGGTGTGGAATCTGAGGAATTTTAAAATGCCACAGAAAGAAAAGTCTTCATACCTTAATTTTCTAGGCCATAATAAATTTTGTTCGGATATTTTGGATTATCTTTTTGAAGACTTCTAAAAACAAGCAGGGGTCAAATATATTAATTTTTGTTTAGTTACTTGAAAGTATGATTTAGAAGAGATAGGAATAATGGGAATTGTACCCAGCCAATACATGAGTAGATTATTTTAAATATCTTTTAGGCTAGAGATGCAAGTAGTCATCCAACATGCAAATTTGAAAATTTGGGCTTTAGACAGATGAAATTATATACAATCTACTTTGGGTTTATTAGTTGCATGATTATTATGATCTTCTTAAGCATGGTACTCTTAAGAACAGTTTAAGCCAGTTTCAAGAATTATTTGCAGGCTGGGGCTGTGGCTCAGTGGTAGAGCGCTTGCCTTGTATGTATGAAGCACTGGGTTTGATCCTCAGTACCACACAAAAATAAAGATATTGTGTTCACCTACAACTAAACTATTTAAAAAAATTATTTGCAAAGCTGAATTTGGTTGAAAAATGAAATTATTATGGGAACAAAGTAAAGGCTACTATTAGCCTTTACTTTCTCATTTTGTTGAAGGTTTTTGATGGTGGGGTGATTTTTTTTTTTTTTTAATATTGTACAATCTGTTCTGGCATTAGATCCACAATTAAAACATACACATGCTTAGATGATGCTTTTCCCAATTTTTATTTGTTCCATTTAAACTTCTTTTCCCACCCCATCCAGTGGCTGAAAAGGAATGGCAAAATGTTCCCAGTTTAAAATAGTCAATATAAATATTGACTTTTAAGAATTTTAATTTAATGACAATTTCTTGAAGAAATATTACCATTAGTCTCATTGAACAGAAAAGTGACCAAAGCTATGATCAAGGTTTTATCATATTCTTGGATACTAAGATAGCATTTCTTAACAAATGCATGTCATCAATTTAACAATAACATTTGGGGAAGAAGAAAATTCAACATTTGTTCATTTTAAAATTTTTTAAAAGTTTCTAACATTTATCTCTATTACTAGGATTCTTCAGAAACAAATTCTAATCCAGGTCTTTAAATTGGAAGATCCTCTGAATCATTCTTGTCTGTAGCAATTATACTTTGCTTCATAGTAACTGTTTTTGGTTTTTTTTTTATAGTACCTAAATCTTTAGAATTGACATAATAATTTTCAGGCTTATTGCAGAGTGCCAGAAACTTTAACAGATGTTAAATTTTAAATTGGTCATATTAGCTTCCTTCAACTTTGATATTTCCGGATATGTTTGGAAATTTTAACAGTTTTTTAATCACATTTTCTCTTTGTACTGTAACAATAATATTTTACATAACCATTAGGGGTTTAAGTTAAGGTTAAATTCAACATCATGAGGGTGCTACACAAGGCTCTATTAGCACTCGAGACTTAAATCCCACGTCTCATTTTTTTCATCACTGAAGAAATTACCCAGAGTTGTTCAGCCTCAGTTGTACAATTTGTAAAAAAAGAGTAAAAGCTTGGTCTGCTAGTGTAAAAATTGGAAATCTTAAAACATTCTATTCAAACTGTCAGATTCATAAATTAGATTATTTTAATTCTGTTATGAAAGATAATTATGAATTTAATGGTGACTCTTCTAATAGGGTGATTATTATGAAGCAAAAATAGTGACTAAGGATTTCTAAATTTAGGTTTTTAAAATTTATATTCTCTAAGATAATAATGATATCTTTAATTTGCTCAAGTTTGTAATTAGGGTTACTCAAAGATAAGCTTGTAAGAAATCCATTTTATTGTAGGTAAAGTTATTAAGTCTTCAAACAACTTTTTATATTTCCTAACAATCAAATAACTGTACTATGGGAGGGGGGGATGCACATTTTAAAACATGATTTATGTGCTTTTTTCCTCTTAAAACCATTCTTACCACTTTAATAAACTTATTGGATAGTGTTTTCTCTAATATTTGTCAGTCTTTTTTTAAAAAAAAAAGTCCCCATGTTGTTTTATTGGTAGGGGGCTGCAGATCAAGCCCAGGGCCTTGAGCATGCTAGGCAAGCAATCTGTCACTGAGCTATATCCTCGGTTAGCGTTACCTTTTAGAAAGCAACATATAGGCCTGGGTTCATAGCTCATTAGTAGAGTGTTTGCCTAGCATGTGTGAGGCACTGGGTTTGATCCTCAGCACCACATAAAAAATAAATTAATTACATAAAGGTATTATGTCTATCTATAACTTTAAAAAAAGAGCAGCATATGTATGTATGCTTTATGTGCATATATATTTATCTTAATTATAAATATCTCCCCGGATATTTTTAGGATTATTTCTTTGAGATACTTTCCAGAACTAGAATTTCTGTGACAATGGCTGTAAATAATTTTAAGCTATTGAAATTGAAAACAATTGTTTTTATGATGCAAACACCAAATCATTGCCTAGGTGTTCTTCAGGATTACTCTAAAAGTTCAAGAATTATTTAGTGAACTTTTTAATGGACTCTATAGTTTTGATATGCCAAAAACTAAAATGACCTTAGCTAATGATATTACTGTCTTTTTAATATAATGTTAATAGTTGAAATTTTATTCTAAGGTTTAACTTGTTTCATTAGTATATATTTAGGTAATAGAGATAATGGAGAGGTAGCTGATGAAACACATAGGTTCATATCCTTCCTTTATGAGCTATATTTTGTCTACTGTTTTTTTCCAACCATGGAGTATGTATATCACTAACAAATGCAACTCTTGTAAATGTGTTAGGATATAAGGTAGTAGAATATATTCGTTGCCATAACTTAAGGATTTTCTACTGTTTTAAACTTTGGTTTCCCCTTCTCCAAGGCATGTGTTCAGATAAGAAAAAATTAAACGTTTGCCTTTGTATTTCTCTATAGCAATATTCCCTATAGAGTTATGAAAAGATGGTGACTATGCTAGAGACACTTGATGATATCTGTGCAGAAATAAGTTAGCAGGTGAAAGAGACAATTTTCCTTTAAAAAGCCTGCTTGTTAGCTTGGGTCTCAACTGATGTCTGAGAAATTAAATTCTGGATTTTTCCCACTGTTCCCACACTGATGAGGGTGCTTTACTGTGCTTTCCCTTTGCAAACAATGTGATTTATGTTGCATACCTTTATTTCCAGGAGTTTGGAATTCTGGTATGTGCTACACAGAGGATGCCCATGTGACCAGTTCACTATAAAAACCTTGGGTACTGCATCTCTAATGGGTTTCTCTTAGCAGATAGATTGCACACATTTCTAGGTGCAGAGGGTATTCTATGTGGCATTTCCTGGTGGGGAGAGAGCATAGGAAGCTCTCCATAAAGTCCTCTAGAGCCCACCGTTTCTTTTTTGTTGGCTGTGTACTGTTTACTATGTTGCAGTAATTTATCTTAGATATGAATGAATGCAAGTATGTTGAGTTTTGTGAATTCTAGCAATTTTTTGCACACAGAGTGGTCTTGGGGACCTCCATTAAGGATCTTTGCTACTTAATTTACTGAGGAACTTTAAGGATTGTATTATAAAGCAGCTTTACTTTTATCATAGTCATGAACTCAGGGAGTGTTCAGTGCATTTTCTGATATTATTGTGTAACTTTTAAATATCTTATTTCAGGAAGTTCTCTCCAATAGAATGCTACCCTGTATACAGTGTGGTTATATATCAGTTGTAAATATCTACATGGCATCCAGACTTTTTTTCCCTCCCTTGCTGTGGTTCTAGAGATTGGACCCAGAATCATTCTGTCACTAAACTATATCCTCAGTCCTTTTTTAAAAATTTGAGAGAGTCTCACTAAATTGTTCAGGCTGGCTTCAGACTTGTCATTCTTCTGCTTTAGCCTCCATAGTTGTTGGTATTACAGACGTGTGCCACTGAGCCTAACTGAGTCCACACTTTTAATTCTAATGGTAATTACATCGCAATACCTTTCTTTTTTGTGGGGGAAGGGGTGAGGTACCAAGGGATTGAACTCAGGGGCACTCTACCACTGAGCCACATCCCCAGCCCTATTTTTTGTGTTTTATTTAGAGACAGGGTTTCACTGAGTTGCTTAGTCCCTCCTTGCTGTTGCTGAGGCTGACTTTGAACTCGCGATTCTCCTCTCTCAGCTTCCCAAAGTGCTGGGATTACAGGTGTATGCCACCGTGCCTGGCTTCAGATACCTTTCTTAAACTCAGTTTCTCGTTCCACTGAGAGGTAGTTATAGAAATGGGGTAAGAAAATAAACTTGTTTCTGAAGCACTGAAATAGCAAGTCGGGGAAGAAGTGCTCAGAAGTAAACTTTGGAGTTGACTTCTTATACCCACCCTTTGATTTAACATCAGGAAAGACAACATAGAGAATTTACTAATGCTTTAACATGTTTTAAGCCCTGTTACAATACAGAGATGTAAACACAATGTGTTTGGAGCTATAACTATGTGCTGATTGGCTTTAGGGGGTATTTTTGTACTAGTAACTTTGGTATTTTTTTTTGTATTCCTGTGTGTGATAATGTAAATTCTTCAGCATGATTTTTTTCTCTTGGATAAAGTCCTAAATATTGATCTTGTTAAAAAGATAATGTTGCCTCTATTTGTCCTCAGCTGAAATTCATATGCTCATGATGAGATATATTAACTATTCTTGTATGGTCAGACATGGCAATTGTTACTGAGGATTTAGTTTGATTGTTGGAATTTTGTTAAAATTTTAGCATAACCTTAGCCTACAGGCTGCAGTAATGTTAGAATAAGACATCATCTGTCAGAAGAATATGCTTTACTCCAGATTCTTTTATATTCCTCTATTTTATAGTGATGAATTAGTTGATTCACATTTGCCTTTAAATAGAGATGACTGACATGGGTGTCACTTAATAGCTTGCCCATTTACTTTTTTTTTGTTCCTAGCTTCTTCTTATACTTAGTACTTCAGGTGATGACAATTGCCATTCTTGATAATTCAATGATTATAGCTGTTGATATTTAATATTTTGGTTGTTGGTGCCAGTAAAGAAAAAAAAATTCACCTTTATATCCATTTCTTTTCAGCAAAATTATTTTGTGCTGACAGTGTACCTTATGTGCAGATGGGAATACAGAATTTAGGCAGTTCTTCCCTACAAATAGATAGGAAGAACAAAACAATGGGAATCATTTTCAAGTATGGGTATCAAAAAAATATTGAGTAAGAAGATAATTCAGAATGAGTTAGACTTTACTATATGATATTTAGAGAATTTGGTGTTGGCAAGGGGCGCTATTGATGTTGTACTCAGGGGAAAGCAGCTTAGGAGATAACGTGGATACATGAAACAAGTGGTGTCTTCCGGGAAGTCGTAAAGGGTCCTCAGAGAATTTGAAGGGAATCCTCATCTATACAATATTGTCTTCATGTTTGTGAATGTGGGTTCCATCTCTCCACAACTTGTTTCCAAGTCATCTTTAGTATATTAACTTAAAACTTTCAATAAAGTTTTATTTTCTGTGTTCAGATTTTACACATAGTTTTTATTAGATTGATTCTTAAATGCTGTGTAGTATTTGCTGGTATCATAATTGGTTTCTTTTAAAACAAAAATTTTCTATTTGATTATTTCTAGTATAGATATATGATTATCGTTTATATTTTTGTGTCTTGATAACTCTTATTTCTAAGATTTTGTGAATTCTTGTATTTGGTCAGTTTTCTACAAATGATAGTTTTGATTCTCCCCTTGCAATAGTTTTTTCTGTTTTCTTCTTCTGGCTAATATGGGGTTATAGAGAAGTAGTCCTACTTGACATTTTTCTCTTAGTCTTGATTATAAAAGGAATGCTTTTAATGTTTTCCAACTTTCGGTGATCTATATTCTGAGATCTTAGATGCCTTTGTTTCTGAGAGGACAATCTTTTTAACTCTGAATAAAATATTACTTCTGTTATATTCTGGAATGGACTTAAAAACAACCTTAACGTTCATTCATGAGACATCTATTCAGTGACTCCTAATAGGAACAAAGATGAGCAAGATAATTTCCAGTTCAGTTGCGTTCCCAGCTTTCATTTCTCATTTTTTTACTTTCTTCATTTGAATTTTTTACAGTAAAGTTTTAGCTGATAGGTGTTGCTAAATTGTCTAAAAAGAGGTCAAATGTGTGATGGTATTTGTCATTTACCTTTTTAATTATTGTCTAGTTAAATTTTTTTTTAAATCTATGCCCATCTGAGACCAGTGATAAACTAGTTTTAATTTGCATCTCTTTGTCAGTACACAAGCATCTTCATATATTTGAGGTATTTGTTTTTCTATAAACTGGGTGGTTGTATAATTTGTCCATTTTTTTCATTGGTTGCTATTTTTTAATGACTTTAAGATCTATATATTATGCAGGATAGCCGTTTAAGTCCTGCAAATATCTTTTTTTGCTCTGTAGAAAGTTTTTGAAAAAGTTAAAATGATGAACATTTATTTTTAGAAATTTGTGTGGTTATAACTATATATATACATTTTTTTTTTTTTTGGGGTATTGGGGATTGAACTCGGGCACTCGAACACTGAGCCACATCCTCAGCCCTATTTTGTGTTTTATGCAGAGGCAGGGTCTCACTGAATTGCTTAGCACTTCGCCCTTGCTGAGGCTGGCTTTGAACTCACGATTCTCTTGTCTCAGCCTCCCAAAGTGCAGGGATTACAGGCATGCACCACCATGCCCGGCTCAATATTTTGCTTTTAAAATAGTCTTTTGAGAGCCTTTTCATTTTAAACTCTTATTGAATCTGAATATTCATGTGAAATTTATGTAGATGTGATAAATGAAAAGGAGGTTCACTTTTGTTGATTTTTTCCCTAAATAATTATTTATATGTTTGTTTATGTATTTATTTTTTAAGCACTGGGGATTTAACACAGGAGTGCTCTACCACTGAGATAACTGCCAGCTTTTCTATTTTGAGACAGGGTCTCACGAAGTTGCTCAGGCTGGCCTCGGACTTGTGATCCTCCTGCTGTAGGCTCCCGAGTTGCTGGGATTATAGGCATGTGCTACCATGCCTGGCTACATCTTTATTCTGTCATTTTGTGATGCCTAGAGTTGAGAGTTGTTACATCTGGCTATTGAGTAGTTCGTCTTCTCCCCTGAAATTTGAAGTATCACCTTCATCTTTTATTTATTTCTTATATGTATTTGAGATTGATTTTGGTGCTCTTAATCTATTGCATTGATCTGCTATTCATGTGAGCTTCTCTCATCCATCTTTTTTACTATAGTTTTGATCACTTCTTAATATCTAATTAGTGTCAATAATATTTTTCTTCTGTACATTTTGTATTCCTTTTTTCTTCTTTTTCTTTTTCTTTAATATTACTGACTATTCTGTGTCTTTCCACATAAATAAAATTAGTTTGGCTAGTTTTTAAAAATTCTGTTTCTGTTGAACTAGCATTGTATTTTTAGATTAGTTTAAGTAGAATTGATAATGGACATAAGAGGTAAGTACAGATATTTATTTTCCTTGGTTCAAGTTAATTTTTAGTTTTGTGGGTAGATTTTAATGTTTTCTTCATCTTGATCATTTTCAGTTGTTTATGTTCAGACATTTTATTTTTGTATTGCTAATTAATGTAAATGAGTGTGTGTGTGTTTTGTATTTTATTGCTCTCTGCCTCCCTCTCTTGGGTTAATGAGTGTTCTTGAACCCCTCTTTCCTACCCCTAGCAATAATTTTAATATTAATTAATTGCATTGAGGTAATTTCACTTATCATAAAATTCATCCTTTAAAAGTGTATAGTTTAGCTGGGGATGTAGCTCCGTGGTAAAGAGCTTTTCTATCATGTACGAGGTCCTGTGTTGATCCCCAGCATGGTTTAAAAAAAAAAAAAAGAATTAACAGCAGTAGGTGATCAAAAAGTGTATAGTTAAGTAGCCCTGTGCTCTGACGCATACTTGTAATTCCAGCTACTGAGGAGGATGAGGCAGGAGAATCATGACAACTTAGCAAGAATGTAAAATAAAAATAAGAAAAGGACTGGGGATGTAACTCACTGGCACAGTGCACCTGAGTTCAGTCCTGAAGCATATCACTAAAAAGAAAAGGAAAAAAAAAAGGACATTTTATATAAATAGAATCATATAGTCACATAATATGTGGTATTTTTGTGTTGATCTTCTTTCACTTAATGTTTTCACAGTTCTTCCATGATGTAGCATGTGTCATTTCCTTCTCTTTTATGGGTGAATAGTGTTCCACTATGGGGATAATATATTTTGTTTACCCATTTTCAGTAGATAGACATTTGGGTTGTTTCTGCTTTTTGGCAAAATGATACTGTGAATATCTGTATACAAGTGTTTGTGTGAACGTATATTTTTACTTCCATTTGATAATATGCCTAGTAGTGGAATTTTTAGGCTGTATGGAAACTCTTTGTTTAACAATTTGAGGAATTGCTAAACTGCTTTCAAGGCAACTGTACCAATTTACATTTCTGCTAGCTTCATGAGAGTTCCAGTTTCTCCTCACTGATGCTTCTTATTAGCCATGTTCTTTTTTGTTGTTGTTTTTTGTTTTTGGTACTGAAGATTGAACTCAGGGGCACTCAACCACTGAGCCACATCCCCAGCCCTATTTTGTGTTTTTATGTAGAGGCAGGGTCTCACTGAGTTGCTTAGCACCTCGCCATTGCTGAGGCTGGCTTTGAACTCGGAGATTCTCCTGTCTTGGCCTCCCTAAGTGCTGGGATTACAGGCTTGCGCCACCACGCCTGGCTTTTAGCCATGTTTTTGATCAGAACCATCCTAGTGGATGTGAAATGGTATGTCACTGTGGTTTTTGATTTTTCATGTCTCTGAGTTGCATTTTCACTTTCTGGGTACCTTCTTTTGAAGTATAAAACGTGTTAAATATTGATGAAGCCCAATTTAAATGTTTTTCCTTTTGTTACTTGTGCTTTAGATGTCATATTTTAAACCATTTTTTAACTGAAGGTCTTAACTGAAGGCCTGTTTTCTTCTTAGAGTTTATGGTTTTCTTTCTTACATTTAAGTTTTTTATTCATTTTGAAGTAATTTTTATATATGGTATGAAGTAGGTGTTGGATGTAAAATATTTTGTTTCTATTTTATGTAGTGGTCACCCCTAGATTTTTACTTTGCATACTTTACTGAATATACGATTGTTGAAGAGATGGGCAGTAAAAATATTAATATCCAAATTTGGTATGGGGGTCAATGCAAGGGAATGCTAGGCAAGTACTCAATCACTGAGCTACACCCCCAGCCTCAGTAAAAGAACTTTTAATGACTTTGAGCCTTTCTGCTGTTTTTCATTATGATGGATATCTAGAATTTTAGCTATACTTGAGCTTTAACCCATCTCAGACTAATAGTTCTTGTTTACTATCAGTGCTTATTCAAATTTGCCCATATTCTTACATTGCATGCCTTTTTAGGAGGGAATTTAGTTCTCACTGATGTTGTTTATTGAATTGTTTTTCACCATGGAGATCCAAGTGATGAACTCCAGAAGTGTTTTTATCCCACTGTCCACCCCTTATTGATTGTGCATAAATTTCAGGATGAAGGTTACCTTCTTTTCTTACTTTGTCTAGTGTTGCTGATGCAATGTTCTGTTAATAAAATTAGCCCCCTCCTTCCTCTTCTTCTTCAAGATAATTTGTCTCTCTTCTGGTAGCTTTTAAGATTTTTCTTTGTCTTTTGCCTTGTCCCAGTTTCACATCAGTTAGTTAGAAGGAGTTTATTTTTACATATTCTGCTCAGAACTCTTGCTCAGGACTTTTTTGTGAGGATTTCTGTAGTGAACTCATTCTTGAGAATCACAACATTTTCTCTTTGAATATTGCTTCTTCAATATTGTTTCTTTTTTTCCTAATGGGTACTTACCTTCTCACTCTGTCTTTTGTGTCTCTTAACTACTCTTTCATATTTTTCAAATATTATTTCTAGGTAGTTTCCTCAACTCCTTCTTCTGATGACAGTTTCATTTTGAGCATGTCTAGTTTGCTGTGTAACTCATCTGTTGAAGGGTTTTTCCTTTTAACATTTTTTGCTTATAAAATTCTTCATTCTCAAGAGCCGAGTTTTAAAAACGAATATTCTTTTGTGAGGTTTGGCACTTCTTTCATTTCCTTAACCATTTTAGTAGTAATTATATATTATAATGTCTTTTAAATTGTTCTGTTATCTGAGGTTCTTTGTGCACAGGGTACTAATTCTCAAATATGATGTGTATGCAGATTTTTATTTTTGAGTTCTTGTAAGTGGGATTATTTTGTGGAGAAGGTTCCTAAGTGCTTTGGATTTGTGAAAGTGTTCATTAAAGGAGTTGATGTTTGCTTCATCCAAGTCATTTTATGTTAATTCCTATTGAGATTCCTATAACATGGTGGAGATGTGTGGAAGTTTTCTCTTCCATACCTGTGTATGGATTATACATAGGGTTGCCTTTTCACTTATTTAATTTTTAATCGACACACATTTAATTTTTAATTGACATGTAATTGTTCTTCATATTTATGACATAAAGAATAATGTATATAATGTATTATGTATATAATATATTATGATCAGATCAGGGTAATTAGCATTTCCATTTCCTCAAACACTCCAATCTGCCAACCTTCTTCCTTTTCCTTTCTCCTGTGAGATATTTTTGTCCATTTTGGTTCTGTGGGCTGATAGGTAGAAATTTTCTGGTCCTACATTCACTGATGATGGTGCATATTTTCCAGAGTCCTTGCTTTCCTAGGGTTTTTAGTTTCATTCTCCATAGTTTATGGAGTCAAGGATCCATTTCTTAATGCCCATGTGAGCATTAAATCCTCATTTTCAGAGACTGTGTCTGACCGAGGTTGTGATCCTCCAAACCTCTTGGCTCCTCTGCTTTAATTTTGTGCTCTTGGGGGTTTTGTTGTTACTTTTATCTGAGCTGTATTTTAAAATTTGGTGTGTTATATTTTATCTCAACGTTCTATATATTCATAACATTTGTAGGGGTGGAGAGAGGGTGTCTGTCAGTTCAGTCTTTCATTTTTTTGGAAATAGTAGTATTTGTATTTAGGAAGAGTGTTGGCTAATATATATTAATTTTGTATTCATTTACTTTAATGAATTTTGTCAGTATTTACAAGAGTCTTCTGTGGTTTCTCTTGCTATTTTCAGAAATAGAATTATATCCAAAAACAGTGATACTTTTGCTTCATAAATTGCCTTGATACTGGGAATTGAACCTAGGGATATTTCACTGAGCTACATTTCCCAGCCCTTTTTATTTATTTTGAGGCAAGATCTCACTAAGTTGCTGGCACTGTCCCTGAATTTAGGATCCTTAGTCTCAGCGTCCCGAATGAATCACTGGGATTACAAGTGTGTGCCACCACACCTGGTTTGAAATTTTTTTATCTAATTTCCTTAATTACTCTGGTTAATTTCTCTAATGGATATTCTTGCATTTTTCATCCCTTTTATTTGATTTGGGTACTTTTAAGAAGCATTTTTCAAATGTCCTAAAGCAGTTAATATAATATTTGTGACTTAAATATCTCAATTTGCATTTTCACTTAAGAAGTTACATAGCAATTGTTACATGTAATGTCACCGAAATGTCATTCTAATAGTAAATGACAAAAAGTAATACAAAAACTAAAATACAAGAATCAAATGTTTCTAATTCAGGATATTTTAAATACACATTTTCATCCTTCTAAAACGTCTTTTATGGTAACCATTTGTGTATTGCTAGTGTTCTGTTGATTGAGTGCTAGGTTAAATCAGGGTGCTGCGATAACCACTGGTAGCTCTTCTCTCATGTAGGGAAAGATGGAAATTACAAGAGAATATTTGTATGTTAGAGATGAAATTTCTAATGAAGAAGATTGAACTATTTTATATTTGATATACACCATTATTCATAGAAAACTTTCAATCAAATGGATTCCTGAATTCTTTCAGGAAAATATTCCTGTGGCCAAACATTGGGGAACAAGCAATGGGAGATGTAATTTTTCATTAAGAATTTTAAATTTTGAATCAGATTCCCTTGATTTAAGCAGAATCTGTTCATTTTAATTCTGCACCCTTATTTTTAACTATTTGTTTCTGTATTGTGGTTCTATTTCTTCATGTTTTTTTTTTAAATTTAGTCTTATATGTAAGCACTTAATAATGGGTACATTATGGTATTGTCATCATAGTATTGAATACAGAATACCTTTCTCCAGATATGTGGATATTTTCACTCAGGTCCTTAACACATTTGTTAATATCCAGGTGATAAAAAGCTGTGTCTTTTGTGGTGAGATTTGGTGTTTTAGTAATTTAGTGGTTAATTTCATTTCTGTCTTCCTACAAAAATTAAATATCCTCTTATCCTTATGGATAGTGATACTTACTGTTGAATATTTTGTTCAGAATGAACTCCATTTAACCTCAGTTCAGATATGTGAACTCAAATTTCAGTGTTACAACTTTGTATTAAAATAACTTCACAAAATTAAAAATTCTTAAGTGAAATCTTGACACTTACTATATAGTATAATTTTCATCTGACTTAAGAAACACTGAGTGTGGTGGTGCATACCTATAGTCCCTGCTTCTCTGGCGGATAAGGTAGAATAAAGCCAGGCCTGGTGGCGCACGCCTGTAATCCCAGCACTTAGGGAGGCTGAGACAGGAGAATCGCAAGTTCAAAGCCAGCCTCAGCAATGGCGAGGTGCTAAGCAACTCAGTGAGACCCTGTCTCTAAATAAAACACCAAAAATGGAACTGAGGTTGGGACTTAGTGGTCGAGTACTCCTGAGTTCAATCCTCCGTACCAAAAAAAAAAAATGTAGAATGATCTCTTGAGGCCACCATTTCAAGACTAGCCTGGGAAAGAGACTGTCACTAAAAAATGACCACCTTAATATAACCAACTTTAGATTACCCATTTTCAGATAAGGAGAGATTCTACCTTTTATCTGAATTAGATAATTAACTTGGGGCATAATGTTTCCCATCTGTCCTGTACCTTCCCCTCCCTGAATAGCTTAAATGATCACACTAAAACCACTAAATTGTGTTACGGATCCCTTTTGTATTCATTGTTAGAAGGAATTGGGCAACTGTGTAGCATATTGACTAAAAGCACCAACATAGAATTAGACCTGAGTTTAAATCTCAATTCTCTAGTTTACTAAGCTATATTTGTCCTTAAAATAATTCTTTTGATCTTTAAGTTAGTTTCCTCCTCTGTGAAAAGAATATGGTATACTTACCTCACAGGGTGGTTGTGAGGATTTGTGCCTGACACATGGAAAGTAATCAAGAGTTGTAGTCATACTTGTTGTTGTTACTTAGAATATAAATTCCCTCATCATTGGTTGACTATCAAAACAAAAACAAACCAAAAAACAAAGCTCTGGAGCAGTTAAAAAAATAAAAATTAGGCTTACACATTTATGGTAACCTGACTTCTTCATACATAGTGTTTTTTAAAAGAGTTTCAGGTTTTCATAGTTTCTTTTAGATAATAGAAGACATTCTTGAGAATTCTTGGGCTATTTTAATGTGAATGCAGTAGATATTGAGTTATAGTAGTAGGGAGTACTAGATTGTGAATTTGGAGACTTGGTTTCCAGTCCTGGCCTTCCTGTTGACTTTCTACATATGTTCTTTGCTAAACAACATAGTTTCCCTACATATAAATTCTGATCTATGATGTTTATATTATAACCTGAGCTACCTCACCTATCAATTTAGTTGCTTAGAAAATCACATAAAATAATTACGTTGAGATTCTTTAAAAAGTGCAAAAGACTATCCAATGAAAAGATGTGTTATCTCAATTTTCAGCACCTTATTTTTATTCACTTGCATGTTTTCTTAAAACATAACTGATGTCATGAATTATTATGAATTATTAGAAATTGAAACTCAGATCCCATTAATCATAATTCTGTGACCCAAGACATTTTTGGAACTTCTTTCTTGTAAAGTGGCTTATTACTTAGGCTTTTAGATTTTTCTCCACAGAGTCAGAAATCAGTTCCTAGATAAGCTCATTTTCTTGGAAAGTGTAATTGTAGAGACTAGATAGCTAGTCTTTGCTCAGAACTGATCACCTCTTTTAAGCCTTTAATTAACAACCTGGCTTAAATGAATTTGCATTCCATCTGCACTTCAGCATGTAGTTTATAGTTTATTAATTTCTATTTGAGTGTTTTTGTAAGTCATTTTATGTCTTTTACACATGACTTGGTCTTGATTTTCCAGTTAGCTTGAAATCTCCTGAAGAGCAAAGACATTTGTCCTTTCCCTTTCTCCACAACAGATTGATGATAAAGGGTCTTTACTAATAATGGCTTCTTATGGATTGTGGTTGAGTAAAACTGACTAGAATGATGCTGTCAAGTTGGCCTTATCTTCAAAGAGTATGCATCTGCAGCAATTTTCAGTTTAGTGTTATGCCTATTTAGAATTAAAGACAAAAAAGGCATCAAAACAGCATGCCGCTTAAATAAAGAAAATGTGGTAGTTGAAGTGCTACCATACATTTCAACTTAGTCTTTAAAAAAAACAATTTTTTCAATTGTATTTGGCTGAAATAAATTTAATAGATCTTTGTTGGGTAATTTGAATTTTAATGTCATAATATTGTTTTGGAATGTGGCATTTGTACTAATAGTCATGATATAAAGAGTCCATTCTGGTATTTCCTACTCTTCCATTAAGTTAATTTATTAAATTCTTAGTAATTCTTGCCATTGAAGTTTCTGATGTAAACTTTGATATGGAGGAGACTATTCCTGTAATAAAATTACCAATTTATTTGGGAAAGACTACATTGAGAAAACAAACTTCTTTGCATTTGCTTCAATCAGAACATTCCCTAAACCAAAATAAGATAAAATTATATTATTTATCTTTTTACTTAAAATCTGCTAAAGATGATGTTTCTTCCAAATGAATGTTTGCATAGTTTTCCAGGGTTTTTTTCCCCCTCTAAAACCAATTACTGTACTAAGAAACTTTTTTACGTCTTCCTCAGGAATGTCATTGTCTGCTGGATCTTCCCCTCTTCATTCCCCCAAGATTACTCCACATACTTCTCCTGCTCCCAGAAGAAGAAGTCACACTCCAAATCCAGCAAGTTACATGGTGCCTTCTAGTGCCTCTACACCTGTTAATAATCCTGTTTCTCAGACTCCATCTTCTGGTCAGGTGATCCAGAAGGAAACTGTTGGTGGGACCACTTACTTCTATACAGATACAACTCCAGCACCTTTGACTGGAATGGTATGTCTGCGGTAAGGAGGGAGTTGTACTCTTAGGAAAGTTTCTTATGATTCATTAGGGGGTTACTCCCCATCTTTTTATTAAGATATGAAAAAGCATTTCATTTTCTATTCAGACTTCTCATCTTTTCAAATAAGTCTGGTTCTGCATAATAACTCTTATTTTAGACAAGTTTGGCTTTAGTCAGATATTAGCTTATATTTACATTTTATTGTAGTACTTCATGTCATGTTTTGCATATGAGGTTACCTAGTACTTGTGGTAGCTAGAGTTGATGTTTATTGACTTGTTTAGGGATAGTGTGTGGTTTTACCTCTAGGAAGACAGTAAGGTATCTGCCATGAGTAGACGGTATCTTATCAGTTGTTACTGAAAGCAAACTGATGATCAGCTCTTGCCTCAGATGAAGCAGTAATTTTAACAGCTAGATCTCTGGATAGTGAAATGACACATGGTGGTAAGGGTTGCAATATGTGTCATTTCTAAGGAGGGAGAAGATTCAGACTGAAGGGAGTCATGATTCTGGATAAGGAAAGAGCTACTAAAAGATTTGGGATGGAGAGAGAAAAGAATCATAAAACAAATGGGAAGAAGTAGACCTAGAAGCAACATGAATAAAAAGACGAAGAGAAGAACAACATAGCCTGAAGGACACATTTCTTTTCAGAGTGAATTAGTGTTGTCAGAAGGGAGGGAGAAAGAACAGGAAGGAGAGGAATAGGAAGAGAGTGGTGAGGCCTGAGAGGAGAAGCAGCATTGTCAGGTTACATGAGTACCTTTTAAACTTCATTATTTTGTCCATTAAAAAAAAAAATTAACTGGAGATAAAAATAGTTGAACAGCTCGAGTAAGAGAACTAAATTCTATTAAAATAATGAAAGCTGATTTAAATCATAGACATTTAACAGGTAGATGATTGGTTTATGAAAAGCATATTTGTATTTCAGTAAGCAGATTTTGATTCCCCAGATTAAATTAGCTATTTATTTCTTTAAGTTTTACTAAAAGATAATTTGAGTGAAAAGAGAACAGATTTCTTTTTTTTGAAAGAGCCTAGTTCTACCATGTTTTTAGTTCTCCTGAATTGTATAGACAGTTTCCCCAATTATAAAATGAGAATAGTAATACATCCAACCACCTTATGAGGATCAAATGTGAAAACATATATAGAAGTAGTTGTAAATCGTGTAAAATACTTAAAAATAACTAATAGTTGTGTGATGATTTTTCCCCACCCATTAGAAACCCTTTAAAAGTTACCACAGAACAGCTTGCCACATAGAAGTTCAAATAACTGAGATAGAGACTTGCCTTGTTTCTTTTTCAGTAAAGATTCCATCAGTGGTTTACCCTGTTTTGGTGTATTTTATTTTGTAGCTATTTATATTTCATTATATTTTATCATATTTGTAGAAAGAAGAAATTTATACTTTCTGTCACAAAACTGTCTGCTGTTTTTTAATAGAGATTAACTATGACAGATTTTATAATGTTTTCCCCTTCAAACCATTCTTTAAAATATGCTTTTAGCAGGCCTGAGGTAGTTAATCCGAACTATGCTATCTGATAAAAGGAAACCAAACAAGAAAAAAAGAGATATTATTTTCCCTGCAGTTACAGGTTAAAGGAAACCTTATAGGTATTGCAAAACCACTTTCTAATTGAAATTCAGAGCAGAATAATTATATGAGGGTGCGGTTAAAAGGATGAGGTGGCCCTGGGCATGGTGGCATACAACTGTAATACCAACTGCTCTAGAGGATCTCAAGTTGCCAACTCCAACAACTTAGTGAGACCCTGTCTCAAAATGAAAAATAAAAAGTAGCTCAAGGGTAGAGCACGCCTGAATTCAATCCTCAGTACTAAGTTTGCAGGGAAAGAAGAGAGAGAGAAGAAAAGTGATAAGGAAAAAGAGACAAGGAGCTACTTTTACCTTCTCATTGGAGTTTAGATGTTGTTATTTCTAAAAAATGTTTTCTCATTTACTTTTTAAAATTGTTGAAATATAGTGCATTCAGAAAGAATTCTGTTAACAGCTATTCTCTGAGGTGTTGAATTCACTGTCATTTAAAGATTTAAAATGTCTCAAAATTTAGTAGTCATGTAAAGATTGTTTATCAAAACAAAAATAAAACTTACTATTTGAGAAAAATTGATGATTATATTTCCCCCACACACCTTTTTTAGGTATTTCCAAACTACCATATTTATCCTCCAACTGCACCTCATGTTGCATATATGCAACCAAAAGCAAATGCACCCTCCTTCTTCATGGCTGATGAGCTACGACAGGTATGCTTTCACAATTTGTAGAACTAATGAGTTCCTATGGTGCTTTTGTGAAGAAAAGGAAAATGAAGATATCAGACTATTTAATCACATATGCTCTACTAACAAAATTTAAAATTTATAAATTTCATTTAAATAATTGCATTTTAGAATAAAACAGAATAACTTTAAATGGGCTACCTTTATATTGAAAGAATATTTGATATATATAATTTAAATAGTCTCTATTGTGTCGTCAACATCTTGGCTGTAGGTGTAGGTTGAGAGTAAATAGTTTGCCCCAGAAAAAAGCTTCATTTTAAGAAAGCTCTGTTTTTTTAAAAAGTAGATTTTATAAAATAATTTAGTGTTTTATTTTTTAGTAAACAGCTAGATGAATATTATAAAGTGGAATTTTATTTTACACTCGGTTACTCAGAAATAATTTTGTTTCACAGAAGTAAATTCTACCAGTATAGTGATTTTAGAAAGAATTATTGGCTGCATTCTGTGGGTATAGCATAGCTATTTAAATCCAAATTTATCTATATGTAGGCTTATCTACGATTGGCATTTACATATTTTAACATTGAAAAATACGTTTTATCAATATTAAGAGGTGCACATAACAAAAATTATTACTTAGGTTATTTAGTCATAATAGGAAGTTCAGATTTCATAGGCTGTGCTTAGATATCAATATACTTATTTACTTTTCTTAGGAGCTGATCAACAGACATTTAATAACAATGGCTCAAATCGATCAAGCAGATATGCCAGGTAAAATGCATATTGCTTCATCCTTCCTTTTAAAGTCTATTTGAATTCTTATATAGTACTACATGTTTTTTATGGATTAATAAGAAGCATTCCAAGATGCTACTGATCATCTAGTTTATTTCAATTAGTTTTACATGTCACAATATTCTAGTTTATTTAAAAAAATAGTTAATTTTAGGATTCATGGTGATTTATTTCACCATGTACTAGAACATCATTGTCTTGTGAAACTAAAGTGTAACTTCTTAAGCAGAAGGGAAGGTAATTATTATTATTTCTAACACTACAGTGTACCAATTAATGATTACATGTTTTACTTTATTCCTCTCAAAAATTCTGTGGCATGCTATTTTCATCTCCGTTTTATTTATGAGGAAAACTGAAATTGACAGATTAAGTAATTAATTGGCCTAGAGGACCAAAGAGTAAGTGGTTGGCGGAGTCAGGATTTAAGCCTAGTTTTCTTCAGACTGTACTATTAATGTTTCTCAGCGTGCTAAAATATCTTTCCCTGGCTTGCTTACTCTGTGTAAATTAAATATTGCACAGTGTAGCAAAACTTGGTAAATAATGTAGTGGGAATATATTTGCTGCCAAAATAATCTCAAAGTACCTAGCTGTAATCAAGAATTCAATATAATCCAGTGTGTGTCAACTTGATTGCTAAATAATTAAAAGAAGTGTGTCTGGCAACTGAGTCTTAAGACTGATCTTTCCACTTCGGGTGAGCAGAAAACTTAACCGTAATGACCTCTGAAAGTGTTCAGATAAAAAATTTTCTTAATTATTTAACAGTGTATTTGAGGCCCTAGCCAGGGCAAAAATGGACAAAGAAAAAGAAATTAGAGCCATGAGGTTAGAAAGGAGAAGAAAATAAAAACAACAAAACCCCCACAAAATAACAAAAAAGAAATAAAAATTAGCCAAAAAATTGTAAAGGAGAAAATAATCCTGTTACGTACAGACCATGTAACTGTAATTAGACATTATTTGAAATAACAATTCAGTGATATTGTCAGGAGAATATTACATAGCAGTTAAAATGAGGAAAGTCTACTGACAGGGAACAATGCAGGAGAATCTCAGTAATACAAGTTACAAAGTGATGTGCAAGAGACTACATACAGCATTCCCTGTTATAAAGTTAAATAACTGAAAGTTACATATTTGTATTTTTGTATGTTCATATGCATATATACATACATGCATAATGTTTTTGAGGAATATATATATATGTATGTATGTTATAAAATTATAAATAAGAGAGAAGGAAGGCAGAGGTTGGTAGAGAGGACCATATGGTTAAATGCAGGTTAACGTGAAGAAGGCCTGAGCTTTTCTTTTGGTTGCCAAATTTGAGATGCTTACTACATTATTAAGAATACTTAAGGGCTGGGGTTGTGGCTCAGTGGTTGAGTGCTTGCCTAACACGTGTGAGGCACTAGGTTCTATCTTCAGCACCACATAAAATAAATAAATAAAAGGTATTGTGTCTAACTACAAGTAAAAAAAAACATAGCTGTATCTACGTATATAAAACAGTACTTAAAAACATCTCGTGTGTAGACATGATTTGATTAGTAAAGTTATGGTTTAATCTAGTCTCATGCACCCATGTTAAATGTAGTTTAATAAATGATTTGTTTTGTCACTTCTTTAACTCTGATTTTTTTCATTTTCTCATATTAACTATTTTACTAACCTTTATTAATATTTGGGTTAAGCTGTCTTTTTCATTTACATTTTCTAGTTCATACTTCATACTTCCATCAGTTGATACTTTTCAACTCTGAAGTCATCATCTATTTCTTGGATCATTCAGTGGGTTCTCTCAACCAGGAATGATTTTACCCTCTCAGAGGACTTCTGGCAATGTCTGAAACATTTTTGGTTGTTACCACTAGAAACAGGTGCTACTGGCATCTAGTGGATAGAGCACTGGGGTGCTGCTAAGCATCCTACAAAATACAGTACAGTTTTCTACAATAAAAAATTATCCAGCCCACGATATAAATAGTTTTGAGGTTGTAAAATCCTGAGTAGATTTTACTAAAGTGAATTTTATATTTTTAATATCTTACCTATTCTGTCATTCTTTGAGGAAAAGAAACTAAAATTTCATTTTTTTATTCAGTAGTTTTAAACTGTTGGTGAAATGGGGCTCCAAACTAAAGTTGAATGCAGCTCAGTCATTTGTAATCTTCATAATTTTCTTCTTGAATTTTACCTCTATGGTGCTTTTCTTAACAGTAATAATTGTTGAGTATAATAGTTATGTGGTGGTCTATGTATATTCATGACTTACTATGCATATGTTTTATATTGGACTGAAAACAAGACTAGAACAATGAATAATCCTGTCTTCAAAATTCAGTATCCCTCCTTTATAAGAACTGAATAAACTGAGGAATATGCCTCAGCATAATAAAGTCCATATAAAATAAGTGAACAGCTAACAAAGTATTGAACGGAGAAAAGCTGAAAAACTTTCTGTAAGACCTGGAATAAAACAAGGATGCCCACTTTTATCACTTTTATTCAGCATTGTACCGAGAGTCCTAAGCCAGAGCAATGAGGCAAGAGAAAGAGATAAAGGACATTCAAATCAGAAAAGAGGAAGCCAAGCTTTCACTGTTTGCAGATGGCATGATCTTACATATAAAAACCTCAAAGTCTCTACCAAAAAACTGTTAGAACTAGTAAACAAATTCAGCAAAGTTCCACAATTCAAAATCAACATAGGAAAATCAGTAAATTTTTTAATGCACTAGTAGCAAATTGTCTGAACTAGAAATCAAGAAAGTAATCTCTTTCACAATAGCTGCAAAAAATAAAAGGGAAAAAATTTAAAGAGATGAAATATCTCTATAATGCAACTTATAAAACATTGATGAAAGATCAGAGGACAGAAAAAGAATTACCCTGTATTCAAGGATTACCCTGTATTCATGAATTGGAAGAATCAATATTGTCCATGCTACCCAAAGTGACCTGTAGTTTCAGTGTAGTCCCTATCAAATACCAAAGGAAGTCAATGGAGTCTCCATGGGACAGGAATTATTCTGTAGTGCTATCAGTTAGCTATAGTTTACAGAGTCTTAAAATATATTTCATAGACTCAGACTCCTGAGAGGTGTCCTTTAGAATAATGCTTAGTTTTCCACTGAAGCACACTTTTTTTTTGGTATGACCTGTAAAATTCTGCATGACTTGCTTGAAAGTGATCACAGAATAAGAGGGTTATGGGTGTATAGTTGATTTTTAGTTGATTATGTCCCTCTCATATGAATACCACTATTTGGCACAATAAATTTCGAGTCTGTAAAATAAATTTCAAGTTTCTAGTATAGCATTGAAGTTTCTTTATAATCTAATCTCAGCATATCTATTCTAGCTTTATCTCTGTTGTGTCTCCTCTATGGTATACCTTATGGTCCCACCACATGAAAGGTCACCATTCTTGAGAACACTGTACACATGTAGACCTTGATTGTTGTTCTGTTTACTCTCTATTGCTTATCCCTTCCACTTGTTTTAGCCAATTGAAAACACTCTTATCCTTCAGTTTTGTAGTAAAAATACCAATTATTTTATTAGATCTTTCCTTATATTTTTAGGAATGGCTCCCTTCTCTGTCATTCTATGGTATAGTGCTTGTTAAACTGTAGTCCCTTGACCAGCAACTTCATTTTCTTTATCATTTAGGAAGTAGTTAGAATTTATAAATTCTAGGCTCCACTTTAGACCTGCTAAGTTAAAAATGCAGAATGGGCTCTGTGGTTGTAGTTCAGTGGTGGAGCGCTTACCTAGCACGTGTGAGGCACTGGGTTTAATCCTCAGCATCACATAAAAATAAATAAATAAAGATATTGTGTCCATCTACAACTAAAATATAATAATAATAATTAAAATAATAGTGCAGAATGAAAACCAATGAACTGTGTTTTAATAAGCCTCTACGTCATTCTAATGGGTACTAGAGTTTAAGAATCAATGCCATGGTGAATTGCCTTTTTGTTTTATATAAATCTGTATTTTTTCATTTTCTCTTAGCTTCTTTATGATAAGGACCCATATTTCATTAATACAAGTTTGCAAGTATATAGTAGGTACTTAATACAGTTTTAGATTTCATTTTAATTACTTCTTGTAGTAAGTGCTTCTTATGAAATATCTGGGAAAGAAAATTTATCCCACCATTTAATTTCTTTGTGGAAATTGTGTGGATCATTCAAGCAAAAAGTAGTAGCTATATTCGTGTGTGTTTATACTTACCTTATATTCTCTTTATTTTAGTAGAACTTGACATAGGTTTGAAAGTGACACTGATTTCATTCTGTTTTACCCTGTGGCCAAAAATGCCATTTAGATATTAAGAGTATAAGAAAAACTGAAGAATCAGAGTCCTTGGTTTGCATTCCAGCTCCCTCATTGAGCTATGTAATCCTTATTTTCCTTATTTATGAAATAGGGAACCTCACTTTAAAGAGTTGTTTTGAGAACTAAGTGATAATGAGCTTAAAGTATATAGCAAAGGCAGAGAGAACATTTTGAACTTGTCTTCTGGAATTAGTGAGTTTTCTTAATGGAGTTTCATTTGTATTTCTTACTAATGATAGGTCGTAGATTATTTTTTTGTTTGTAGGATTTTATAAAGAGGTAAAAAATAGTGTTACAAAGAGGTTTGAAAATAGCGTTAAGCATGTTTATTGTAAAGATTTTTAACAAAGATTTTTTCTATTCATATACTGCATGTTCAGTTATAATTTTTCTACTTAAAATACAGTGATCATTTCCAAGTATTTCAAGACTGTTAAATAAAATAGAAGCTGTCCAACTGGAAAACAAGAGTCTTTGCAGCATTAGAAAACTATTTGTCTTTTTAGATTATAAGCTAATACATGTTTGTTCTAGAAAAGAGGAAGCATAAAGAAGGAATATACATTGCCTATCATCTCTATAGAGAAACAAACCACTGCATAGTGTACAGACCTCAAATAGTTTTAGACCTCAAATGAAACACTAAATTGAGATTCAGTATATCCAACTTCTAGATCCTAATAGTGTATCATGAGCAAATTTTTATTCATTGCATATCCTTAAGTGTAATTTTTATGGAAAGCATGGTGGTTAAGTTTTTTATATTTTGCTAGGGATTAAAGCCATGGTATTCCACTGAGTGACCATACTAATACCTGTCTGTAACCATTTCCCTATTCATAAAACATTTACACCACCTATATTTTCACTGTTAACTGCAGTGAGCACTGCTTCAGCTCTTTGCTTCTTAATTATTTTTGTGGTAGCAGAGAGAGGTAATTTCCTTGAGTTGTACTTACTGAACTGAAGATTGGTTTTGATACCAGTTGTTACATTTACAGGTACATAGGTATACACACGTAAGCATGGTACCCAGCTTAATGTGATTTGTTTTGAATTTCTTTATTCTTTAAAAACAGAAGAATTCATGTCAGAATATATTGTGTACAAAGTAAAATGTCTGAAGAAACATTCTATCTTGATTTTATTCAGTGACAATAAAAAATGTTTAATATCTGAAGTGATAATTCATTGTGTCTAATTATTTCTGATAAAAATGCATATTATACTATAAAAACGGTAAATATTTTTGAGTGTATTAACTTTAGTTGTTCTTTGGTTGTTTTGTAATGCCCATTTTATTGATAACTTAAACCATAGTTTGTTTTACAGAATTGCTATAAATGCTGACACTATTCTGTAATACAAGAGTGTGTTGTACAGGAGTGGTGTATAGTAGTTTTGATTTCTTCTTTATTCTGTGAGAGATTTATGGATGTCTGGATGTCTGTGATTGAAAGTTGTCTTCCTATGAATTACTCTAGCAGTCCCCACAGAAGTTGACAGCTACCATAGCCTATTCCCTCTAGAACCACTGCCACTCCCCAACCGGATACAGAAATCAAGTAATTTTGGATATATTACATCTTGCTACAAAGCTGTAAATAGCAAAGATGATCTGCCATATTGCCTTCGGAGGATACATGGTAAGAAAGATAAATGTTCCTTTTTTATGTTACTGAGGCTAAGATTATTCAAACCTTCCTGATATTTTGATTTCTTTAGTATATAAACTTAATGTACAGTAATTTTTTTTTAAATTTAGAAATTGGTACCTTAAAAGCATGATACAGAATTTTCTTCACATTTCTGATAGAATACTAGGGAGATACCATTTGCAGTGTACTGTAGTAGAAAAACTTTTTTTTCAGGTTTTCGTCTTGTTAACACAAAGTGCATGGTGTTGGTTGATATGTGGAAAAAAATTCAGCACTCAAATATTGTAACCCTGCGTGAAGTATTTACCACTAAAGCATTCTCCGAGCCTTGTGAGTAACTTTAACTATAAATTGTCTTACTGCTTGTAATCTTCATTATTTGAAGACATATTTCAGTAATGAGTGTTTGTTTTATTTTAAGCTCTTGTGTTTGCATATGATTTCCATGCTGGAGGAGAAACTATGATGAGCAGACACTTTAACGACCCTAATGCTGATTCCTATTTCACAAAGAGAAAATGGGGTAAGAAAAAGATGCAAGCAAACTGTATTTTGACAAATACTTTTGCTGGGTGGAAGAGTACTTTTATATTTTTAAAAATGGGTAACTTTATTCCTGTAATAATTCTCTATTACATTTAAAAAAAAATCTCAAAGAGATGGAGTTATGTGCAACAAGTTAGGAAATAATGTGTCATATGTATTTACTGAGGTTAAAATGAGTTATGAATGACTTAGAAATTTGATGTTTGTGATCACTGGGAATATGTTAAAAATTTTTTTCCTCTTAAAATATTTTTTTCTTTTAAAATGCAATGCTTTCTGATTAAGGATGATTTGGAAAATTTATAAAGCAAAATAATCCTTATTCATTTATAATTCACAAATATTATAAATCATTGGTAAATTTCTTCCCAGTCTTGTTTTATTTTTGTCTCCTTTTGCAGTGTTTTGGTTTTTGTCATTTTATACCATATTGTGTCTTTCATTTATTATAAATATTTTTCTTTTGTATATTCTCTAAATATAATTTATTGACTCTTTTACAATCCAGTATGACTGTATAATCGTTTATATGATTATTTACCTAAACAAATGTTTTGTTTTTAAGATAGAATTTAAAATTTCAATTTTTTACCCATTTCAGATTTTGCAAAGAACTGACGTTTTAATTGTATTCTAACAAATGTTTATTTAAATATAAATGATTTTAGAGAAAAAGTAAATTCATTTTGAGATGTCTATTACATATTTGGGGAGGGTCTCATTTTCTAGTTTGAGGCCAAGAAAGAAGCATCATATTCTTTGCTATGGTTTTTAATCTTGTTAAGATTTTCTTGAAGTTGTAACTTATAGAACTTAAAGGGAGTGGCAAGATTTGAATTCACCTTATAGTATGTTTCAGATTGTAACTCCTTTAGATAAAGACTAATTATAGATAAGCAAAAATACATTGCTTCAGTTTACTCGTGACTTTGCTTTCTGCATTCTGACAGTTGAAAAGAAGAAAGTTGTGGTTACATGGTAGTTTCACATTAAAAATTTGGTCATATAGTGTGGTCATTTTTTTTTTCTTTTGCCATGTCATCTGTAGACACATGCATAATTTTATTGAAGGGGATGTGGTATGACTTTTCCTATAGATGAATGTGGTGGTTGTTCAAGTTTATTTTAGTATTAACACCTGTGAAATGACTGTTGGTTTTAATTTATAGCTGGGTTTTTAACCTCAACATTATTGACTTTTAGACTGCTTAATTATTTTTGTGGAGGCTGTCCTGTGCATTGCAGAATGTTTAGCAGTGGTTTCTACCTACTGGATGCAGTAGCAATCCTCTCTATTGCAGTTGTGACACCAGAAATATTTTCAGACGTTGCTAAATGTTCCCTGTTGAGATCCACTCCTTCATAGCGTTTTTTTCCAGTTTATTTTTATCTTAACTATTTTGTTTTTCATGTTGATTGATTATTTGATATATGTTAACACACGTTTTCAGCAGAATCATTGCTGTTTCCATTGATTTAAAATATTGTTTGAATGGTTGTAACTTCCTTAAACATATCATATACTCATGGAAATCTGTTGTTTTCTTAATCTTTTGTAGTTTATTACCTTAACACAAAATATTTTTTAAATCACATTATAAAACATACTGACACTTTTTTCTAGATTTGGTATCTTCAATTCTGTCCAAATTGAGAGGTAGTTTTTAAATTTTGTATGGGCTTCTTAGTAGAAATTTTATCCCTAGCCATAATTGTATATTTACTATTTATTTTCTCTACAATTAGGTCTTTGACTATGTTACTTTTATATTTGATTCACAAAAGGTTGGTTTATAATTGTTTGAATATAAGGTTGTATTCCTTAAATTATAAAATCTTGATTAAGTTTATATGCTGCTTCTGATTTAGGTATTATTATTGACCCAAAAAGTATTATGAAAAAACACTTATAAGAGGTGTTTGAATAATAATGATTACTTTTCCAGATCAGATTATGCTTGCTTTTTTAATCATTATACATAAGTAACATTTGGTATTTGGCATTCAGTGTTTGTGACTTGGGTATCATCCCATCTAACTGACATGTCTGGGGTAGAGGAGGTTGAGTGGACTAAGAAAAATAAGTATTCAACATAAATGCTTATGGATATTTCTGCTTCCCTAGAGCCAAGGAGGGAACGACTCTCATTAGTCTGAACAGTAGGATACACTATAATTATTCACTTTTACATAAAGTAACAATCTCTGCCGTTCCTGTTCTTAATGAGAATTTGTAGTTTTTTGGTCAGTACTAATTTTTAAAATAGTTTTTGTTTATTGTTCAGTAGGTATTTGGTCATAGAAAAGAGCATTTCAGTGAGAGCTTAAGTGCTGCCAACAATATAAATAATGTAATTTCAATCATAGGAACATTGGGGGCATTTCTTTTAAGTTCTTAGTAATGCCCTAAAATTACACACACACTGACATGTTGTGCCACAAATGTACATAATTTTCTTTGTAATTTTGGATTGAGTATTTCAGTGTTTTAGTTGATTAATTAAATGAAGATGTCAGTTTAAAAAATGTATTTGTTTTGTAGGCCAACACGATGGACCATTGCCTAGACAGCATGCTGGATTATTGCCAGAATCTCTTATTTGGGCATACATTGTCCAACTGAGTTCTGCATTGCGTACCATTCACACAGCAGGTTTGGCATGTCGAGTTATGGACCCAACAAAGATTCTGATAACGGGCAAAACAAGGTACTAGCATTTTGAGTTTTAGTTTCTTTATTGACCAACTAACTTATGATTGTAAACAAAACATGATGATTTGTTATATAGTTCTATCGTTTGATATGTTTCATCCAGAAGAACTGTGACTTTTGAGTGCATTTGTAAGTTTAAAAAGAAAATGTTGCATTCTTAATAAAATACCTGATTGTATTGGTAAGAATTAGAAAGGTATATAGGATTAGGGTTATGGGAATAGAGAAGTAGTATCAGCACAACTTTTTAATTTAGATCCATGGTTCTCAAATTTTACCATGAAACAGAATCATCTGGAGAGTTTAACCACAGATTGTTGAGCTCTACCCCAAAATTTTTCATTTTTTTGTAAGTCTGTAGTGGGACCTGAGAATTTGCATTTTTAATGAGTTCCTAGATATTGCTGTTGGCTTAGTCTCATGCTTTGAGAATTGACTTACAGAGTTAAGTAACAGACCTTGACTTCAGCTGAGTTGTGAGTAGCCAAAATTTTGAGAATTGTCTTGGATAGCATAGCATAACAAACTGAAGATCTGGTACCAGGTTCCCTGTGTTCATGTCCTGGCTGTCTTAGTCTCTATATGGCCTTGAACAAGTTACTTAACATTTCAACTTCATTGGACAGGTACTGTTATTAACTCCATTTTCCTTATTTAAGGTACCTGTCTCATTAATTCATTGTCAGATTTGAATGGCTTAATACATGTAAAATGCTTAGAATGCCTGGTACATCTTTAGCAAGTGCTAGGAGACTAATTTTCTTTGATGAATAACTAATAGATAACTTAGAGTGGTAAAAAGGAGATTGATCTGTTAGTCGAAAAAACATGAGTTATCATCTTGGCTTTATTAATTACAACTTTATAACTGGAGGGATATTACTTGATATCTCCTTAGTTTTCATTTACATATCTCCTGAGTTTTCATTTTTTTATCTCTAAAATGATTGGTGGAGATTACATAAGGGAGGACATTCAGATGTAAGTTAGAGTAAATAATACTCTGAAGCCTTCTTAATATGAGAGGAAATGATAAATAAATGTCCATTAGTATGTAATAAGAAATACTTATTTTCTTTAAATTCTTTCATCCTTAAAGGTTGCGAGTAAATTGTGTTGGAGTTTTTGATGTTTTAACATTTGATAACAGTCAAAATAATAATCCATTGGCATTGATGGCTCAGTATCAGGTAAGTTAGAATTAATATGGTTACTTAAGGCTTGATTTTTTTTTTTTTTTAAAAAAGGTAAATTTGTGTTTATTTTAAAGTAATTCAGGGTTTTAAGTCTAGATTTCAGTTTATTCTTAAGTAGTCTCTGCAAACTTTGAACATGTATTTCTTAACCACTGTGATATATTTAGTGTAGAGTCCATAGAGATTGGAATATATAGAATTGATGGTAGTATCAAGAGACTCTGGCTGTTTAAAATGGAAATGTATTCACTTTAATTATACCTATTGTTTTTTTTGTTTTGTTTTGTTTTGTTTTTTACTTTTAGAACATTTGTCTCATTGCCAATCATAAAATTTTAGAAATAGTTTCAAAGGATTGTTTCTGGATTGCCATTTTTGAAGTAATTTTTTTCTTTGAATTTAATTAGAATCTGTCACTGCTTCTACATTATCAGATTTGGTTATTATATAACTTCATTCTAGCAATGTTGACTTAAGACCCACAATATACTTGGCTGCTTTGCTATTATTTCCTTATTAATACAGTAAAGTATAGAAAAATACTTTATGCTGTTTAACTTCATTCTAGTAGTGTTGATTTAGGACCCACAATGTTCTTAGCAATTTTTCTTACTGTTATTTCCTTATTAATATGGTATAAGGAAATAAAGACCCTCATAATGGCTGGGGGTAGAGCTCAGTGGTAGAACATTTGCCTTAGCATACAGATGAAGCCCTGGGTTTCATCCCTGGCACCACAAGATGAAGAAAAATGAAAAACCCTCTTGTAAGGAAGCATTAAAAATAATTACTTTTGCCTGATTACTCTGTGTAAGTAATGTGGCTAAATTTAAATTTTTCATCTCATCCATTTTGCATTATAATGCTTGACATAGGTATATGCAGTTGTAATTTTAAGACAATTTTAGTTCTTTGTGGATAATAAGTTTTTGGTATTTTTGGACAAAAGGCGGAATCTTTATTTTTTATTTTTTTTATCTTTAGTTTATTTCTTTTTATGTGGTGCTGAGGATTGAACCCAGGACCTCATGCTTGTGAGACAAGCGCTGAGCTACAATCCCAGCCCCAAAAGGCGGAATCTTTTAATCTTTTAAATACTTTACCTGCCCGTTGCTCTTCTCTTCAATTTTGTTCAAAGTTTGGGAAGATTTTCATTTATTTTAGTTTAAGACAAAATTTTAGAACAAAGAGGAAGGAAATGACAAAACACTGCAGTCTCCGGTAGTGTTTACAGTTCCAATTAATGCATAAATCTTTTTGCTGCTGAACCACAAGCAGTGCAGTTCCAAGACTTAAAGGCACTCATTGCACTCAGTTGTATATAGACTTTCCACATTTTTATCTCTCCTGTGACCACCTAACCCCAACAGCAGCCAGGCTTCCCTGATTGATAGCAGCATCTAGTGGGCAGTAAAGGGATGACTATGATTGTTTTCCCCACCCCCAGCAGCAGCTCTCTTTCACACAAGGGGATTTGCTTCATCCTTCTTATCTAGGGTATTGTTTCTTAGTGACTTTTGTTCTTTCTTATACTTAGTGCCTAACTAATTGGCCCTGATTAATTTTTCTTCATAATTTTTGTGCTTCCAAAAGTGACTGTTTATTAAGTATTAAAATACTAGTGATCTTCATATATCAAAACAATATTAAATTTTCGAAGGAATTTTTACTTGCTTTTTTACTTTTTAGAAATGAAAAATATGCTGTATAGTTTTTAGCCCCCTCCCATTCTTTTTTGAATAAGATTCACTTTTTTAAAGTACTAATATGGGCTGGGAGTGTAGCTCAGTAGTAGAGTGTTTGCCTTGCATGTGTAAAGAACCTGGGCTCAATGCAAAAAAAAAAAAAGCCAGATTTTTTTTTCCTGTAACACAACAGTATTATTTTCTACAGTTTATGTGCAAATGTACAATATTTCAGTTATGTCATGGGTTGTATAGTTAGTTTGTAAAGAAACAAAAATGATTCCTGAGTTTCAAACCAACTTTTCATAAGCTTTTAGGGCAACTGATTTGTAAGACAAGAACTGCTGTCATTCAAAAACTCAGTCAACCTTCAACCAAGTGTTTTCTTTTTTCAGCAGTAAAGGATATATCAGGTTTTCTTTTCTTTTTCTTTCTTTTTTTGATATATGTGTATAGATTTTCCATGTAGTTTATTATAGTAAGGTATAGGAGAGAATTAAAGATAGTCCCCAAAAGGGAAGTGTGATATTACAGAGAAGAGGGTACATGAGAAAGGAGTGCATTGTTTCTTGTAGTATATTTTTCATAGTCTGTTTCAGACACGTGCATAGAGACTGACTTTCAGTAAAGTGGACATAAGTAGAGCCATAGATAGAATCAGAGAAAGAAATCAAGAAATCAAGAATCAGGAAGAAACTGAAAATGAGTTGGGGGGAAAACCTCCTGAATTCAACAAATGGGGGGAAAAACCAGATGGAGGTAAGAAGCAAAATAACAAATGGAAAATTATTTAGTTGGGCAACAAGGAAAGGAGAGTTACTGAGTTTTTATGATGTTAAACTCTCTTAAGCAAGACTTTATTAATGTCTTTTATTTTAAAAATCAGTTCTAATCTAATCTGGATCATGTTGTGTATGTGCTTTATTTCTAAAAGTGGATCATGTCCATTTTGAGTCAGCCCTAGAGAGGTGGTGGGATGTACTCAAAATAGATGGTGTAGGGCTGGGGTTGTGGCTCAGCGGTAGAGCGCTTGCCTCATGCAGGTGAGGTACTGGGTTCGATCCTCAGCATCACATAAAAATAAAGGTATTGTGTCTGCCTACAACTAAAGAAATATTAAAAAAATAGATGGTATAATTTTTTTTTAAACACCACCTAGTTCTTCAGCTATCTTAGACCTTTGCTTTCCTGTCTCATCATAGGGAACAACAGAACATTCTAGGAGGGAGGCTTAGTATAGCATCAATTCAAAGTGGAACCATACTGAAAATTTCTACTGTTTGAAGTGTTGAGAGACTATGTTGGTCCATGCTGCTCATATACTTGATAAATAACAACTGCCTTCAGTTTGCTTTACTGAATACATTGGATTGAAACACCTATAGAAATTTATAGTTAGCATTGATGGTACTCTGACTTCTCTTGGCCAATATTTTTATAACTTTGTTAATATAACTTAGAAAGTTTTACCTGATCTTAAATTTGATTAAAGGGACTTCTCAGAGTTCATAGCAGTGCTCTCCTGAGAACAGGAATGCTGGCAGTAGTGAAGGTGCTCCTTCCCATGCCACCTTCCCTTCTGCCATTCTAGGATCCTAACTCTGACATGAATCCTTGGTATCTCTTCTGATAGATTTAAAGTAGTTTATATGTCTAATCAGTTTTTCAACTAATTTTAGGATCTCATGTTCAAAGTGTCAGATCCACAAATGGTAGTTTTTTGCATACTTTTTTAAATTTTAAATTTTGGGGGTAGGGGTGGAGTTTGACTTACTCTAATTTCCTGTTAGGTATAACGTTAAGGATAGCTATCTAGTCTTAAAGTTTTATTATGATTGCCTTGAAATAGGTGGTTTTTCCAACTATGCCAGTTATAGACATTCAATTAAACTTGTGGTTTGAAACACTAGCTGTATATCAGAATCTCTTGTGGAAGCTTTGAAAAGTACCACCACTGAGACTATATCCCGGGCTGATAACACCTAAACAGGGGTGAGAGGCACTAGGTGACTTTCTTGTTTCTTTGTTGTATTTTGTTGTTAAGCTCCTTAGGTGATTTTAATGTACAGCTGCTAGGTTTGAAAACTTACCCCCAAACCAACACTCAGTAAATGAGCATATATCCAGTAATTCAGATGAGATCTTGTATTTTGAAGATTTAAAGCAATCTTTGATAGAAATTACTTCCAATGATTTCATGTTAATTTGGAGCTACTCCATTTATTGATGGTTGCCTACCAAGTAGGGCTACTTGGAGGTTATAATAGGTGATTTAAAAAAAAAAAAAAAAAAAACTTAGTGTCTTTTGAAAATCTTTTTAGAAGAAAAGCTTGAGAAGGGTAAATCATTTTAAAAAAAATAGGAAAGGGGTAGTTTCAGAACTCAAAGATCTATTAGAGTATAAGCAAAAATAGTCTTGTTTAGAAACAAAGGAAGATGAGATATCTTTGAGGTTTGCATCATTTTCAGTATTCTAGAGAATTGAACATGCTCTAAAATCAGGCTATTATGTTTGTAATGGGAAAACTTTCCTTCAAATAATTCTTACATTCACACTACATTCTGGGCCTCAAAGGAAATGGGAAAAGTATGTATGTTAAACTGCAACGATCATAGTAAAACCAAATGTATAGTAACTTTAAGTTTGTTGTAATAGGGAAGAGTATCAGCTCTATTTAAGTAAAAGAATTTTTTTAAAAAGCCTTAAAAACAGCAGTTCCATAGCTGGCATATTAACTACTTAGAGTAATGTTTCTTAAGATGTAATCCTAGAACTGCCTTTATCAGAATTACCTGGATGCTTTAGAAATGTTGGGCCTGTTCACTAAATGAGAATCTCTGAAGGTGAAGCTCAGAAATTATCTTTTTAATAAGCTGTCAGGTGATTTTGATGAAAATTCATGTTTTAGAACCCTGCTCTAAATTCTTCAGCTTATTTAAAATGATGCTTTTTCCATTGAGGCAGTAGTTTCATGTATTAAATGTGTACCTATGGAATAAAAATTAACAGTTATATTTATTCTTTCTATGTCAGCAAGCAGATCTGATATCATTAGGAAAAGTTGTGTTGGCTTTGGCTTGCAACTCTTTGGCAGGAATACAGCGGGAGAATTTACAGAAAGCCATGGAATTAGTGACAATCAACTACTCCTCTGACCTGAAGAATCTGATCTTGTAAGTTTTAATATATGATGAAAAATATATACACACATACACACGTATCATATGAGATTGAGCTTTTTATTTTGTTTATTGCTTATTTTCATATGGATCCTTTTAACAGTGATTGTGTTTTAGTTCCCACTATTTAAAATGAAGCAAAACAGAGATGGCTTTTCTTTTTATTGCCAAGCATATATTTCTTGGAATGAGTTAATAAGCCATTGTGTTCAAATTATTTATTGATGTTTTAAACATTTCGTTAGTGGGTAACCTCTAGAACTGATTCTGATGTCTTCTAGCTACATGTGCCCTTTTAAAATTAAATTAAAAATTCAGTTCTTTGATTCCATTAACTATATTTCAAGAGTTCAACAGCCACATGTAGCTCCTGGCTAATATATTGGATAGCACAGACAGAACATTTTCATCATTTCAGAAAGTTCTCTTGGCTAGTGCTGCTCTAGAGAGTATGAAAGCTATCATAAATAAGCCTCAGATGCATTCTGATTATATATTCTTTGACTCAAACATTCATCAGAAAGCAGTGTAGAGGGTACTGTGCTTATGCTCCAGTATGCTAAGACTCCATGGAGTTCTTGAACATAGGTTTGAAATGAATTTGGCTTAAAAACAAAAAACAAAACACCATTGTGGACTACTCTCACCACAGGAGGACTTCTCCCTGTTTCAAAAATATCTAATATTGAGAGATTCTAGAGGGGCAACTGCAACATTTATTATCATTTTGAGAAGAGAAGCTAGGACAATACTTTTGAAATTCTTCCTGTTACGTTCTAGAAGGAATTAGAACTTACTGATCCTAATCAACAGTTTGTTTTAGCATCCAGTTGTCTCTTCTGATCTTTCTGTGTAGCCCTAGATGATCCAGTTTGGATCAGCCCTGGGGTATGGAATTGGGGGGTGGAAGATGGGGCTGCCTACCTATTCTTTGTTATACTGGCATAAATGTCCTTGACAGAACACTGGAAACCAGTGGTTACCTGGATCCTATTAGTAGTTAAATAAGATGGTTTATTTTTTTAAATGAAAATATTTGTTTCATGTATGAAGCAGTGATTCCCAGCCTTAGTTTGCAAAACCTAGAGTGTTTCAGATAATTTCAGGTTATAATCTTTAGATTTTTCTTTTTAAAAAAGTAGGAGTAGAGGATATAAACATAACAAATTGTATGTTCATAATTATTCAAAGTGGGTGATGATACATGGGGCTTCATTTTACTATTCTTTTTTAATAAATGTTTGATATTTTCCTTAAAATGTAAATAAACAAAAAGTCATACTTTAATAATTACAAACTAAAGTTTTTAGAGCAGTAAGCCATGTATCAGGAACTTTTGAACTGCTTGATGTGAGTTAATTTATTTAATTCTCCCAATAACAGTAAATTTGATACCATTATTAGCCCCATTTTAGAAACAAAATTCAGATGTAGGTAAAGTAACTCGTCAAATTTACATAGCTTGTAATAACTTCTAGTATGATTGGCCAATATAAATGTCAGTATTACAGGTGAATAGCTAAGATAAAGTAGATTATCGGCATGAGTAATCATTCATTTATTCAATAAGAGAATGCCTACTATATCCCAAATGCTGGGGATACTTGGAACAAGATGAACAAAATTTTTATCTTCTGGAAACTTTTACTCTAAAGGGAGAAAAGTTAATAAACATGTAAGTAAATAACAGTTTCAGATAGTGATAAATCCTGTGAAGACAGTAAGCTAGAATTAAAACAGAAGAATGGAAGGTGGGAGACTGCTTTAATGAAGGCAGAGAATGGCTTACCTATAGAATAAACAGTAACACATGATTGAGAATCACTGTTCTAACAGGTAGCTCTTGAAACATGTAATACATTCTGCCCTGGATATTAACAACAGAAGAAATTGAATTGGACTCTACTGATGAGATATTATATGTGACAATTGATTAATTAAAGTGGCAGAGCAGAAGACAGCTTCCTAAAAAGCTTGTGCTCATTCAGTTTAGTGAAATTAAGGACTCAGTATTAGTTTCAAAAATTATCTTTGGCCAGGTGCAGTAGCGCGCACCTGTAGTCCCGTGTACTTGGAGGCTGAGGCAGAAAGATCAGTTTGAGCCCATCAGTTCAAGATCAGCCTGGGCAACATAGCAAGACCTCTATCTTGAAAACAACAGCAAAAAACTACCTTCAGTGAGCAATAGGAAAAGCTTCAAACCCCGTAGCCACTCAGTGTTTCACCCCTCTCAAAGGGTTTGGGAATTGAAATGGGTAAGTGGAACTCTCCTCTCCTTTCGTACTTCCACAGTAGAGAAAATGTATAGAAAGAGACATGTTTTTCCATTGGCTTTTAAAATCTTTCCAAGAGAAATAATAGTTAAGCTTTAAAGATGAACCTGACTTGCATGAAAAGTATATTTTCAGATTGAGTGCACTAGATGATGATAAAAGCAATAACTATATATTTGTGGGTTTTGTTTTTTATTTATTGTTATTATTATCTTGGGGGGTACCAGAGATTGAACTCAGGGGCACTCGACCACTGAGCCACATCCCCAGCCCTATTTTGTATTTTATTTAGACACAGGTTCTCACTGAATTGCTTAGCCACCTCCCTTTTTGCTGAGACTGGCTTTGAATTTGCTACCTTCCTGCTTCAGCCTCCTGAGCTGCTGGGATTACAGGCATGTGCCACCACACCGGACTGTTTTTTAATTTTGTAATTGCATGCTAGATATTCAAGTGATTACTCTTTATCCTGGTTAGGTATTTGTTGACTGACCAAAATAGGATGCGAAGTGTAAATGACATCATGCCCATGATTGGTGCTCGATTTTATACTCAATTGGATGCTGCTCAAATGAGAAATGATGTCATTGAAGAAGACCTTGCAAAGGTAAAAGGACTCTACACATACTTAGATCTGTGTGAATATGTAGTTATAAAACATAGTGATTATTGTACTGGATATAGTGCCTAATTGTCTGAGATTGCAAATATTTTTGTAAATGCTGAATGCTTAGTAATTTAATTTTTGACGTCCTCTGGGCATTGTTTTCTTTTTCATTCACGTTTTTTGCTATAGCTTGTGACAAAATCTTGATTTTTCATGTGAGTTACTCTAACAGTTTCTAAAAATGGGTCATCTGCATAAGACTTGTGTTTTAAAAGTATAACCAAAAGTTTGGTGGGGATGTTAGAATTTATTCCTTAATGATCACATCAGTGCAGGATATCAGTTTTGTAAATTTGGGTTTTTATGTTGAATTAGCCAGAACATTAACATTCTCTCTCTTTTTTAAAATGTTTTATAGGAAGTTCAAAATGGAAGACTGTTTAGGCTCCTAGCAAAATTGGGAACAATCAATGAGAGGCCGGAGTAAGGATTTACAGTATTTTACAACATATTTTCAATCAAGGGCACTGTTTATGAAACAAGAATGAGTATACCTTATTCTTACTGGTTTTATTTGGAAAAGGGAAAAAATTCTCATGTGAAGTGACCTGTTAATCATTAGGGTGCTGTTTTTTTTAAGCCACAGCCTAGGTGTAGTTGTCCTTATAAATTTTACACACATGCAAATGTACAGAAAATATAGTGTTAGAAATCTGTATTGTGGTTTGCACATGAGGGAACACTTTACAAATACCTGTCTCCTTTTTGAAAGCCTGATCCAATCAGTTTTCCTTGGTCCATTCAGAGACTTTAGAAATTTCTAATTGTTGCATGCCTCTTATTTTCTATTAAAGTACATTTCTATTGCCATCATATTGATAGCATTGGGAAGACGTTACCATTTTACTCTGTTTATCTAGTTCTACCCTGTTTGTTAGTTAAAGTTACTCATCTCAATAAGCAAGAGTTGATGTTTGTACTATGTAACTATAAAGGACAGAACAGAATTTCAGTTATAGTGACTAAAGTGTAAGTAATATTTCAGGATTGTTCATCTATTTGTTGAAGTAATAGGCATCATTGCTTGTGGGATTTTTTTTTCTACTCATGAAATTCAAGTCCGCTGCCTTTTTTCCAAGTCTAAAGACTCAGTTTTCTAAATGAATTTTTCCAAATGAAGAAGACATAATATATGTTGGACTATTTTTTGAAAACTCTTTTGGCTGTATCTTCTGGTATTTATCTCTGTACTTTATAATATATGCCTAAACTGCTGTTTCATAATTTTTTTAAGTGTGGAATTCAGCTGATGGCTCATCACCTTTCCTCAATACACACAACACACACTCTCACATTGTGCCACTTAACTCATAATTTTCCATTAAATCTTGGTGTTGACATTGTTTTGATTAGGTAAATATTGTTTGTAACTGCACTACATAGTAAAGCATAATTATATTTCCTTTCTTCTGTGCAGTTTGTTTGTTTTATGTTTTCCTGGAGTTGATAATTGTCTTATATAGAAAACTAAGCAAAGGAAAAAGTATTTTCCACGAGTTCATTGCAAACACTCTGCCAGACTTATAAAACACCTTTCAAAAATAGGTAACCTATCAGTTTCTTTTTTTTTTTCCCCCTCCCCTTTGGAGAAATTCCCCTGAGAGCCCCCACCCTCATGTTCCCATCTGGGCTGGTTGTGCTTTACACCCTGCCCACATGCATACTTTAAACCTGGAGCTTCCCTTTACTCTTGTCCTGGGAGTTCTCCTTATCTCTCCCTTTGTGTTGGACACCCTGTTTCTTGCTTTTTTCCCTTGATTTATTCTTTTGATTTAATGGAGCACATCCTCCTATAGCTTCCTGTGAAAGGTGAGTTTTTTGAGACCTTAAAAGTCCAAAAATATCTTTGTTCCGTTTTCACATCATTGATAGTATAACTGCATATAAAATTCTTAGTTGTCCTAAGAAAAATTTTCATATTTAATTTTTTATTAGGCTATATATTACCAATTTTAAAAGATAGAAAAAGGTTTCTGGTGAAAAATACAAAGTCTCTGTTTTCAAACTTGACATCCCTAACCTCACTAATTGCCCCTACTAGTACTTAGTTTTAATTTTTTCTATATAGTTCCTGAGTTACGTAGACTACTATATGGTATCCACCACCATCAAGCCCCCTGCCCCCCATCTTTTGGTACTTGGGGTTGACCCCAAGGCCTTGCATGTGCTAGTCAAAACTGTACCACTGAACTATATCTCCAGCCTTTGTTATTTTAAGATAGAGTCTTACTAAATTGCCCAGGCTGACCTTAAACTTTGAATCTTCCCGCCTTATCCTCCCATGTAAGTGGGATTATAGGCATGTACCACCATGCCTGGCTTCCTCTTTTTAAATATAAAAATTGTAAACCATACTCAGTGTTCTGTATGTATTACTTTTTTCTCATAAGAATTTATTTTGGAAGTCTTTATGTTTATGTTGAGTATATGTCAAGCACCATTCTAAACAAATATGACCTGATTTACTCCTCATGATTACTTCGTGACAGAGGCACTGTTGTTATTCTGTTTAACAGAAATTGAGGCACAGATGGATTAAGTAAATTGTCCAAGGTCACATAATTAGTAAGTAGATGAGCCAGGATTCAGGATTTGAGCCTAGACTATGTGGTTTCAGAGCCTCAGTGCTCTTAGCTACTAAGCTATGTTTCCTCACATTTTATGGGCAAATAATGATCCATTCCATGGATATACTTTATTTCTTCAGTTCCCTATGGATGGACATTTGTGTTGTTTTGAGTATTTTGCTAGTGTAAACAGTGCTGTAGGGACTAAATTACATGACTTAATTTTGTGTGTGCACAGTGGTAGGCACAATCGCAATTGCTAGTTAGTGGATATGTCACTATAATTTTAGAGCTATTGCAGAAAAAGTTTCTATAATTTATGAGACTGCCTCACCAACAATACCTTTTTCAAACTTTGGAGTTTGATCAATATTATAGATAAGAAAGTGATTTCAGTGCAGTTTTAGTTTGAATTTACTCTTAAGGAGCTTGAGTATTTTTTTGTTTTGTTTTGTTTTTATCCTTTTCTTCTTTTGTCTATACATATCCTTTGCCCATTTTTATTTTTGGCTGGATTACTTGTCTTCCTTATTGATGTAGATAAGAGCTAGAGAGATTCACTCTGTAATTTTTTTTTTAAATGCTCATCATTTTTCTTTTGACTTTGCTCATTTTTCCCCCCTATGCAGATATTTACATATCTAATGATCTAACTTCTATGCCTCTGGGTTTTGGGTCATAGTGGAAAAGAAGTTTTCCACTCTGAGATGGAGGAATTACTTCATGGTGTCTTCTAGAATGTTTGTGGTTTTATTTGTTCATATTAAATTTTTTTGTATATTTAGAAATTATGTGGGGTATAATGTATGAATCCAGCCTTTTCCCCCTCCAGACAACTACCTAGTAGATAAAAAGCTGTTTTTTAAATTGTCTAACTTTTCTCCACAGTATGATGCAGCACCTCCTATACATTCTTTTAATGGTAGGAATTTTAAAATCTAGTAGCTTTGCTGGACATAGGCATGGTGTTGTACCCTTGTAATCCCAGCAAATCAGGAATTTGAGGCAGGAGGATTGCAAGTTCAAGGCCAGCTCCAGCAACTTAAACCCTGTCTCAAAATCAAAAATTAAAAAAAACAATTGGGAATGTAGCTCAATGGTAAAGCACCCTTAGGTTTAATCCCTAGTTAAGCCTTCCCACCACCACCAAATCTAGTAGTGTTAGTTCTTTTCCATCTCCATTTTGCTATGTGTTTTTTCATTGTTTTCTGAAAACCGTTAATCAGTTCACTTAATTTTTTGAAAAAGAATAAATCTGATGGTATTTATATAGGGAAGATGACTATGAGTATCAGTAAACTTAGGGAACATTTGTAGTTTCAGATATTTAGTTGTCTTGAAGATTGTGGTATGTCATTTTATTCATTGATGTCTACTTTTATGTTCATTATGTAGTTATAGCATATTGAATTTTTTTCTTAGGTATTTTATGTCTGCCCCTCTCCATTCTGTTTTCTTACCACTTGTCATTGTTGTTCATGTAAATTAATTGAATTCTGTAATTTTGTACCCCTGATACCTCGTTTGGATAATTTTTCCATAGATTTTTGGTTTCCCAGTTTATGGTCTTGCCATCTACAAATAATGTTAGTTACATCTCCTCCTTTCTGATTCCTGTACTTTAATTGCTCTTCATTGCTTGTGTTAACTAAAAGTAATGATGGTTTTGTTCAGAGTGTGAAACAGTGTTCCATGTCTTTTAACTGCTAGACAGATTTAAAGCCATTTTCTCTCCAGATCCTTCCCTTTCTTCTAAGCTCTTAGGGTCTTTGCCACTAATGTTCAGAAATTCACAGTGATGTTCCTTGGTGTGTGTTTTAGATTAAAAATGGTGAATGAACAGGTGGGTCCTTTTAATCTTGGAAACTTAGATCCTTCTGTTCTGGGACATGATCTTTACTATTTCTTCAGTAACTCTTTTTTCCCTTCTGGTAATTCCTGTTGCTCAGATGTTAGATTTTTGAGGTTTTCCTAGTATTCTTCTGTTTTATCTTTTTATTATTCTTTCTGGGCATTATCTCAGTTTCATTTTCTCTAAAATTAAAGTTTTGTTCTAATCCTTCTTTGAATTTTTAAATTTTTGCTCTCATATTTTTAATTTCCCAAAACTTTTCTGTTCTTTGAATGTTCGTTTTATATCATTCTTGTCAGTGACAGTGACAGAATTTTTGGTGGTGGTTGGTTTTGTTTTTTGGGGGCGGGGAGTGGAATTTTTGTTCTGTTCCCTGTAATATCTCAGGAAATAAGGGCTTGCTTTATTTTATTTTGTTTTGTTTCCTCTTCAAAGGGTTTTGTACACTTGGCCATCCTTTACTATTACAAATGAGGTCCTAAAAAAGTTAATGAAAAGCTCTGTGTGAGGGTAGGGATTATAGAATATTGAGATTTTCTTTAGATAAGGCTATATGCTATTATTAAGCGTGGCTTTTCTTCATTTTTAGTACACTCCCAAATGTCTTCTTTCCTGGGCAATTTGGCATCTCCTGGAAAGAATTTCCTAACCTACTGTTCGTGGTATAAGCCTGACAGCCATGGTTTGGAAACCAGGCAGCAGGGAGGTGTTTGTTGAGTAATATCTTATCCATCACTCTTCAGCTCCTCGGCTACTGTTTTGCTGGCATCCTTGGAGCTGGAGCTTTTCTGATTCATCCTTTCTAGAAAGTAAACGTCTAGATTTCTGCTGGGCACAGAGGTAGGAGCAGGGCTGATAACGAGTAATTTGCTGTTTGTAGAATCTTTCCTCAATTCTGCTGACTTCAGCTTCAGCCCATACCTCCACCTGTAGTAGTCCCTATCAGTTCCTGAGCCTCGCCCATGTGGCTTCTTTTTGTGGGCTTTCCCCTTATTGGAACGCTTGTAACATTAGGTTTCCTGTTTGTCCAATCTGTTAGTCATAACATTTAACCATCTGCTTAGCACTTTCCAAACTTTTGTGAACATCTCTTATCTTTAATTCTTTAATCTCTTATCTACTGTTGTTGCTTCTGATCCTTTTCCTTGTGTTTATCATCCTTTTTAAGACATTTACTATTGATTTGGTGGGGTTTTGAAAGGGAGCAGAGATAAATGGATATGTTTAATCTGAATTTGCCTTGGAGCTCTCCAGAGTGACTTGTTGGTACTGGGGATTGAGTCTCCTGCATGTTAGCCGAGCGTTCTACCACAGAGCTACACGCCCGCCACATCCCAGTTTTTAAATATAATTCAGGGTTGTATACTATTGTCCCTATCTATTGATTTCTCTTTCTTGCTTCGTGTCTGTCACACACACACGCTTTAGGTTTTTCCTTTCCTCCTTCTCTCATCTCATTCTTTGACCTTTTCTTCTTTCTGGCTCCTCCTTGCCCTTATCTTCTTGCCTTCCCTCCCTTCATATACTATATTCACTTTTTTTTCTTTTTTCTTTTAAACTGCATTCAGAAACACCTTTCTAAAGTTTCTTCAGTGTTCCATGTTGTCCTTTACAATTATTGATCTCTCTGAATAAGGGGGCACTTGTCCTCTGGAAGAGCAGCCACTACTTCCTCTGGAAAACCTTCCTCCCAGATGAATCTGTGTTTCCATTCAATATCATATTCCTTTCTTATAATAGCATTATAAAAATATGTAGTTAATAATATACAGTTAATGCTTTCTTTGATTATTTGAATAACACGTTTTCCCTGCTAGACTGTCAGTTCCTAAGACCACTGAAAACTAACAGTGGTCATCTGGTTCTCTAGTTCTTTGCAACTTCCTTTTGGTGAAATGGCAGGAAACCAAAATCTACCTTTTTTTCCTGAACATTTTTCTCTTTTGTGCTAATTAATGAAGTGGAAAACTTTATCTGACCATCTCTTATCTACAGGATGGAAGGAAAAAAGAATATTCTCTTACAGCTTCAGTCTAAAGACATCTAAAGTTTTTTTTTTCCTTCGTTCTCCATTTTATCTAATCATAGGGACTGAAATAAGGAGGTAAAATAATTCATAGAGGGTTATTTCCCCTGAGAATTGAAATTTATATACTTCTGTGTTTAGTGAATTAAAAAAAAACACTACACAAAATTCTTTAATCTCTTATCATTAGGGAAAAAAATTAAACTAGTTTTGAGTCTGAGAAATAAACAGGTGGCCATGTGGCATACAGCATGAGTTACTGAGGTAAAATATTAACTTCCCCCAGGTTTCAAAAGGATCCTACTTGGTCAGAGACTGGAGACCGTTATCTGTTGAAACTCTTTAGGGATCATCTTTTTCATCAGGTGACAGAAGCAGGTGCTCCCTGGATTGACCTCAGTCATATCATTTCTTGTCTTAACAAGGTAATTTGTATCTGGATTTTGAAGATCACAATGCTACCTGTAATTTATAGAGTTGTATCTTACACAGATATTAGGAGACTTAAGAAATCAGTGTATACTCCTGTGGTTTACAAGAAATTTTTTCATGATTTTCTAGTATAGGAAGATTCTCTAACACCTTGCATGAAAAATTACAGAATTTTTTATGGGTCTTTTGTAGTAAAGTGTCAAAAAATAACTGCTTTGCCCTTTTATACTATATTTTATTTTCATGTAGTTTTGTGGTACCAAATAAAACAATGAGTGGGAAAACAGAAAAATTATTTTCTAATGTGTTTTAAAAATTGAATCCTTTTGTTCTAAGTCATTGTGACCGGTACTGTTATCAGTTCATATATTGTCGACTACAGGTATTATAATAATAAATGTGCAAAAGTAGTATAAGTGGTGAATTGGATGATGAATTAAATAGAGATATATCATAAACTTTTTGTGAGAGGGGAGCTGTATGTTTTTGAAAGTGCTAGGAGCAGGGCCTGGTGGTCCACACCTGTAATCTCAGTGACTCAGGAGGGTGAAGCAGGAGGATTTAAAGTGGATCACAAGTTCAAGGCCAGCCTCAGCAACATCGCAAGACTCAAAATAGAAAAGAAAAGGGCTGGGGATGTAGCTCAGTGGTGAAGTGCCCCTAAATTCAATCCTCAGTATCCCCCACAAAAAAAGACTTTGAAAGTGTTAAGAGAAACAATTTACAGAGGAAAGGAGAACACTTTTTAAAAAAAAGAAGAAGAAGAAGAATTATGTGGAAGTGCAGAGTCTATAAACTGATCTTTAGAAGTAAATTCTAGTCTTTGTATAGGTTTGTGTGTAAACTAGGGATTGGCAAACTATGGCCAGCAGGCAAATCCATTTCACAGCAATCCTTTTATATATCCCTACAAGACAAAATAGTATGTTTTTATACGGTTGGAGGGAAAAAAAATAAAGTATGTGACAGAGACTAATATGTGTTCCCCAAAACCTAAAACATTTACTGTATAGCCCTTTACAGAAAATATTTATAGACCCTTGGCCTAAACTGTCTTTTTAAGTACTAGAGGAGAAAATACCTGTGCATACACACAGCACATGTTTTAAAACTATTAATGTACAATGCAGTAACAACAACCCTTTGAGGAAAATGTTAGGCTTAAGTACTACTTTGCCTTGTTTGGAATTTCTTAAAAACTTTACAGAGTATTTTCAACAGCACAAAACTGTATGTACCATTAAATTAACCCATTATGATTTACATACTCACTTTTCTTTTATTTTTCCTAAAGGCAATGTATATTCTAGCAATGTGTGCAAAATAATTTATCAAAGTACCAGTAATCAGAAATACATAGAACTAGTATTAACAGGCAGATGGAACAGGTAGAATAAGCCATAGACAGTTGTGATAAAAAAAGATTATGTAATGAATATCAGAAAAATGGAAAATTTGAGGAAAATTTCATTTTATATCATAAAAGTAACTGGTATTAAATAAATTTCTAAATTTGAAGTATGACAATTTTCTAAGATTGAAGAGTGTAATAATTAAAAAGGAAGGATGGCCATGTTGATTATTTAAAAATTAAGATTTTACATAAACTTATTTTGGTGGAAATGATGCGAATTAGTAAATTGTTCTAAAAGTTTGAACCTTAAATGGATTTTAAATGTATTTTAATCAGTTAATGAGATTAGAAAAGAAGAAATGTACACAGAAAACTAACAAAGAAAGTGAAAACCATAACAAAGCAAGTTATTTGATGGACTAAGGATTTGTATTTATGTTTCGTAAAGACCTTACAAAAATTATTGCCAAATCCCAACAGATAAAGTGAGTAAAGATCATAAGCTGACATTTACATGAGAGGAAATAGCAAAAGTAAATGTATAAAAAGTTTAATAACAGTAGTTAATTAAAAATGCCCAAATAGGAAGGCACTTGTTTGATTTGGAGATACTAGTAAATTGTTATGACTTGTAAATCAGTGGTTTCTAATCTTATGTTAATGCAAACAAATATTTAAACATGAGGGACATAAGGGAGTATCTGAAAAACATTTTAGTTAAAAATTGAGTGCATACTGACTAGTGATAAAGTATTTATAGATACCTGAAAGGGAATGTAACAAATTTTAAAAAGATATTTCAGTTATTACTGTTGGAAACATCCTAAAATAGATAAAGTAGATTCTCTTCCACATGGTACATACTTCATATTTTGTGTGTCTGTGTTTCAGCTAGATGCTGGTGTGCCAGAAAAAATAAGCCTGATTTCCAGAGATGAGAAGAGTGTACTTGTGGTGACTTACAGTGACTTAAAACGCTGCTTTGAAAATACTTTTCAAGAACTGATAGCAGCTGCAAATGGTCAGTTGTAGTATTTGCTAAAAACAGACGCTGGATATGGCTAAGGAACTTAACCAATAGCAAATTGCACTACAGCTGAACTATTTTCATCATCTCCTTTCACATTGGGAAAACAAACAGGAGATGAGCGAAGCTGCTTGCACTTGGGTCAGGTGCACTGTTACTTGAAAGGAAGAATGTTTCACTTATTCAAGAGCTCTGGCTGCCATTGGAGGCTCTGTCTGTGAAGAATTCATTTCAGATCAAGGAGCACCATCAGATGAATGATGCTCCTGCTTTTGTTTTTCCACTTGTTGTATGCACTAATTTTTAATTTTTTAAAGACTTTTTTCTGATCTTTGAACTTTTGCCACATTGTTACTTATTAAGGGAAACTATTTGCAAGGACATTTTTGGGAAACAATACTGGGCAGCATTTTTGCCATTGAGGGTTGCAGAATTTGTTCTTTTGGGGATGGGTTGCCCTGAATGACATAATGGACCAGGTAAATCATTTCATACAAGTGCAGTACAGTGCATAATTCTTATAAGAATATTGTATGCAAGCTCTATGTGCCACCCACTGTTAGTTCAAATTGACATTTTTGGTTTTGTTTTTTTTTTTTAAGAATACACAAAGAGAAAGATCAGTGAATTGTTGGATATAAATTCTCCTACTAGTTGATTTAAATCCTTATGAAGAAGGATCAGATAAATAGTAACTGAAGGAGCATATTTAGCTCTTTGCTCCAATTCATCCAGAGCCTTTTTTTAAAAAGGCATTTGCCTGCTAGTCAGTTTTACATTTATGCAATTTTTTAATAGAAAAAAAATGAAGAAATTGTGTTAAAGGCCTAAAGTTCAGGAGTATATTACTTTAGGTTATTTCCAGTTTGCCCTTTTTCTTTTCTTTCTTTCTTTCTTTTTTTTTTTTTTTTTTTTTGTATAAAGTTCTGTTCTTTGAACCACAGCTTTATAATGGTACTTTACACTGGATACAGACACAGAGACACTGTTCAGAAGATGAACTTAACACAGCAGTGGTCTGGCATCAAGAGCTTTCTGACATTTTACAGCCTGAACCTGGAGGGATAACGATCTGCTGTGCCTTTGCAGTCACTGCTTAGCCCAAAGTAATAGTACTTTTGATAATAACTCACTCTGCGGAATCTTCCTGAATAAGTCCATCCGAAAAGTTTGGAATTTTCCTCCTTGTAACTTTCTTACTCTTTGGACATGCAATTGTCGCCAAACTTGGGTATTCATGGAATTTCTAGCTAATGAAATACCTATACTTTGATACTGAAGACTGCCAAATACATAGGAATTTTCTTTCTTAAAAAACAGTAATGAAGACTCTCCTTTCCCAGCACTGAATGTTTTACTAGCACTGGGTGCTCACCATGCAACTATGAAGAAAATGTGGAAACTCAGAAGGTCAGGACAGACTCCCAAGCACTTGCAACTGATGTTACTGTCTTCAATTTTAATAATAGTACATATTTGTATATTTCAGAGAAGTTTTTAATATTTCTCTGTCCACTTTTTATAAGCTTTAAAATGATTTTTCTCTGCCTTGAGATTTGCATCAAGAAAAAGCACCTCTCTTCACCTGAAAGCTTTGAAGACCAGAGACAGGCTTTACACATTTTAACAAGTGTTTGAGTCCATGATTGGTAGCATCAGTTGTTGAGTTAACAAGAAAATCAATTATTGCATTTGATCTGGATGGATTTTAAAAGAACATAATGTTCAATATTCAAAGGATAATTAACATTTGCCACCATAATGTTCTTTTTTATGTAAAAGGAACAAGAACTTGGAGACATTAACATGCAAAAGTCTTTTATCATTAGCTCATGTATTTGAGAAAGAGCAGCTGTCTTTTTATATGTTTTTTGACAAATCATATTGTAATTCTTTTGTACAAAAAAGAACTACTTGTATTCTAGAAGAAATATGAAATGCTTAATTTATAAGCGGGCTGGAGATTTTTTCCAATATTGTTTTCTTTGAAAATGAAAGGGGATCATCTATTTTAGTTTTGGGGTCTGGGAACTTTTTGAAAATTTTAATTTGTGGACCAATGTTTTGTGAAAGCTAAGGAATGGCAGGGGTAAAACAGGGCTTGAATCTCTCATTCTGTATAGACCAGCAAACTTTCCTCTGCAAGGCAAGTTCACATCACAAACCCAAGAATGTCTGCATCATAAATGCTAGTTTGCTTCAGCCCCTAACCTCAGGACTTGGTTTGAATATAAAAGGTAGACAGCTGATATGTTTCCATGAGTAAATATTGTCAGCCAGAGAACAGTTGGTGTCAGGTAATACATATTTTTTTAGCTTTGTTTTATATTTATTTTTCATTTAGTTTTTATTGGGAATGGTTTTCAAAAGAACTCTCAGTTCTGCTTAGGTGTTTTTTCGGGGGGAGCCTTCTTTTCCATAGTGTAATTCCATTTGAGAGGTTGTCTAAAAGTTGGTCTTTAATCCATAGGAAGATTTTAATACCTGAGGGTAGTTCAAATTAAGGATATAAACTTCCCATACCTTCCTGTTAAGACAGATAAAAGCACAGAAAGGACAACCCTTGAAATCATGTAACGTTGGTCATTTCAGTTTTTTGTACCTATTTTAAATTCTGTTAGCATATTTACTTCATTGTAAATATTTTTGAGGGTACCCTTGTGTTTTGCTTTTGACCTTGGTTCTGTGATCTGGATGTCAACAACTTCCCCTAAAAAGCACCAGTATGTTAAGTTCTAATGTCATGATCCCAATATGTGTTATTCATCTTTAATCCTGTTTTCAGTCTCTATGTGTACAGCAGTATTTTTAATAAAGAATTACAGAGATAAATTTGTCCTTTTTTTTGAGGGACAGGGTACCGTTTCATATAACAAAGTGACATTTGTCTTATTATTGAGTTTTTAAAAGGTTGTGGATTATGTATTTTGGAGGAATTTTTGTCTTTGGATGAAATGGTAACATTTATTCATTAATTTATTTGATATTTGTTAAATGCCTACCTACTTTGTCCTTGGATCTGTTCTAGGAACTAAGACTACAGATTTGGGGACTTAACAAAATGAATAGTTAGGGTAATTCATGGGTAATTACAAAATGAATAGTTAGGGCTGGAGTTATAGCTCAGTGGTGGAGTGGTTGCCTCACATGTACAAGGCACTGGGTTTGATCCTCAAGACCACATAAAAATAAATAAATATTGTGTCCATCTACAACTAAAAAAATATTTTTTAAAAAATGAATAGTTAAAACCAAGCATTTTCATGCAATACATGACTCAGGACAGTTGAGAGAGAAAATTCCTATGTGAAGGAATAGGGAATGATGTATAGCCACTGTGTGTGTGTGTGTGGGGGGTGGTGCTGGGGATGGAACCCAGGGCTTCACACATGCTAGACAAGCGCTTTACCACTGAGCAGTACCCCCAGCCCTGTAGCTACCCAGACTTTCACTACTTAATTTGCCACATGGATGAGAAGCGCTCCTTCCCCCCTTTTCTCCAGAAACACTATTAAGAATAAAAGGATAGGGGCTGGGATTATGGCGCAGTGGTAGCGTGCTCGCCTAGCATGCGGGAGGCACTGGGTTTGATCCTCAGCACCACATAAAAATTAAATAGATATTGTGTCCACCTACAACTAAAAAATAAAAAAATATTAAAAAAAAAGAATAAAAGGATAGGAAATAATGGCAAAATACTGATATTTGTTGAGCCTGGGTATTGAGTTTTGTGTGTGTGCGCATGCGCACGTTTCCTGGGCATTTGAAGGAGAAATAGAAATACAGTGTAGGATAGAAAGCAGTAAGGGACTTGAGGAATAGGTGAAGGTATTAAAGGGAAGAGGGATCATTTCTAGTTTGAGAAGTGGTCTGTGGCTTTCTGGAAATCGGAGAAGGGAGGGCATTGCAGGAAGCCTTTCTTGTGGAAGGATATTGAAAGAATGTCCATGGATTCTGAAGGAAATCAAAATGCATATTATAGGTTCCTGGGGAAAAAGGGAAGATTAATTTGCCTAGGATGGAGAGTACATTTGGAAGGTCTTTTAGCTTCAGATTTCTTTGGAGAAAACATGAAAAGTAATTGTTAAAGCTAGGCTAGTATTTATTTTGATATTCACTGATAAATGAAACAACTTGATCATTTTTTTGTTTTCTGTTCTCTGAATGAATGCTCTGTAGTAGTGGATTGTTCTTCCACTTTTAGTAGGCACACAGTGAGGAACATGTTTAAAATCTCCTATATAAACTGGAGGGATAGGAAGAGAAGGAATAGGAAAGAAGACTTTTAAATCCATGTATTTACAATTTATTGACAACAACATGGCTTGGTGGTTAAGAAACCAGCTGGCTAGAACAAAAGTACCTGAGTTTAAATTCTGGCTGCACACTTAGAGTTCTATGATCTTGATTAAACTTCTCAACCCCTCAGTGCCAGTTGAATGAATTGGGATTCATTCATTCTTTAAGTATTTACTCAATGCCTGTCATATGCTAGATAGTTCCAGAAACCAAGAACCAAGCTCTGGCCACAGCAAGCACAATTTTCTGTTTTGAAAGTTTTGTCTTAGTAGAGAATGGACAAATATATTTGGCCCTCCGTTTTCACATCTACAAATTCAGCCAACCTCAGATTAAAAATATTGAGGTAGCTGGGCCCAGTGACGCCATGTGTAATCCAAGTGGCTTAGGAGGCTAAGGCAGGAAGATCGCAAGTTCAAAGCCAGCCTCAGCAAAAGCAAGGTGCTAAGCAACTCCGTGAGACCCTGTTTCTAAATAAAATACAAAATAGGGCTGGGAATGTGGCTCAGTGGTTGAGTGCCCCTAAAGTCAATCCCCAGTACAAAAAAAAAAAAAAAAAATGGGGTGGGGGAATTGCATCTGTATTGAATATATAGGCTTTTTCTTGTCATTATTCCCTAATAATATAGTATAACAACTATTTCCATAGCATTTGCGTTGTATTAGGTGTCAGAAGTCATCTAGAAATTATCTTAAGTATGTGGGAGTCTGCATGCCTGGTTACATGTAAATACTCCAGCATTTTATATGAGGAACTTGAGCATCATAGATCTTGGTATCCACAGGGAGGCATTTCCCCTTGGAATGTATATAGTTATGTTAGAATATAGTAACAGTTACAAGAAAAACCAAACCAACCAGGCTAAGAGATGTTGATTAGGCTAAAGATTTTTTAATGTATGTCTCCAGTATTGCATGGTCCATATTTATACTAAAAATTTCTCTATCTGCAATTCACATTTACCTACTTATCCTGTGTTTCATCTTGCCTGTCTAGATGTGGGGAATGGGGTGGTAGCAGTCCAGTTTCATAGTGGGTGGTCCGGGTTGGAAGCCTCACTGAGAAGGTGATATGTGAGCAAGGACTTGAAGTGAAGGAGCCAGCCCTGCAAGTAAGTGTGACAGGAGTGTTGGAGGAATGGCAAGGAGGTGAGTGCCACTAAAGCCCAGTAGGGAATGTTCCCAGAAAGGTCTTGGGGCAAGAGGGTGGGGGTGTCTTGTGGGAGTGTCTTCTAGACTTGGCTTTTACCCTCAGTGAAAAGAAGCTGCAGGTGAATTTTCAGCCGAAGGGGAACACAAGTCAACAAACACTTCAGGAGGGTCACTCTGGCTACTGCATTAAGAACAGCCTGGGGGAGGAGGAGCAACATTATTCAGGCAGCTCCAGCAGCCTTCTAGGTGAAAGATGGTGGGAATTTAGCCATGGTAGTAGCAGCAATGGTGGTGTAAAGTGGTTATATTCTGGATATATTTTAAAACTAGGCCCAATAGAGATCTTCCAATTCATTGGATGTAGGGTAAGGAAAAATCAAGAATGACAAAGTTTTGGCTTGCTGCTGTTAGGATGGAGAACGGTGCTGCATTGAAAGAGACTTGGGGGTTTGAGGACGTATGAAGAGAGGCAAGATCATTGGGAGTTTCAGTCTGGGGGCTGTTATATTAGAGATGTTTTACACATTCTGCTTATTGTTTTGTAACAACTCGAAACTTAATAGCACAAAACAAGCATTTTATTCTGCTCTGGGATTCTGTGGGTCAGGAATTTGGACAGCACAGCTGCAAAAGTTTATCTCAGCTTGCTTTGGGCCATAAGCTGGGAAATTCAAGTCTTGGGGCTGGTCTGACTTGAAAACTGGCCACTGGAGCACCTACATGTGGCCTCTCCATGTGCCTGGGGCTTCTCCAAGCATGGTACTGGTTCCTAGCAGGAGCTTTGGGAAAGTAAAGTACCAACAGATGGGAGGCGGGAGGCAAGTACATGATCTTTTTTGACACAGCCTCCACATCATGCAGTGTCATGCCTGCCACATTCTTTTGAATACAAGTGAGTCATAAAACCATCTCTTGATTCTGAGGGAAGGGGATTTGATGCAGGAATGGCAAGGGCACATTGCCTAAGGTCTAGTGGGATGGGTGAGGTGGAAGCAACTAACTTTGAAAAATAGTCTTCCAGAGCATTAAAAGAAAATAACAGATTAGCCCTTGTATACTTGCGTTTGGAGTTTAGGGCAGAGGTCTATCTGTACATGAAAGTCTTCCTAAGTATGCCACTTAGAGCCATGAGGTTGGCTTAAGGTCACAACAGGAGTTAGTAAAGACAAAGAGAAAAGCTCCAAGGGCTAAGCCCTGGGGTACCTGTAGCGATGTTCAAAAGCCAGAGAAGACATGTAAAATGAGCCAAAGGGACATAAGTAGCTAGTGAAATAGGAAGAAGGAAGTGTCATGTTCTAGAATCAAAGTGTAAGTGTTTTTAGGAAGCTGCTAATGTGTCAAATATGATTGGGACTGAGAATTGGCCATTGGGTTCAACAATGAGGTCATGGATAGGCAGAGCAGTCTTAGTGTGAGCATGCTAGTTACTAGGCTTTGAGCAGGGTAGTGACTGGGGGGAAAAGAGTTGGAAACAAGTAGTATAACCAACTTGGTTCAGGAATTTTATAGTAAAAGGGAAATCGGAAATGGGTGGTAGCTGGAGGAAAAACTGGATCAATTTCTATTTTGAAAGACAAATAACAGCATGTTGTGTGGTGTAGTAGAAAGGGGGGAATCCACGGGGGTGAGTGGGTAGTGAATTGCTGGAGCAACATCTAAGTTGATGAGAGGAAGGGGTCAACCATACCAGCGTCCTTGGGTTGGCCATTTAGAAGGGAAAGCAGAATGAATGAGCACAGATGAGTTGTTTTTTTAAATTTTCCCACTAAAATGGAAAGTATGCTGATAACATCATGTTAGATTGCCTCAGAAATTAAATGAGTTTATTCCTTTAAAATATTTAGAATAATTGCTGGCATGTGTTAAACACCTCAAATGATGGCAGCTACTTTCTCTGATGGGTTCCAGGTCCCAATGTATGGAAAAGCATTTGTTCATTAGATTCTTTCTGGTAAAATTAAAATGGAAAATAAAAGATAACAGTGCTGCCGGGCACGGTGGCGCACACCTGTAATCCCAGCACTTAGGGAGGCTGAGACAGGAGAATCATGAGTTCAAAGCCAGCCTCAGCAACGGCGAGGCGCTAAGCAACTCGGTGAGACTCTGTCTCTACATAAAACACAAAATAGGGATGGGGATGTGGCTCAGTGGTTGAGTGCCCCTGAGTTCAATTCAATCCCTGGTACCAAAAAAAAAAAAAAAAGGTAACAGTGTCTAATTTACAATGATTAGACTTATACCATTTCAACTCTATGATGATGTAAAAGCAATACACATTTAATAAAAACCATACTTGGAAATTTGAATCTGGATCCTTTCTTGGGCTAGTGCTATGTGGTCAGATCCTCCGTGGAGATGCTGGGCAGTAGTACTGACCATAGCTCCCACTCAGCCCTACGATCACAAGGGGAAAGAGCTGGCATTCTATGTGGTGCTGTGCTGCTAAGTTTGTACATTTGGTGGAGTTAGGATAATTTCAGTTTATAGTGGGTTTATCTTGACATAAATTGAGGAACCTCTGTATAGGTTTATTTCAAATAGGTAGTTAATAGGTTTTAGTCTAAGATTAAGCCCTTCCTCTTTTCAAAATCGATGTTTTCTTCCATGAGAAATGGTAGTAATAATGGGCTGGGATTGTGGCTCAGCGGTAGAGTGCTTGCCTTGCATGCGTGAGGCGCTGGGTTTGATCCTCAGCACCACGTAAAAATAAATAAATAAAAGAAAGATTAAAAAAAAATGGTAATAAATGGCAGGTTTTTTCATTTAACAATTTTTTGAATATAGCATATATATACACACATGTTCATATATGTAAAAGCTCACAAATAAGTATACAATCTGAATTGTCACACAGTGAGCACATTTATGTACCGCAATCCAGACCAAGAAATAGAATACTAGCAGCATCTAGTTGGATTTTGGGGTGGTGTTGTGTTTTGTGTTTTTCCTCAGAAAGTTGGGCAGCCCTGTGTTGGGATCCAGGATATTTTTTCAACATATTTTAGCTGTAAAACCCCAAAATCTGGTAGTGTGTTTAACACTGAGAAGTCCAATAAGCCTTACTAAACGATCCTGCTGGAGGTGGCAGGTGGGAGGGATTTCCAAATGTACCATAAGTTTCCAGAGTCATGGAAAAATTTCTAAACCATGATGTGATGCCAATTGCTCAAGCATTCTTCAAACTACTTGCCCAAATGAGTGATGTTATATTATGAAAACCAGTATTTTCAAAAGGATTTCAACTTCCTGAAGTTTCAAATGCCTCTCGCCCTCTTAACTCAAGTTTACTGAGGTTAGTCATTTATCCCCTCTTCTCACCTCTGTCCCCAAGAAAGTAGGCCCAATTTTTCTCCTTATGTGTCTGCAATCTAGCTTCATCCTGATGCTGTCAGGCAGGTAATAAATGGCACAGCCACTTTCTAAGACCAACACCTGTTGGTCACTCACTCAATGTCTAATAGTTATTACCTGGGTTGCTTCTCCTAGGTCGTAATCCTCAAAACCAAATGGAAGACTCCTTGGCAGAAGTTTTTTTCTTAGGGAAGTTCTTGTGTTTTGTGCTCTTGCCTATCATTTTGTATGGTTTCCTGCACATAAACTCTAATACACATGTGCACACATATTCTCACACACCCTATAATTATGATAATTGTTTATCAGCTGAAAATTAGTGTTTAGGGAAGACTGCCTCTTTTTAATTGAGGGTACTTTCATCTGCAGCCAGTACTCACTCAGTGTATGCTTTGTCTCATGAATTTATTCATTTTAGTGTTTGGTTTTCTGGGCAATCTGCCTAGTTTGATTTTGTTTTTTTAATTAATTTATTTACAGTTTGCAGTGTTCCAATTGCTTAGAGCAGCTATTGTGCAGTAATGATGGAAATGTCCATGCCCTCTCTTTAGTAGCATTTGGTTTATCTTTCTTGTGCTGTGCTTAATAATTGGTATTTAATGAGATCTCCCAGAACACCAGTCCTCCCTGCCCCCTTGCCCAGAAACACTCATGACCCCCTTTTTTCCCTTACAAGCAAGTTAGGGACAAAATATATAGATGTTTTTGGAAGTTAATTTTATTATATGAATAGTATACAAAATACATTCATGACTAGAAATGTAGGACCAATGTCTTACTTATATCTGTAGCATATATTCTTGATTTGTATAAAAGTAACTTTAAAATTCCAGTTTCTTTAAATAGTTATGCACGAAACATACAAAAACACACATACACTTAAAGTTACTACCACTGTCAAAGATGCACTCCTTTAATCAATTTAAGTGGGGTAGCATGTATCTGTTTCATGTTTGACATTCTTAATGGGCTGTAAAACAAGACATTAAAAAAGAAGAGCAACATCTTTTAGCATTTGGACAGATTTGTCTCCTGGGCTAAAACTAATGTCTGAGCATCATTTCTTGGGCTAACTAGATACAGATCTGCACAAGGTTTCATTCAGTCCCATTCCATCCGTACTGTTACACATAGATTATCTCACAAGCCCTGGAAGGAAGTGCTTGTTCACTGTTAGTGCCAACCATTTTTGTCATAAATGGCAAATGTTTCTAATATTACTGTCAGTTAATTAGTGTTTTAACTTTCTGTGCTGTTTTAATGAATAAATGCTTTGCAATTAGATACACCCATTATTACAAGCTTCCATTTTTCTTTCCTCATGAACACTAGATGGAACAATTTTTAGGATGCTTCATGTAGGCTACAATCCTGAGTCCTTAAAGAAGCTGAATAGCAGAATTCTAATAGATTTTCTTTGCTTTTTTGGAAAAAGGGTATATACTAGATCTCTTAATTAGATTATTAAAATGAAGATATCACATGAATAGCTAAGGTTTTCTTTTTATCACTAATTGCTGGATCCTTATGTAATCTTAAAGAGAATTGATTGGAGTCTTTTCTGTTTAACCTCCATCTAATTATCTGATTTATATTACTGCCGGCTGTCGCAGGAGCTTTTGTGTATGGATAGAGGAAGAACAAAGATTTCTCCCCTCTTCTGGCCCTACCTGATTTTGTTAGGATTTATTTTGTAGTAGAGAGGCCTGCCTCACTCCTCTGTCCTGGCTGGTGAGTCCCCAGGAGCTTCCATGGGGCACCCACTGTCTCACTGGGGAATGTGCCGACTCTCCCATTTCTTCATACAAAGAACTTAAACAAGAAATGTGGCAAACAGGGAAATAAGCATATTTTGTTCTATTACTTAGAGTCCAGGTCTTAGATTTAAGTTCCATGTATAAAAGGAAGCATGCTCTGCTCTCCCAGAAGTGATTTACTGTTGCCTGTTCAGCTCTTGACTGGTACAGCAGGTGCATACATCCCAAATATGCAAACCATAACTTGCATAGACAGCATCCAACAGAGCCATGTTAGAGACCCAAGGTGCATTTATCTCTAGATCCTGGAGAAGGAGGCACCTTTTCTTACCCTGTCTCCCTATTTCTACCCTGTCTCCCTATTTCCACCATCCTCAGACCCCAGGCAAGGTCCAAAGCAGATGAAATAGGCTTTTCTCTATTTGATGGCTCATTAATTAATATCCTGAGTCCCAACTGTAGAAACATCTTACATAATTTACATATCACCTTTTTTTCTCAAGGAGCATAAAGTGCTTAAGAAACATTGGTTAATGCTCTTCCACATCCTTCCAGATTAGCATGAGACAGTGGAATCTCTACTAAATAAAAGTAATCACAATTGACGACTTTTGCTTCAGGTCCCAGCTCTGAGTGACTTGGTTTGGCTGGTACAGAGATGGAATTTTCACTCTGTCTTATTAGGTTTTATTTCATCAGTTCTAGTTTTGGTACAGATAAAACCCTCTATAAGACTACATTCTCATTCTCCTCAGCTTCCTTTTATAATAACTGTACACAACAGGATAATACAAAAAGTTAAGTGTCTTGTCTATACATTAATATTCAAAATAGAATTGGACATTTTTTAATGCAGCTTTGAGCCCAACAGTAGACAACCCTAACAGACCAACAGACCACTTAGCTCCCCATGAGCAACATGCCAAGTGCCAAGCCATCATGCTCTGGAGCCAAACTAGCTCTGGGAAGTTCTCAGTGTATTTCACTAGAGAGGCTGACAGTATGGGCTCAGAGTTGAGTGCCACCCTCAGTGCTATGAATCAAAACATGCCACTCATAGGAATGGGTATAGAACCAGTCCTATAGGTAAAGTTTTAAGATTTGCTTTAATCAAAAAAATTTGTCCTTTTCTTGTCTCCCAGAATCCAGGAAATGTCCCTTCCTCTCTGTCCTATCTACTTCTGGCTAGTATCTTGAAAGTCCCCTGGTCAGGGTTGGGAGGTCATGGAAGTGACGTTGCAGATGCCCTCTCCTGCTCTCTCCCTACACGGTGCATCTCAAAGTCTGTCTTATGCCTGCACTGGTTTTCTTTCTTCTCCCTCCTTTTTCCCATTCTTCCTCTCCTCCTTACATGCCTTAAGCCTGTTAGAGGTCTTCTGAGACACTGCTTAGGCCAGCGCATGATCCCTCCAGCTAAAGAGCTGGAGGTTCTGGGGCTGCAGGGCTGACTCAGTAGAGTCCACGTTGTGTGGCATGACCAGTGATCTCCTAAGTCCTCTTGTCCTATGTGCCCTAAGGTCTCAGGAACTGGAGCAGGGAAGTCATTGGGCTTAGGAAGGATTTCCCTAACAGTGAGTAATATGAGGATTGTTCTTCACTTGTCACTATTCTGTATTTATCTGGGGTTACATTCTTGTTAGTCAAAAAAAAAAAAAAAAAGGCACTATTAAAAGTCACAAAAAGCAGCTGGCTCCTGTGGAAAGGTAAAGGTGTAAACTCATATATGCATAACACTGGCAAAAGCTAGTTTTCTGGGAGTGCAGATACACTTGTGCTTCTAGAAAGAAGGCTGTGTCGTGCATTAGGCAGGTGGGGTGGAGTATAACACCACGGAGTTGTAGTCTGGGGGTGGAGAGCAGCAGGAATCCTCCTTTCCCAGCTCTGAGTTGTCATGCGCAGATCTGATGTGTCCACAGCTGGACAGGCAGAAGCTAGGCCTGGTGACATCGGAAAGCCCTGACTCCTTACTTTTACTGGTTACTCTCAAGCTAAAAAGAGAAAAGGAAAACAAATGTACAGAACAGTTTTCTCAAAACACTAAAAGCCACTCTCTTAGTGGGACATTTGTCCACATCTGTCCTAGAATTAATTAGGGAGCCCCATCTCCGTCTCATCAGATTTTCTTTGTTCTAAAACTGCACACTGGCTCCCTCATGTCAGCTTGGTATCACTTGGCAGGAGGAATGCCAGTGGCTAAGGGTGTAATATATGATAAGATAGTGCAAATCCACAACTCCAGGTAGAAAATAACTCCAAGACTTGGGTATTTCGGGGTAAAATAGCTTATATGATCAGCAGGAAAAAAAAAAAAAAGTCCCTTACCCACTGATTTCCAAATATCCATGTCAAATCCAGGGAGCCTGTGAATATCAGCTCATACAGCAAAAAATATGATTAAGCTCAGGTCTAGAGAGTAGACACTTATCCAAGTGAGTCCCAAATACAACCATAAGAGAGGCGGAGGGAGATTCATGACCACACAGAGAAGTCCATGTGAAGTTGGAGCTGAGAGGTTCAGCCACAAGTTAAGGAATGCCCATAGCTACCAGAAGCTGGAAGAGGCAAGGAATAGATTCTCCTCCAGAGTCTGTGGAGGGAAACTGGCTACCAATACCTTTGGACTTGTGGCCTCCAAAACTATGAAAAATTAAATTCTCTTATTTTTAAGTAACTACATTTGTGGTAATTTATTAAAATTATCTTAAGAAACAAGAAGCATCACACACGAAGGTGGGTATTTCTGTCTTTCTATCATGCTTGTATTCTAGAAAGAAAGCTTTTTAAATTATGGGGTTATATTTTACTAGCAGGCTCAAAGGTGGTTCGTAGGTTATATCCATCCTAAGACAGATACAGGAGGAAGAGAAGCTTCTCTTGTCCTTTCATATTTTAATTTGTCGTTGTTGTTACTGTTTAACAGGAGTAGGACCAGGGAGAGAGAACAGGATACAATTTATGGTTTTGTTTTCTTCAACAAAAATCAAGAAAAAAGTATCCACCCACTTACTGATGTGTTCCAAAGTAATAAGGAAAAAAAAAAACAAACAGCAATTAACTTTCTCCTTTTATTGATTCTTTCCTCATGTGTCCTCTAATTTGTTGTCTCAGCTCTGGCACTTTTTTTTTGTGCTCACCTTAGAAGAAAGAAGTATGGAGACGTTTGTCTGGCAATGTCCTTGTCTTTCCAGTTGACTTGGTGAATTATGCTAAGTATCATATGGAAGGATTTGTTGCCATCCTTCGATTTAGATCACAGTTCAACAAACTATTGCCCACGAGCAGGCCATCTGTTTTGTTTTGTTTTCTTCTAGCCAAGAGCTTTATTAGATATGATTTACATACTATACAATTTACCTATTTAATGTGTTCAAATCAATGTTTTTCAGCATTGTTATAGTTTGGATCTTTAATGGCTCCCAAAGGTCCATGTGCTAAAGGCCTATTCCCCAGGGTAGTGCTACTGGGAGATGGTGAAACCTTTAGGAAGTAGGGCCTAGAGGGAGGTCCTTAAGTCACTGGGGACATGACCTCCAAAAGGATTGTGGAACTCTGGCCCTTTCTCTTTCTCTCTTTGTTTCCTGGCCATGAGGCAAGCAGTTTGTCCCACCATAAGCTCCCAGCCATCACATCTGACATTCCTACCAGAGGCCCAAAGCAATGGGACTGCCTGATCTTAGGCTGGGATATGCAAAACCAGGAGCCAAAATAATCCTTTCTAAGTTAGTTATCTCAGGTGTTTTGTTTTAGTAATGTGAAGCTGACTAACATAAATTGATATACATAAATTGTGCAACTATCACCACAATTTTGGAACATTTCGAACACTCTCCAAAACCCAGATCCATTAGCAGTCTCTGTTCTCCTCCTTACCACCACCCTAGGCAAACACTGGTCTACTTTCCATCTCCCTAGATTTGCCTATTCTGTGCATTCATATGAAAGGAATTATATAAGACATAATATTTTATGAATAGGTTCTTGTACTTAGCATAATATTTCCAAGGTTCATCCATGTTATAGTATGTATCAGTACCTTACATTTTTTATGAGAAATACTATTCTATTGTATAGGTATACCTCATTTTACTTATCCATCAATTGATGGGCATTTGGGTTGTTTCTACTTTGAGCTATTATGAATTATGCTGTTGTGAACATTTGTATGCAAGTTTTTGTGTGGGCATGTTTTCATTTCTTTTCGGTATATAATTAGAAGTGGAATTACTGGGTCATTTGGATAACCGTTTAACCTTCTGAGCAACTACTAACCTGTTCTCCAAAGTGAGAACATTTTCCCAGTAATGTATAAATGTTCTAGTTTCTCCACATGCTTTGCAATAGACTTTTTGATTCCAGCTATCCTCGAAGTGTCAAGTGATATCTTACGGTGGTTTTTATTTGCATTTCTCTGATGTCTAATGATGTTGAGCATTAGACATGTACTCATGGCCAAGCCGACTTGCTTATGTATTGTCTGACTGTAGAACTGACCACCTTGCTATATGACCTTTGAGAAAAAGTCTGCTTGACCCCTGACTTAGATGAAGGAGGAATGGGTTCTGGGTGAAAGGGGCAGGCATTTGGGCCAGGAAAGGAGGGAACCTCTGACTGGCCTATCACAGATAAAGATTTGCATAGAGTTGCTAAAAAGACATCCATGACCAGTTGAGTAGAAAGCCCAATTCCAAGCAATTCTGACAACAATGGCCACAGTATGGAGGGGAAAACTGACTGAACAAGCCAGGGATCTGTGGAAAATCTCAAGTGATAAAAGGGCAACATGATCAATAAGTAGAAAGTCCTTATTTGGAAGGGCTGAGTTCTCAGGGTGGCATGTTTTAGGCCTGGCAGTCCTGGGACCTCTCTAGTATAAACTGCTAGCCCAGGGAACAAAGGGGGAGTGTTATTGTTTCCCAGTCTCCTAAGCATGTTTCCACCCGTACCCTTCGCAGCTGGGCCCAGGCACCTTTCCTCTAAGGCTCTGTGCTTCACATGTTTGGACTGCATGTTTTGCAGGAATTTTCTGAACATTTTCCCCTCTGAAACCTCAGCCTTCCTTCCTAAAGTCTGATATGCATTTGCCCAATTTTATGGCCCCCTTTCTTGCCCTTTGGGGGGAAAATAGCTTTCTTTTCAGGAAGACAAGTAGTCTAGTCTTCAAATATCCCCCATTAAACCATCTTCCCTGGTATCTTTCTTCACATCAATTGATGACAGAAAAGATGCTCAGCTTCCTTACTCAGTCTTTAGTGAGGCCTTGGGTTTACTGTCGGTCCAGGTGAAGCGTTTCAGCAAAGGGGAGGTCAGCAGAATGCTACTGTCCAACTGATAATCCTAGTGGGGAAGAAAGGAAGAAGGTTAAACACTTGCCTGGCCCAGAGGGGTCTACACTGAGTCTGGGGGATGACACTGGGATGTATCTCTGAAGTCACTCCAGGCGCTGCCCTCAGCCTCCACAATCCCTACCTATTGACACAAAGCATTTTCTACATATTGGCAACTACAAACTTGGTCATTTACAAGTAATGTCTATTCATGGTGGTTTTGAAGCCCTTCCTCCTGAAGGTGAAATAAATAGACTTAAACAAAAGGAAAACTGCAGGTAACAGTTTAGCACTTTTCACAGGAAACTTTTATGTGAACTACATAGATATATTAAAACTAATTTTGGCAGATGATAGTTGGTTATGGGTATGCTTTCATTTGATGGCTACAATATGTAAAAAGTCTGGGAAATTATAAAGACATAGTTTGATTTCTTAAAGATTCTACAGAATTTTCAGACTCTGCTTGGTCATAGTTCACAGCAATTAGATTTCATTGAGTCATCTTTAGCATTGAGTTTTATGCAGACTTTCCATGACTATTAATATGGCATATTCCATACCATATTCCTGCCTCCTCTGAGGCTTTTACTGAGCTGTGTTCACCTTTTTACCAGTAAACACCTAAACAAACAAGCAAGCTCTTGTAATTCACTACTATATTAGGGTTAGTCAGAGTTGAAAAATCTTCCATGTTTTGCTCAGTTTTGTTTCCTTGAACTTAAACCCTATGAACCAAGCAACAAAACAAACTTTCCATCTACTTTACCTTTGTGTTCTACTACTTAAAATTTAAATGTTTATATTTTAAAATCATCTATCTCGTCCCTCTGTCTGGTGTGTTCAAGAAGGTTTTGGTGTGTTTGAATGTGACTGTGCTCATCGTATAGACACACTCACTATGGTGATGTCCTCTGAATTGTAGTTATTCTTCCAGGTACAAACTGTCATCAGCATTTCTCTAACTTTAATGTGCACAGGAATCCTCTGGGGATTGTGACAAGGTGGTATCTAGCTCAATGGGTGTGGGCAGGTCCTGAGAGCCAGCATTTCTGGCCTGCTTCTGGGCTGTGGCACTGTGCTTGTTTGGAGATCACATTCAGAGTAAGATCTGTCCTAAGAGAAGTGCTGTCCTGTCCAGCCTTCCTCTCCTCTTCTTGTTTTCTCAACTCCACATCCAGGGCTTTAGAAAGAAGAGCAAGGAGAGGCCTCTTGTTTGCCAGGCTGTGTTGGTTTTCTTTCCTAGTGTGTCTGAGTAGGAACATGGCTGTTCAATCTGCAAAACTTGAGGGGAAAAGGACCTAGAGCCTAGATGGGCTTCCTTCTGGACTCAAAGCTGCTACATCACAAGTTCCAATCACTGACAACTAGGAGTTCCTCTTCTACTCTGAAGGCAGGAACATATCATTAAGAGCCAAGAAGCTTAGAAACACATAAAATTTTAGAAGGGATAAATTTCTACAAACAAGGACTTAGGCCCTGGAGTGAATTATGGACCATCTTCAAACCATATAATTCTACTTTCAAATTAGTTTTGCATAGCTAAGGCTGGTTGTCAGTCTCCCCAACACTGTCATAGTTTTTTTTTTTTTTTTTTTTGTACTGGGAATGGAATCCAGTACACTCCCTGTTCCTTTTTCTAAAATTTTACTTTAAGACAGGTTCTCATTAAGTTGCTAAGGCTGGCCTGGAACCTGCTTTCTTCCTGCCTCAGCCTCCAGAGTCACTGGGATTATATGCATGCACCACCATGCCCAGCTGATACTGTCATTTTAATCACCATTGATTACTGGCCCTCACCAAGAGCAACTAGATTCCTAGAGTTCGTGTTTGGATGGAGTCAGGAAAGGGTCCTGTTAGGGTTCACTGAGTAGCTTAACTTCATGACTTACATCAAACATGGAGGTGGCATTTGGTGAAAGTTCTTCAAAGGTTTTGATTCTTTCCAGACTCAAGAATTTGAAAGCATTTACATATCTAATGAAGAAATAAAAAGAATAATCAAAACAGGAAAATGCACTTACCTTTGATTAGTCAAGAGTTCGTGGGCACTATATTGTGGCTAAGATAAAAAAAATTAAACCAAAATTCCATTTTCTATTCTGGGAATTGAACCCAGTGGTGCTCTACCACTGAGCTACAACCCCAATTCTTTTTATTTTTTATTGTGAGACAGGGTCTTGTTCAGATGCCAAGGCTGGCCTCAAACTTGTAATCCTCCTGCCTCAGCCTTCTGAGTTGCTGGGATTATGGGCATGTGCCACCACTACCAGCACAGTCGTCTAACTTACAGCTCAAGTTTTCTGCTGTCCCACTGGGAATCCTCACAGCAATAACACTTCCTACTATAGGTGTTAATTCACATGTCAATGCACAAAAATCTAAAAGGACCCACTCTGTTCCCTTGTAGAATCAGAAAACATTAGGCCTAGAAGAGAACTAAAACATCATTTGGCCCAAACCCTGGGAGAGAAATAATGCCCAGGGAAGTGATATCACTTTATCACTTATAGCTCCTACTTCCTAAAAGTATGTGGGTGACACATAAAATGATCTTTCAAGGTTACAATGTTGATTTAGTCACATAATTGAGTATTAGGGCCAGTCTTATATATTCTGTACTGTGAATAACAGTAGGAGAAATGAATAAGATTTGCATAATTTCTTGATTGCTACCTACAGTTTTTTGTTGACAACCTATTAGGAAAGACCATCAGGGATATCCACTAGACAGTTACTACTCACAGGCAAGTTGACCTATTGATTGAATTCCTCAGACTGATAATCAACATCCTAGGCAAGCTCCTTTTGGGGCCTAAGGCTAAGCAACATACAACAAGCGTACAAATTAATTTGACACTTTATTCCCACCCCCATCTCTAACCCAATCAGGCTTTGCTAAGGTATTTACTCCAAGCTAGTTTTTTCATCTTTAAAAACTGGATGACTCATCTGCTTTGGCCTCTCAGTGACCTGAAATCCATCATAGGTCTGGGCTGCCCACTAGATTTCTTTTTTTTTTTTTTTTTAGTTGTTGATGGATCTTTATTTTATTCATTTATTGTTTGTATGTGGTGCTGAGGATCGAACCCAGTGCCTCACGCATGCTAGGCAAACGCTCTACCACTGAGCTACAGCCCCAGCCCCCCCACTAGATTTCTTCAAAGCCTGTCATAGATAGCTATCAATGTCTTCTGATTGTTGCAATTCTTCCCTATGTCTTCCACCATGGCAGAACTGAGGTCAAAATCTGAGGACTGTGCCTACTGCAGATAAAGTAGGACCCACAGGACCTTCTAATGGTCCAAAAAGAGGTCTTGACTGCATAGGGTACAGGGACGGAGGGTCAGAAATCCTGTGTTAGATACTCTTTTCTTCCATTTTTTAGCCACAAATTTTGACAAGCTCTTCTCTTTGGAGCCTTAATGTCCCCATTTGTATAACAAGCAATATATAGTTCACAGGATTGTTTTGCATATAAAAGGACTTTATATATCCAAAGAGCCTAGCACAGTGCCAGATGACAGCACATGTCTGTGTAACATTCAGGACACATTCAGGACTGAATGTGTTTAATACATGTGTAATTATGAGTACTAATGAGCAGATCCCTAACCAGCAGAGGCCCTCAATAAATATTTGTTCCTTGTTCCTTCTTCAGTCTCTTCTGTGGTAATGCAAGATATGTTAATTTGTTAAATAAGGGGAAGAAAGGCTAGTTTTATGTGTTGAGTTTTATCTAAGGTTTAATTAAAGAAGTTAATGTCATGGGGGAAAAACAGAGGGGATGATTCTAGAATAAGATTAAAGAAATGTAAGAAAATATAATGTGTTATTCTGTATTCTTTAAAAAAAGACTACAGAAGACATTTGAAGAAAATTATGGAAATTAGAACATTAGATGATATTAAAGAATTTCTTTAATATATAATTTTGCTGTGGTTACACATGAGAATGTCCTTAAGAGATGTATCCAAAGGATTTAGGGGTAAAGTATTATAGTGCTATAAGCCCATTTTTAAATGGTTCAGAACAAAGAAAAACACATAGTCCCCCCCTCACATTTGAACTATATATACAAAATATGGCAAATTGTTAATAATGGTTGAATTTAGGAGGTGGGCAAATGGGTAATAATTACCTAATTCTTTTCTTTTTTGTTTGTTTGTTTGGTACTGGAGATTTAACCCAAGGGCACTTTGCCACTGAGTACATCCCATCCCTTTTTGTTTTTTATTTTGAGATGAACTTGCAATCCTCCTATGTAGCCTCTCAAGCTGCTGGGATTACAGGCTTGCGCAACAGCATCTGGCCTTTATTTTTTTTAATGTGTGAAATTTCTGTAGTAGAAAGTTGAGGGAAAAAATCTTACCTGACATCATCAGAGCTTCCTGAATTAAACTTTGGGGCTGAAATACTGTCCTTGAAAAAGTCCTCAGAGAAGGCAGGAGTTGAGTAGGTAAAGCCACTGTTTCCTGTCAGTATGGCATTGAGTGGGATATAGTCTTTACCATCCTAAAACAGCAACGATGAAACTCTAATTGCACAGATTTCTATTTCAACCAATTTCTGTAAAGTATTATGTCAACTTCAGCTATGTCATTTGCCCAGTCTTGCTTGTGTTCTAAGAGGGTAATTCTCTGTGCAGACACACTTTTAACGGCTGATCTCATCTTTTCTATTACTATCTCTTAAAACAACCAACCAACAAACACACCCCCTTGACTTATATTCAAAGGCGTATGGCCTTATGACATTCTAGATAGATTTAGTTTTACCTGTTGTACATTGGCTTGAAGCAAATCACCCAGTTTTTCCACAAGTTCTGCAAATCGTGGCCTTTCTTTTGGGTCTTTGTGCCAGCAGTCTAACATGATCTGGTAGCTGTTGGGTGAAAGCACACAGAAAGAGCTGAAGAGCAGGATATACTTACATAGGCTGCCTGCCATGTTGCAAAAATGAGGGGTGTTCTTCTTACATATATAGACCATATTTTTTATAGTGATATTGCTTCATTATTATGATTGGGTCTATAGCACCAACACATAAGAGGCACCATGGGCCAGATCTTGCTGGCAGTGGGAGCACATGTCCACCAAGGCAGACTAGCAAATCAACCCTCCAGAGCTTTTGTGAACCACGTTCTTTGGAGTGCTTGTGGCTTCTGCAGAATGAAAGGATTGAGTCCTGTGGATCAAGCAGAGCTTCTTGGAAAGGAAACACCACTGTTATTTGCAGTTAGACGTGAAATGGAATGTTCTTACACTCACTTTCAAAAGCAAGACAATGTCCTAAAAGTTAAAAACAGCTCCAAACACCATGGATGAATAGTTTGCAGTACCTATTTCATTCTTGGGTAGTGACAAGTCAGTTTAAGCCAACTTCTCAATAAACATACTTTCAAGTCCTCACAGTTCTTGATTTTAGGCTCTGTATCAGATACTGGAGGAGGCACCTGGTACATGACCCAGGTTGCTTCCAAAAGGAAGGTCCCCAGAGTGTGGACTTCAGTTGTTCCTTGTATTGTGTGCAAGGTTCCTGTGTGTGGCTGATTATTGTTTGCCCAGTATTTCAAAGCTCCTATTACAAACTGGCCTCTCAACACTAAGGCAAAAAAGTACAAGCCAGACTCCTGGATTTGAAACATCTGTCTTAATATCTCAGAAGCCAATATGTTAAGTTTTTATCATAGTCTTATATGGATTCTTATTGTCTTTTGCCTTTTACTGTTTTTTGCTATTTCTGGTTGTTATTTGGATATTTCACTTTGAATTACAGAGACCTGTGATTGAACAATGAAAGTGTGGGAGAGGGGCTGGGATTGTGGCTCAGTGGTACAGCGCTTGCCTTGCATGCATGAGGCACTGGGTTCGATCCTCAGCACCACATAAAAATAAATAAAGATAGTGTGTCCATCTACAACTAAAAAAAAAAAAAATTAAAAAAAAAAAAAAAAAAAGAAAGTGTGGGAGAGCCTTCAGTCATTCCTGTTACCTGCAAATGCATGAACAGATTCACACAGGAGAGAAGCCCTATGAATGTAAACAATGTGGCAAAGCATTTAGGAATTCCAGCGCTAGATTATGATATGATTTTGTTGGTAATGGTGGGAAGTAGATTTCCCAGAATCTAGTGCCCC
>CM053404.1:121027948-121175782 GCA_028644305.1 Xerus rutilus | reverse complement strand
TGAAGGACATCTGGGTTGCTTCCACAGTTTTGCAATTGTGAATTGTGCTGCTATAAACATTGAAGTGACTGCTTTACTGTAGTGTGCTGTTTTTAAGTCTTTAGGGTATAGGCCAAGGAGTGGGATAGCTGGGTCAAACGGTGGATCCATTCCGAGTTTTTTAAGCAGTCTCCATACTGCTTTCCAGATTGGTTGCACCGACCCACTGTGTTCTAATTCCATGGCTCTGAAAGAAATCCTCCCCCCACCCTCCCACAAAAAAAAAAAAAAAAAAAAAAAAAAAAGAGGCTGCATTCCACAGGGACACTGAAGGCTTGGGAAAGAGTGATCTGAATTAGAAGACATCCTGAAAATTTGTGGTGATTTTCTGGAATTTTTCCTAAGAAGGAAAAATTTGAAAGGCATTCCTTTGCAAAAAGACAGGATTTTAAAAGTCATAGTTTGGGGTCTGGGGACTTAGCTCAGTGGTAGAGCATTATTAGCATGTATGAGGTCCCGGGTTCAATTCTCAGCACCCCCACTCCCCAAAATAAGTCATCAAATACAAGAATAGACAAAGGTACTGGAAGAAGGAAGGTGATTTAATATTCAAGTATTTAGTACTTAGAAGAATGTATGAATGGTTTTCAGGCATGCAAATTTTCCTTATCTGCTAGATAGCAAGAATCCCCATGAATTAGCAGGGAGTTGAATGGGTGGGAAGCAGGAAGTATGGGATAATGGAAAGAAAAAAGGAAGGGGGAGGGGGAGGGAGGGGTTGAAAGAGACACTGAAGGACAGAAAAGAGGGACAGACTACAACACAGGTAGATATCATCTGTGCAGACCAGGGCTTCAAGGAAAGTTTTGCTTTTTTCCCCTTCTTTAAAAAGTGACAGCAGAGCAGTGGTTCTCAAAGTATGGTCCTGGACAGCTATATCAGCATGGCCTAGAAACTTGTTAGAAACGCCAATTCTCAGGCCCAACCTAAAATTTACTGAATCAGTGAGGTTGGCGGTGGGGCCAGCAAAATGGTTAAGCAAGACTTCCAAGGGCTCATGGTAGAGGTTGGAGAAGAGAGGACACAAGAGGTCACCCACTAAGTGACAAATAACACTATGTTCAAAAACAAATGGAGAAGGGGCCAGTGCACGCCAGCAGGGAGATGCTAGGCATGGAAGGCATACAGGGGAGGTAACCAATTTCCTCCCCAGTGAGATAACCCCACCCTTTCCGGAGGTACATACACCTGCTGAATCAATCATCTGGGTTTATTTGAGGGAAAGAGTCCAGACTGTTCTTTTCAATGGTACAAGGAACTCCCATAGGAGCCCAAGGCAGGGAATGATATGGTCTTACCAGGGTCCAACCAAACACTTCTCAAGTTAGCAAGTCTCAGTGAGTGCTTCAGAAAGGACAGGTACCAAGTCAGGGATTAGGGACAAACAGAACCAGGAGACAGTGACTATTCAGAGCCCCACATAAGGGCTCTCTGGTACGCAGCTCATCTGGACTGCTAGTCTTCACAGTAAGCATAGGACAGTTTTCAGAGATTACTGGTGAGGAGGTATAAATATTTACCAAGGGATTTGGTCTGTGGTTTGAAAATGACAGGGTATAAAGGAGACAAATAAACATCAAGCTGACTTACATCTCCTTTTCTCACATAATCGGGATTCTTATAAATATCCCGGGCAAGGCCAAAATCGCAAATCTTCACCACGTTGTTCTCAGATAAAAGAATGTTTCGTGCAGCCAGGTCTCGATGAATGCACTATAATAAAATAATTGCATAATCAATGCACTTCCTGAGTCTAACCAACTAATTTCCTGTGCCTCCTCAGTGTCATTATTCTTAATTTGAGGATCCATTTCACATGCTGTGAAGGAAGCCACTCTCAGTGCACAGGGAGTGACCATAAACATGAAGCATTTCTTTACAAATATAGGTCCCTTGAGGCCCCACAGTCAAGAAATGCTCTGAATCCGGTGGGCTACTGTCTTCAGACAGCATCCTGGTGAACCAAGGTGGCAATCTAAGCTTCACCAGTGAGCAAAACATCCCCACAACCTTTTATTCTGGCTGGTGGGGGTCAGATCTTTATCCAGCTGTGGATTTGTGGGAGGGCCCCTTGTAGATGGAATGATAGATGATGCTCTCTAGAGAAGTCCTGTACTCTGAAATTCTGACCAATTTTGAAAACATGCCAGAGGGTACTGTGCAGAATGGTTGCTGGATTTGTCTAGTCTGAATCTCCTGGAATTAAATTCTACCCTCTGGTACCCCAGGCTTATCAATCTCAAAACTCTCATAGCAGTACAAATTTGGGCACCTGGGTTGATGTTCATTCTACAAAAAGGACATAGGTACAATACTAGGAAACAGGTATTTATAGCAGAGGTATGTGTCCATGCCTGGCAAAGAAGAAAAACAGGAGAAGAAAAGATTTTGAAAGTTTTCACCATAAAGACAAGATAACTGAGGAGATGAATACGTTTAACTTGATTGAAACATTATGTAATATCTACATGTATTAAAACATCACATGGTATCCCATTAATATGTACAAGTTTTAGATTTTAACATATCAGTTAAAAATAAATTTAAACAATTATTTATTTTGTAAAACAAAGAATTTAAAAATAAAACTTCACTTTAGTTCTGCTATTTTCTTTTTTTGAAAGAAGAAAACTAGTAAAGAGATAAGCTGACCTTCCTGGAAGACAAAAACTCCATGCCTCTGGCCACTTGAAAACTGTAAGAAATCAGATCCTCCATAGTGATGGGCTGCTTGTAGAAATCATCAGAATCTGCAAAGCATTAGAACTGTAATTGTTTGTAATGGCTCTTATTATTCTACTAAATCCCAGTTTATTAGAACAACACTAGCAAAACATAAAACAAACCAACAAGTGGATCAGAGTTCATTTGAATTTCAACATGAACATCAGGGATTTTTCCAGGCCTCCAGCCCATTGGATCCAAGCATGGGGGAGGGGGATGACCGGGCCAAAAGAAAAGGCCTGAGGGGAGACAATCACACAGTTCTCTGTCAAAATTAGTAACTCTGTAAATAATCTTAATTCAAATCTTATCTCCTCAGGACATTACTCTTCGAGTCTCCCACGGATGTTTATTAGGGTGATAAATAAGAAAAAAATGTCAGAGATGCACAGTATGTTGTAAAAATATCTCAGACTGTAGGACAGGAAGGAATGAATACCTACCCTCCTCTTCCTCAACATCACTCAGACTTTTATCTTCCTGAAACCCAGAGCTCGCAAAGCTCTCACTGCTGGTAACACTATCTAGTCTCGGTTTCTTGTCCTGCTCCACGCCTGGTTCCATTTTTTCTTTCTTAGTCTCCATGTGCAATGCTGCATCCTTAGAACAGATGAAGAAGAACAGTGAAAGGAGAGCCAGCACAGCAATGGGGACACTAGTCCTTCCCGCAGACACTAGTCCTTCTCTCAGGTTGGAAAGGATACTCGTTGGAAAATGTCATTCCACAAGATGAATACTGAATTAGCAGTGAGGGATTGATGGTGGCAGGTGCCTTGGCTACTACTGGAGTCATAGAATCTGCTCCACTCTTGTCTGAGCTTCTAGATAACATCTTAGGTCAGATAAAAGAAGATTAATAGCAGCTGGTATGCACTGAATGCTTACTGTGTGAGCTGGTATACGTTTTCTTATTTAACCTTCCAAACAACTTTATGAAGTAGTTCTTACTAAAGTGAAGAAACAGGTTCAGAGAAGTTTAGTAATCAAAGGCACATGCAACAGGCAAATGGCAAAACCTGAACCCAGGTTTGGCCAACTCCCAAGTCTGTGCCCTAAGCCATTTTTCTATATAGCACAGGACATCTTGTGAAAAATGTGAATCTTTGATGCTCTTATCATCATTCAGATGATATGAAAAGGATCTTCAGTATACTGGGGACTTCACTTGCAATCCCTGTGAGAAGTTAGAAGAGAAGGCTATAGTTTCCAATCTCTCTGGTTTCCTTGGGAGAGGAGGGAATGTGAATCTTTCTTTTTGTCTTCATTCAAAACAAAGATACAGGTTGATCCTAATATAAGTTAGAAAAGGCCTTTCATCCTGGAAGGGGCCTCCAAGTCCTGGTTTGGATGCTGGCTTTTCCATTAATTGTGTGATCTTGTGCAAGTCATCCTACTTTTCTAGGTTTCATCTTCCTCATTTGAAAAGTTCTATCATCCTACTATGTCTCAGGAAAGGAAGTGTAGGTCCAGAGTGTTCATGTGGAACAAGACATTCATCTAGAAATTGTGACACTAGAAACTTGCAGGTCCAGTGGCTTTAGGACTAGACCATGTACATAGCCTGGCTTGTACCAGATAGAAATATTGAAATAGGGCCTGAGAGGGACTGGGTCCACCTGTACACAAGTAATGCTAGGATTAGCTGTACTCCTTTGACTTTTCTAGAAATGTCACAAAGTAGGAGTGATCCCTCCACCAGAGGGCACAGTGGGAGCAAGCAGAGAGGGAGGTGTGGGAGGGACAGCTCTAACAAATCTTATTTAGTATAGAGGGTACTGGAGGTTCCTGGTCCCTGAACAGGAGCCCTTCCTGTGTTGCAGGAGAGAGGCAGGCCTTAGAAGGAATAACTACGTACCCACCACCACCTGACCACTCCACCCTGCCAGGTCCCTGGGGTGTTTGCCTGGCTTAGCTTTTCCTGAAACCAGTCCAAGATTTCAGGACTGAAGGGAATTTGCTCTGCTTTCAGCCCAGGCCACCATCTTCTCCTGAAGGCAGGTGATATATATAATTACTTGTTTTTGTGTCTCCATGAGGCAGTTAGATATGGTTCTGCTCAGCTGGGAACTTGAATTGTGTTTTCTACAAGACCCTTCCCACAACAGAAGGCAGCAGGAAACTTGCTGGCAATGGTGTGGGTGGAAAAGTGTTCCCAGGGCTCACTCAGGCCTCAGCTCCTATGGAAATTCTCTAGGCAGCCTTCTTCATCACATCCCGCAGAAGTCACTTCCTGGGACATGTCCCCAAGCTCACTGCTCCCTTCCTGACCCCTAATCTATGATGTACTCATCTTTGTCTATCGGTAACCATCTCTGTTAAAGAAAGGTTAATTAACTTTTGGGACTCTGGCAGAATAGTTAAGTTTATCACAAATCATATTTAAGGATCTTAGTGAATTTAGAAAATATTGTATTTTCAATTTAGTCTTTTGGTTTTGTTTTTCCCTCACTTTTTCTTTATATTCCTTTAGGTTCCAAATGTGAAAGACAGCAGTGGGTTTTCCACAAACACATAGCTCCACCAAGTTGCACAGGGAGGCGAATCATTAAATATAGCCAGAGAAGGAAGCAAACTCTTCAAAACAAAGGACGCATGAACCCAAACGTTCCATCCTGCCCAGGTCCCTGGGGTGTTCTGATGCCTTAGCTCTTCCTAAACCCAGTCCAGGACTTTCAGGACTGAAAGGAATTTGCACTGTTCTCAGTACAGGGCACTACTGTCCACATTTTCTTTTTCTTTTTAATTTTTTTTAGTTGTAGATGGACACAATGTCTTTATTTTATTGTTTTGTATATGGTGCTGAGGATCGAACCCAGGGCCTCACGCATGCGAGGCAAGCGCTTTACCGCTGAGCTACAATCCCAGCCCACACATTTTCTTTTTGTCTTTTTCTTTTTCCACCTTATCCAGTGTGGTGCACAGGAAAAACCCCGGAAGGGGAATCAAGAGAGCTCAGTCTTTCCCTGACTTCATCCTGTGGTAATCATGTTCACGTGAGTTCTCTGGGTACCTCTATAATTTAAGAGTGTGAGCTAGCTGATCACAAAGATCCTGTTCAGCTTCAAGATTCCAATGATTAGAGTCTGGTTTAAAACCAGGAAAAATATGTTCTTGCATACATACTGCCAATCTGGTAGGATACCTATGTCTTTATTTTGATCAAAGCTTGGGGGAGGAGAATATGGGTCAGCTGTCCAGTGGTTGGCTGGTTGGTTTTTTTTTTTCTTTGAGACAGGGTCTCACTATGTTGCCCAGGCTTTTATTGATCTGAGATCAAGTGATCCTCCTATTTTAGCATCCCAAGCAGCTGAGACTCTAGTATGCACCACTGCTCCTGGCTGTGTCCAGCAGTTCTTATATGTGTGCAAAGACTTGCACACATGAGAGAAATGGGCATCATTCTTAGAAGTCTGATGTTTTGTCCACATATAGATATCAGTGGCATTAAGTTGGACTTAACCAATCTTTCTTCCCCCCAACCCCCCAGTATTGAGGATTTAACTCAGAGCCTCACAAACGCTAAACTTATTACCTCTCAGCCACACCCCTAGTGCCCACTCTATCTTTCTATCACTGGGTCAATGATGATTATTAACATTTACTGAGTGCTTAACTGAGAGATTTTCATTCTCCCAACAATCCCATCAGTTGGGTTCTATTGTTAGTTCCATAGTTAAATCGAATAACCTGCCCAAGTTTCCAGATTTCATGAGAGGAAGGCATGGGATTTAAATCCAGTCTGATTCTGAAGTTCAAGTGCTTAACCTCAACACTACAGGTTTTTATCACTATTGTTGATGATTACTAGTTAATAATTTTGAATCATTGTCCCTTGGCTTATCCAGTCTAGAGAAGGACACAGCACTAGTGCCATTTACCACATTGCAAAGTTTTAGTAAGTTGTTTTTCCTTCAGTCAGTAATTTCTTAATTCTTGCTTGCTCCTGGGACTCAGGTGTTTTTTGTTTTTTATTTTTATTTTTTACCAGTGCTGGGGATTAATCCTGGGGCTTTACATATTCTAGGCACTGCTCATCACTGAGATACATCCCCAGCCCTTTTACTTTTTATTTTGAGGCAGAGTTTCACTGAGATGCCCGGGCCTGGAACTTGAACTTGTGATCCTCTTGCCTCAGCCTGCAGAGTTGCTCATATTACAGGTGTGTGCCATTGTGCCTGTGTATTTATTTCATGGATAAGGCTGATTCAGAGTGAGTTAGGGATACCCTGGGTGGTAACAGTGTCAAGAGGTGGGCGAAAGGACAGTAGGAAGTGAACAGAACAACTTTACTGGTGACTATACAAGTCTCCCAGGTGATTGTGTCTTCAATTTCTAATAAATGAAGGCGATTATATTTGATACTTTTCAGAAAACAGGTGATTTGTGCATGTGCATGTTTGTACATAAGTGCATGTTTCATATGTGTGTGTTATAGAGAAAATTATCAAGATGTTTGATAGGAATATAGGTAGATGGCTAGTGCATTTAACTTCCAATTATTGCTGCATACACTGGTATTAAATGATTTTTTGTGCTCTCCATAAGAGAGTGTGACAGATTGGCATGAAAGGAAAATGTGGAAAAATAAGAGCAGAAATTGAGCTTTAATGAATTTCATTAATGAAACTAACTGGGTTTCTCTTAAATAGTAATCCATTGCTGTCCTTAAAAAGAAGTCTACTTTTGAAATCCTTACCTTGTTGAGAAAGAATAAGTCACGTTTGCTCTTGAGGTAGTTGGATAAATTTCCATATTTGCAGTATTCAACAATAACCATCAGAGGCCCTGCAGCCAAAATAGCACATGCTCAGTCACACCAAGTCAGTCAGCCATTTGTCAGCCTTCAGTTGGTCTCAGAAACCTCAAACCAACCTGTCTTTTATTAGTGTGCTTAGGAATGCAACTTAGGGATGTGAGGCTGTGAACACTGTGACTTCTGCAATTTAACCTGAGGGGTTTCAAAGATATAATAGAAAATGGGGGTAGGTATGGTGAGGAGCAGTGAAGGGAAAGCAGAAGAAAGAAAGGAACAGAAGAAGGAGAAGAGATGCAAACACCAAGGACCCTCTTCCCATTAGCCAGATCCTGGCAAGAGGGGCTCTGGTCACTGTCACACCAGCCCCAGAACCATTAAGCAGTTTCTTTCTCCCTCCCAGGGCAGAAAACAGGCTACCTGGTTTGTCTCTTCCCGTAACACTGCTGCCTGTGGGTGTCTACACCGAGTTTGCCTTGGGACTTGTGAGGCAGTAAAGCAGAGGATGACAAGGACCAGATAGTTAACATTTTAGACTTTGCAGGCCAAAGTAAAGTACCAGATGGTTAATATTTAGATTTTGCAGGCCAACCAACTCAATTCTACCCTTGTAACTCGGATGCAGCTCTTGTTAATACAATCAGGGAGTATAACTGCTCTCCAATAAAACTTTATGAACATCTAAGTTTGAATTTCATACAAATTCACGTCACAGAATACCATCCCTTTTGATTTCTTTTTTGCCCCAACTATTTAAAAAGCTCAAAACATTCTGTCTGGCTGGTCGTGGCTTGCCCATTGGCCTAATGAAGCAAGCTGCCCTGTGGGTCCCACGGGGTCGCCTGAAGGCCTGCTCTTCCCTGCTCTAGGCTCTCTGCGCAGCACAAGGACTACTTCCGGTTCTAACCGGAAGTGACCGGCACCGCTTCAGCGGGCTGCATGCTGGTAGCCCGGAGGTGGGGCAGGAGCCCTTACGCCTTACTACACTGAGGCGTCCCACGTAGCTCTTATGGGTAGGGTAGTTTTCTGCTACTACCAGGACTTTTCTGGTTTGAAAATGTCTGTTAGGATTCCTGACAGCACCTCCTCTTTCCACAGGCTTCTAGAGCGGAAGTCCCTTCTAGAGCTTGTGCGTCTTCCCACCCAGAAAAAAGACACAGCAAATCTCATATCCGGGGGTCCAGCAATCCTCTCATCCCAGTAGGTGTTTGCATCCTAACGGCCAACTGCGCAGAGCTCAGAAGTGTTCGAGAAGGTAAGTGATCTCAGCCCTGATCGGTTTTACAGGTGCAGAGCTGAGGCAACTACGATGAGATTGCCTCAGCAGGAACTGGAGAAAAGTTTATCAAGAATAATGGAGAAGCAGGTGGGGCTAGGTGTGGGTTACTAGGACTGTATTTCTGATCTCTCTTCCCCTCAACTCCTCTTTCAGTCCGCTAGGACTCCTAACAGTAGGTCTCCCTAGTGCTTCTTCACCCTGCCTTCCTGCACTGGGAAGGTGGAGAACATTTGTATGCACAGTTTCCTTTTTCTGGCAATGATTGCACATCTACTCCCAAGCATTAACTTTGCCATAGAGGTGGAAAGAAAGGTCTCCAAAAACATGCTGGAGCTCCGAATCAAAAGATACAACCCTATTCCTGTCCCTCGGTTCAGAGTATAAAGCTTATCTATGTGGTAGCTTTGAAAGGAAGGGCCCTTTTGGTTGTTTCCCATACTATCTCCTCCTGGCATCCCACCAATAGTGATTCTTTACACTTTTACCTTAGTCATCCTTAGATAAAAATGCCCCCTACTTGACCTAGAGCCTCTGGAAAGAGATCTAAAAAGGGGTCCGCTTCCGAATTGTGGATTAACTGTACTGGGAAGGTATTTCTAAAATAGGAGTACCCTTCCATAAATGGATAGACTATTTCTTCTGGACTTATTAAGAAGCCATTTTTCTGGAGGTGAGGGAGAATAGGGGCAGGGAGAAGCTGTACTTGAGAGTTCTTGTGTATGGGAGATGGAGCAGCACCCACCCCGCTTCTCCTTTACCTCCTTGCTTGGTGCAGGCTCCCAGCAGGTTAACCACATTCAGATGGTGGCCAATGTGGGTCAAGATCTTGAGCTCAGTCATCAGAGCTTTGTACTCGCTGGCTGTAGCCCCCTCTGTATGAGAAGCAAGGAAAAGTCAGGGCAACAGGACAATGGGGCTCCTTCTGCCTGGAGGCGGTATTCCTGCCTTCTGTATTTGTCAATGCTAGACCAGTTGTTTCATTAACTTCCCCTCTACATTCTGCAGAAAAGCTGTCTCCCACTGTTTTCGTTACTCCCACCCTCCTGAGCCAACATCTTTTTGATTACAGTGAGGCCTGGTACAGTGGTGGGGTTAGTCACTGGACATTTCCTCTTGGTGGACCTAGTGTTTAGCAGTGTGCTGACTCAAAAGCTGGGCACCTCATGAAAGTACCTTCCAAAGGCTTCTCTTCTAGCGGAAACAGGTGCAGTGAGAACCCTCTAGGCAGGTGATATATCCACACCTCCCCTCTTTGCCTCACTCTGTCCTCAGGGGAGTCACAGAGGAGCACCAGGGGCCTGAAAAGGGCAGAATGGCTGCTTCTGTAACATCTTTGTAATGTGTTATTTTCTCCCTAGACTCTTTCATATTTGGAGTTAGTTCACAGGGTTGTCTTGGGTTGTGGGTGACACATAGCATTAGACAAACTTTATTCTCACTCAGATAAGCAACATCAGTCCAAGAATTAGCAGCCTGAAGGCTAAATTGCATTTATTCTTTTTGTTATCATTGGTTAATTTCTAAGGCATTTAATATTTTAAAGTTTTTTTTTTTTTGGTACTGGAGATTGAACTCAGGGGTACTCGACCATTGAGCCACATCCCCAGCCCTATTTTGTGTTTTATGTAGAGACAGGGTCTCACTGAGTTGCTTAGCGCCTCGCCCTTGCTGAGGCTGGCTTTGAACTCGCGATTCTCCTGTCTCAGCCTCCCTAAGTACTGGGATTATAGGCTTGTGCCACCGCGCCCGGCTTAAAGTTATTTTTAGAAATATAAAAGTAAAATAATGTTGCTATGAAATAACCCAACAATATGAATTTGGAGTAAAATGATATGGGGAAGCTCGGTGGTAGAGTTGAGCTTGGGGCCTTGGGTTTGATCCTCAGCACTAAAACAAAACAAACCCCAACAATAACAACAACAAAACCTCCACAGAACAAACAAAATAAAAAATATAAGAGGAAAAGGATCTAAAGTAAAAGTGCAAATCACTCCAGCCTATTTACCTTCGTAAAGGTAGCTACTGCTAATAGTTTAGAGTTCAGATCTTTTCCTATGCATTTATATATACCCAAATGAAAGTTCATTTTTTGAGGGTTTACATAAATGGGATCATATATGTGTATATATTTAATTTTTTTCCTCCTCTTTTAATATATCAGATTGTTTCTATTCCTTTTGATCAATTAATGATGTTCTTGCATTTATACTATCTATAGGTTTTTGTTGTTACAAACATTGCTGTAACAGAAAGCCTGTGTGTCATCTGTCTACAGGTTTTTGCTATTACAAACAATGCTGTAATAGAAATTATTCATGTGTAAGTATTTCTGTCAGAGTACTGAAAGTGGTGTGTGCACTGAACATTGTGGAAGATACTGAAATGGTATTTCATAAGCACAAATCATTTTTTAATAATAACCAGAAAGTTAAACTCTAGAAGGCTCCCACTGGGGTAGGAGTTGGCTCACAGTAGATGCTCAACAAATATTTTTGGATGAATAAACAACATGATTACTCTTTTCATTTCAGACATGGCTGTAAGGTCTAAATAGGTTAAGTTTTTATTCAGGGACACGTTGAAAGAGCTTTTGACTAATGGCCTTTGTTTGACATTCTGCTATTTTTCCCCAAAACAGATGGCCAACTAATTAAGCAAGAAAACTGAGTGAAAAAAAAATTAAAGAATTTATAGATGGGTGATTTGGAAATGTTTTTTAATCAATGCCAATAGCCAAAAAGGAAGACAAGGTTATATCTATAAAGATTACATACATGATTTCTATATGATATAGAATAGATTCTCTGAGTTTTTAAAAGAGATCTCAAGTCAGAATCTTCTCTCTTCCAACTCATCAATCCTGAGAATTTGCATTTCGGATATATTTCTAGGAGATGCTGACATAGCTATCCAGGACCATACTTTGAGAACCACTGCTCAGATGGTTCTGTTTCTAGGCAGGGCCACAGGTGTGATTTTGAATGTATGACAGAAGAGTGTATACATTAGACATGCCTCCTAGACATGATGTGAGGAAGTAAGCAGGGAAATGGGATTGGGGTCATTTGAAGGATTTGAGAGCAATGGGCCAATTCCAGGAGGCCAAGTCTCTGCTCCCCCATCTTATGGCATTGTGTTTTGAGGGAAAGAGAGCAATTCAGTCAAAGCTGGTGCAGACCTTATTGTTTCTGCCCTAAGTGCTATGCTGCCTTGCAGAGGCTGTCCAGTCTTTCTGGACCTTGTTGCCTCATCTACCAACTGGGAATAATATTTACCTCAGAAGATTGTTGAGAGAAAATAAGGAAAATAGAAATTTTGTGTGATTCAGCTTAAAAGAGTGTTTAGTCTGTTACTTTCTCACACAGAAGATACATTGATGCTACTTCTCTTCAGCAACTGGGACTGAGTGAGCATGCTGGCATTGAGGGTTCTCACAGAAATACCTATCATCATCTGAATAGTCCCCCCTGAACAAAAGTCCTGACTGTGGATACGAAACTCCTTCACAGTCTACTTTCAGATTAGAGCTGTCAGGTTCTTTGTAGAAATTTTTTTTTGAGGGAGGTGCACATAATAACATGTAGACATTTGTGGGGTACAATGTGATAATTTGATAGATGTTTACAATGTGTAATGATCAAATCAGGGTAAATAGCATTTCCATCTCCTTAAACATTTATGATTTCTTTGTGTTGGGGACCTCTGAACTCCTCTTCTATTTATTTATAAAATATATAATAAATTGTCGTAAACTATAATCACCTTTCCATGCTGCAGAACACTGGAACTTACTCGGTCCTGTCAGTTTTGGTATCTGTTGTCGAAACTTGCTCTCTCTTTGCTTTGTAGAGTTTCATGGGTTTTCCCTTGATGAGGACAGTCTTCCGAGGTGGAAAAATGTCTACATAGGGCTTCTGAAGTAATGGCGGCAGTGGTGAGTGAGGAGTAAGACCTTGGAAGTCTCCCTAAGCACTGAGCCCTCTCTCTTCAAGTTCATGCTAAGTACCTACTTAGTTGGTCCCACTGCTTCCCAGGCCTCAAAATCTCCTGGCAACATCTTGGAGACTTTGGAATGCTAAAGACTGCCCTTTGAGTTTTTAGTCCTGTCCTTTTTTTTTAATCATGTATTTTTCAACACTATAAAGATAGACTTTGATTTTTAAATTTAATTTCTAAAGAGAAAATGTTTTTTGGTTAGGGTTTGACAATATAAATTAGTTTAAAGTTCTGATCAGTTAAGTTGTTCTAGCTTTCTAGTTTCACTTTATAGTTAGGGCAAGTTCAAGCTAAGCCTTTGGGATTTGTGATGTGCAGCTAAGTTTCCATTACAATCATAGTGGATCATGTCAGCACTTTGAACCTATGGTTACAATGGGCGTATGTCCCTATTAGTCTAGTCTGAAATGTGAGAAAAAAGAGACCTTAAGGTGACAGAGATCATTTTCCCATGGACAGTTCTGGATTGTTCCACTGACAAGGTTTATTCTGAGCTAGTGTGAGCCTAATCTACACCTCCATGGGCCAGGGGTCAGAGGTGAGGAGAATAGAAATTCATTGGATTAAACAAAGAGGCATGAAGGGAAGGGAGGGGAGATGGGAATAGGAAAGACAGTAGAATGAATTGGACATAGCTTTCCTGTTTATATATGAATACATGACCAGTGAAACTCTACATCATGTACAACCACAAGAGTGTAATACTAATTGTATGTATATGTCAAAATATACTGTCATGTGTATCTAAAAAGAACAAATAAAAATAAAAATAAATTCAAACAAAAAAAGTTCCTTGAGCAAAGGGAGCTGTAGAAGAAAGTGATGTGGTCAGAGCAGAAATGGCTGTGTTTATTCCCATATTCAACTTGCATCAAAAGTTGGGGAATGTATAAGGATTATGGGTTAAATGAAAGCCAACTGACAGCGCACACACCTTTCAGCATCTTCACAGCCACAGTTCGGCAAGTGGGAGATTTCTTAATGCCAAATGCAGATGCTTGAACCACTTTCCCAAAAGCCCCTCTTCCAAGCGATTTGCCTACAACATAAAGAAGACATTGGTTTATTTGCCAAGCCAGCAAGGTGGAGTTTAAATCTTTTTCAGGAAGAAAGTGCTTTTTCCTATGTGTTCTGTGAAGCATGTAGCTTTGAATGGAATCTCTAATGAACTAATCCTAAAGGAGACATAATAAGGAACATGTTTCTGAGGTTTCTTCCTCTCAGCTCTTTCCTCTGCTTCTGAGGCTCCTGCATTCTTCAGAGTTAGGGTAGGTGTTTAGTGAAGGTAAATAGTTTCCTTTTCATAGAGTCCTCCCAGAGAGGAGACACTACCACATCCTGGGTGCCCTCTTCCATTGTTCAATAACATCACCAAGTAGACTTCTCTATGTTTACCCTAAGCCCTGTTTCTTGTCACTTCAGGTCAGTTCTGTTCTCATCAAAAGGGAGAAATCAAGACTGGTCATTATAACTATGGGTTATAATGATGCTTCATAACTTAAAAAATAAACACTAAGTCATTTTTCAGACTTCCTTGCCAGGCAGAATAATCCCTGGCAATTATTATACGATCATCACAAGTCCTCATGGTTCGGCACATGATAAAAATTTGTTTCACTCCCAGAAAGGTAGTTGACAAATTCAATAACCAAGCAAGATTTCTTTTGTGTGCCCATTATTTTATGCTATAATGACTGTTAATATGCTTCTTTCCCCACCCTTGAATGAGCCAGCTTAATTCAGATGGGCAAGGATGCTATCTGAAATCTTCCCTGTACATCACCCAGTGCCAAGTGTAGAGCAGGTCCCCCATAAAAACAGTGCAGAATGGAGAGCAGCATTTGGAAATTCATGGGATGTGCACAGCAAGCCTCATACAGTCATAGGTAAAGAGGGGGGGCTGTGGGATAGAGACTGGGAGATTGATGCACACACATATACACACAGGTATGTATATACACCCATACACATATACATACATATATTTGTATATTTTTAAGTTTCTTGTAAGGTTTGTAATGAAGCTTTCCTTCTTCCTCATTTTATTAGAACTGATGTAGTTCTCAGTGACAAAAATGTCTTCATTTTGCCTCTGCTTTATATCTTCTACTGCCCCCATCCCAGGCATTCAGTTAGGATATGGGAAAGTTTCAGTTATCGACATAATCACAAGTGCCTCTGTGTGGCTGTCTCTCTGCATCTTGCTCACAGGGACATGCTCTGCTTTAGGAGGGGAACAATAGTGAGATGACATGTTTTCCCTGTGGTCAAATGTTCGCCTGTGGTGACTACTGAATATCATTCCTCCCAGAGCACGCAAAATGGGCAAAGATACAGTCTCTGGTTTTTTCTTCATGTAAAATTGTTCAAGAAATAGAATGGGGACTCCTGTGTTAGAATAAAAATGCATCCAGTGGACCCTGAAAGTGCTACATATGGAAATCATGACTTTCCCAGATTGGTGTATTTCAGTTGGAGGTCTATTCACTGCTTTATTTAGGGTTAAAAAACAATGTTTCCTTTCCACAGTTTGCCTTCCATCATCTAGTATGAAAAATGTCCTGATAGTCTCTCCACACACTCCTGAGACCCTTGCTTGTTCTGGGCACATGGATTCCTTTCCCTTTCTATCACTTCCGCCCTCATGCATTCCCTTCTCAGCCGTCATAACACACTTTGTTTTAACAAGTGTTTGGGAGCTTTGCTTCTATCAGCGAGAATACACTGGTTCTTACTTGGCTTCTCTCAGTCTTTTCATTTATACTCTTGGAAGCTGATTGCTGCCTCATAAAACAGCACAAATCTATTATGGACTCTTTAATCATCTGATGTGTTGGAATCCTTTTGCAGACCCATGGTTCCAGTTTCAGGGAGCCCAGTCACACTGGATTTGACCTTTCCCCATCCTTTTCCCTTGAAATTCTCCTTAGTATGTTGCCTGGAATGCTACAAACTAGCTCAGAAATGTGTTAGGTCATTGTCATACTATGCAAGAATTCTGGAATTTTCTCCAAGAATGTCCTGGACTATCCAGGACTGCTGGTCACTCTGGGGAGAGTACAGGGTAGCAAGAATTGGGCCCCTCTCTGGCATTCAGGGAGGGCTGGTCTCACAAGATGCAGCACCAGCCCAGCCACTATGTACTTGCCAAATTCCAGACTCCCTGTGTGGTACTCCATATTAGGTAATTCTCCCTTTAAATTATTTTCCAATAGAAAGATGCAATGTCAGACATTATCCTATCTTCTGTGATAAATTTAGAGGTACTGAATTCTTTCCCAGGGTTAATGAGAAATCAGGAAAAAAACGAGATGGAGGCAGGATTCTTTTTGTTCTTGAGTTTTAGGAATTTCAATGGTAGCAGCACCTTTGACCCTAACTCTAACTGAATCCATCTATCAGGTACCATAAATTCTGCCTTCTCTCACCAGGCTGTTCATAATGAACAATAGAGCAGGTATAGCTGAAATCATCCCTTGGTCTGTGTCTTTCTCTATAGTTCCAGCCCCAGTGTAACTCTGCCCATCAAAGCAGCTTTTCTCTCCATCGATCTGGACATAATCTTGGTTACTTTCACTTGCCAGACATTACTTCAAATTACTTTCTGTCATTTATTTGGCTTACAAAACAAAGAAAGCTTGGGCTTCCTTGCTCCCACATTAATCAGAGGAACATTCCTCTAACCTTGCAGTCATACTGTGCATTAAAAGACAAAGTTAGACTTGACATGCTTTCTCTTACCCATCAAAGACTGTCAAATGGACACCAGCCAGCCAGCCAGACGACAGCATGTGGCAAATCCAGAAAGGAAAAGAATGATAAGAAAGATTTTCAATAAGGAAAATCGCCTGAAATGCGATTATTGAGCCCCAGGAGAATTCTGAGAGAAGGGTTAACAATCTCACTTGAGGTACTATGGATCACAGTGACACTAGGGAGGAATAAAGGGACAGGAGGGAAAACTCATGTGTCCTGTCCTCGAAGAAGCATGTTTGATTGTGACTAATAACTCTGGAAAGCAACGCGACCTAAGAATGGCTCATGCTTGTGGGAAAGTGATCCGCCAAGGTTACTGAGGCCCTAGGCTAGCTGCCATGTAATTTAGACTTGCAAAAGGCACTTATTCAGTGTGCCACCTGCCCTTAACTTAATTTAGTTCATTGCTTCCCCCAATCCCCAGCAGTATCCATTGCTGGCTTTTCTCTTGTCTCTCAAGCTTTTTCCCTAAGCCAAACAGAACCTAACCTGATACTGTCCTTTCTCAATGCAAGCAGAACATTCCAAGACCCTAGAGAAAAACAAGAAAAGCTACTTTATCTCCTGTTCTGTCCCCCCACCTTTTCCCCAATATAGCTTGGGGAGAGGGTTCAAGTCATTGGATTTGGAACACAGGCTCTTCACACTGAGAGTGACAAACTCCAGGAACACTGAACCCACAATCTGTTTTCCTAGTTCCAACCACTAATGACTCTGGCATACACAGGAGTGAGTGGAAAACTTTCAGGAGCCGCAATCCAAACATTTGGGGTAGGAGTGATTGAGGTTCCAATTGTTTTGTAGCACCATGGGTTGGAGATTAATGTGCATTGTGACGTCTGAGTTGGAGGAACTGGGGGTAAGCTGAGGGAAAACACATTTGCCTGCTGTTTACAGCATCTGCCCTACCTGGAAAACAAATCTCTGTTCTTCAAAAGTGAAACTTAAATGATCCCCTAGGGCTTTCTTCTCTGTCTGGACATTCCCAACACTCCAGGAAACTCCAAGGTTATAATTTGGGAATTTGCGCAGAGGAGTTCTAAGCCACATCCTTGAAGAGTACCAACTCTTTCACCAAATGTTTAACTTCACTGTTACTTGCTATCCTGAATTATATTCTGGGACTCACGTGGCAAACTCCCCAATAGTTTCTACTTAAGAGTGCTGGTGATTATATGCCTCCCATGAGAGCTCCTCTTTTCCCTTTTCCCTTCACTTAGCTATTTTTGCATCTATCTCCATATCAACCCTTTGAGGGTGGAGACCCAAACACCTTTGTATTCTCAGGGCTTAGACTAGTATCTGCTGCTCTGAGATGGGGCTTCATAAATGTTGCATGAACACGCAGGTGCTGCCTTGTCACCTTGTACTGTTGTCTCAGCATTCTATTAGAAATTTTGATCTCTGTTTACATCTCCCATGCTATTTTGTGGGCAGCTGGAGGGTAGAATTCTGGGCCTTGTTTACTTTTGCATCCCTCAAAGTACAATGTTTTGCATGAAATAGGGGCTCAGATAGATTCATGAGTCTGTTGAACAAGTATATTACCCAATTTAAGTCTCTCCCGGGCGAACTCCCACTTGCTGGCATCGTAGGGAAGCCGCTCACACTGCTCATCCAGGGGAACTTCATCTGGGTCCATTATAATCGATAGATAGTCAGTTTTTATTTGGGAAGATGACTGAAAAATAAGAAGACCTCAAAGTTACCAAGAAGAAAACAACTTGAAAAACCTCAGATTTTAAATAGAAGATAATATTTCTGCTGCTTTAGGTTATTTGGTTGGAACTGTGTGGTCAGTTGCAGAGAGTGCCCCCTTTCAAGTGTGCGCTATCCATAAAATAACTCCTTAACTATTCCCATAGAGCATTTCTGTAGTACTAGCTCTGCTATCCTATCTTGGATAACATGCACTCAAATTCTCTAGTGACCTTACATGTCATGTTTGTTCTGAGACAATTATATGATAGTTTTTCTAAAAAATTCTAAATTGTTATGAAATCATTCTAAACAATGACTAAACATAGTTTTCCATGGCCATTCTGTGCAAGCCGAATGTACATTACAGATGAGCCAGCAGTGGGATGCCCTGTGACTTTTCTGCATTTAAAAGGAAGGCCAGAGTGGTAAGTAAACCGAGGATCTGTGGGGCAGTGAAAGCCCATATCTTATGAAGTATTTAAACCCTCAGGTGGCTGGACTTCTTAGTTGCTTCAGCTACTGGAAAACACTACACAGTCCATTGGTGAGATTATAATAAGGCTAACCTTCAGTAAGAAATAGAAGTTGATTATTTCAAAGGCCAGGGAGCAAATATAAGACTTAAACACAACCACATTCTGAGTTCATTTGGCTTTTGGTAGGATGTCAAGTAACTAAGACAGGCATCTGCCACGAAGTGCTTGCTTTCTTGGTAATGCAAATCAAGCCCAGAAAGTACCCTGTATGTCAGACCATAGATAATTGGATTTACATTTAATGTCAAATTTATACCAATGGGTATATTTCTGTTAATGGGAAAATTTGCAGAATATTGATGCTTGCATTTCTGTGGGCAGGCTCTTGGGCAGGACAGAAAGGAAGTAGGCTTTCACATATAACACTTGCCCAAAAGTTATGTAAACTTCATTTAAATGAGGTTTGGGGCCGTGCTTTCCAGACATTTCCCCAACTGGAAACAGAGATGGAGTGGAGAAGACAGCTTTTTCGTACATACTTTTTCACACCCACTACATTCTTCAGCCCTTACACTGATCCAGGCCATCACAGCTCACCTAATCCATCACTTGTAGTCGTTTTCCTTCTAACAAAAATTATCACGAAAATGTGTGACAAATAGTTCAAGGCAGAAAGGTTTGCCTGGCCTCCATAAAGGTAGAAATCAAAGATATAGAGCACATTTGTCACTAAATGCATTTGTCATTGGTGTTAAACTGTAAAGATTTATCAGTCTGTAAGCCTTTAGGACAGTATAAATTCTAGTACACATGAATTTATACTGTCCTAAAGCTGGTGCTCATGAGAGAAGCTACTGGAGTAGCTTTTATGTCCAATATTGCCTAGACCATGAAAAACAGTGTCCCAACCCACAAAGAGAATAGGATAGCTGAAACCTGGCATGGGGCATCTTGGGTTTATGCAGGAGGCGTGGAGACATTGGCAGTAATGTTGACAGGGGCTGAGAAATGGGCAACTGGAGACAGTGTTCCCATGTGGCAGTTATGGAACTTTATGGTTTATCTCAATACAGCAGATGAGAGAAAACACCACACAGATGTTCAGCAAGGGCTTTGAGGGGAGCATGGTAGTAAAATGTTAGTTGACAAATATTCTTTCAGTTGACAGTAACACTGAGCAGCCACTAACTAGGTGCTTGGCATGAAGGCTGACAGTGTGGGTTTGAGTCACAGCTCAACCTCTGAGCTGTCACGTAACCTTGGGCAAGTTGTTTAACTTCTCTAAGTTTAGTTTAGTTTATTTGGAAAATGGTGAAAATAATTGTACTTTTCTCCCAGGGTTGTGAATATCAAATGAAACAGTCCATGTGTAGTTGTTAGAACAGGACCCAGTTTATAGTAAGCATTAATAAATAAATGTTAGTTATGATTTTAATCCTGGCATATGCAGGGTGGGGATAATAAGATATGGTCTTGGTCAGAAATTGATGTTGCAGTTAGAGAAACCACATGGAAATATTTTTTGATGCCTTGTTCCTCTTCACCTCCCACAAATTTTAGAGACATTCTGTTTTTGGGATAAAGATCTCTTGCTTCCCATCATCAAGGTTTCACAGAATTTTAGAAATAGAAGGAACCTCTGCAATATGTTCTAAATTTACCATTCCCATAATATATCCCCTGTCTTCCCTTTTGCTGAACAACAGACTGCTTCCCCAATCTGGGGAATAAAAAGGGGAAACGCCAGCTTCTTGCCTTCCCGCTACAACCTTCAAAGTCTATTTCAAGCATCGCTTTTTCTAAGTCTTTTCTCCCCCTCTCCTCCTTTAAACTCCTATAGCTTTGTACCTCTCTCATAGATTTGGCAAGCTTTGCTTTTGTTAGATGTATTTCCCTATATGATGTGTCTTGCCTTTCAAAACTATCATGGGACCTTGTTTTCTTCTAAAGCAGTGGACTTCATTGTCACCTCTCAAAACCAATCACTCCATATGGCAAAAACCTGATGTTACACATTTATCAATGAGGATGGCGGCTAGCCTTGCCTCTCATATCAGCACTATCAAGTGTGCTTTTTGGGTTTTGAATATCAAGTCTAAGGACAAACATCCTGTGTTCAAAACTAAGCAATTATAGTGACTTGAACCAGTTTCCTTACCTCTCTGAGCCTCAGTTTCCTCTCTATAAAATGGGAATAATATTTTGGAAAGGATTAACTGAGGTGCTACATAAACAGCTTCCCACAAGACCTGGCACATTAATAAGGGCTAATCTCTAGAAATTGTGGAGGTCTCCTTGACCCTTTTGAGTCTTGTTCATTCTACCTCCTAAATATTTCTCAACTCTAATCATTTGGTCAGCCCTACCATCATTTCTTACTTTAGCTATTTACTATACGTCTTCTCCTGAGTGCCTTTCTATTCATGCTTGTTCCTTTGATCCATTCTCCTCACTGCAACCAAAATCTTCTCAGATGCATATCTGTTACACGGAACTATCCCCAACCTTTGCCTAACATTCCTCCCATCCTCAAGGCTTGACACAGCTTTTAGAATACAGACTTGATTTCTTACTGTGGCCTACAAGGCCATTCCTGGTCAGGCTTCACAGTGCAGTCTTGGCCTTGCTAGCTTACCCTCATATCTTTTGCTATTTGCTCTCACCACGAAGTCCTATTGGTCCTCTTATTAGTCTCATTCTCATTGTGTTCCCCTCTCTTGCCCCAGCCTCAGATGTGTTCTTCCTTCTGTCTTCAACACGTTTCCCTCTATTCTTTGCCTGACCGCCCCTTTTAGATATCTTTTGGCAAGCTAACTCCTTCAGCTAACATAAGAGTTGCAGTTTGATTTGACTGTGTGGTTGATTCAAGTCAGTCTCCTCCCAGATTGCACACTGTGGTATTTGCTCTCCACTGTCACCAGAGAGCATAGAACACAGCCTGGCACTCTGCACCCAATAGGCTGACAGTGAATATTTGAGGCACGAATGGTTGTCTTCCCACTGAATCATAGAGAAGCAGGTCGTATTGCAGGCCTAATTGATCTGATGTTCTGAGTTCCAGCTGGACACAGTGTTATAGTGGGATCCACACCGTACTGGAACAAAAGTTCCAGTATTAGCCGGGCGCGGTGGCGCAAGCCTGTAATCCCAGCACTTAGGGAGGCTGAGACAGGAGAATCGCGAGTTCAAAACCAGCCTTAGCAACGGCGAGGTGTTAAGCAACTCAGTGAGACCCTGTCTCTACATAAAACACAAAATAGGGCTGGGGATGTGGCTCAGTGGTTGAGTACCCCTGAGTTCAATCTCCAGTACCAAAAAAAAAAAAAAAAAGAAGTATTCCTATTTGTCTGTGATGTTATGAGAGCCAACTCAAAGGTGCGTTTTTGTTTTTATTTTTTATCAGAGAGTGAAAGGAAGGCAATGATAAATTTATTGAACCCATGCTAAATTTAACTTAAAGACTATTACAGGGCTGAGGAGTATTGCTTAGTGGTAGAGTGCTTGCTTAGCATGTGCAAGGCCCTGGGTTCAGTCCCCATCACCAAAAGCAAAACAAAACAAAAAGGACTTGATTACAAGCTTTTTATGTCCCTTCTGTTCCTGAGCAATATTTATCTGTTTATTGTTTTAGCCTTTCATTTGAACACCCCATTTTTTGTCTAGAGACATTTTAATTATTTTTTCAGTGTTATCATATTAGAGATAGGAACTAGAGGGAAGGGAAAGAAGAGAGTCCAACATAGTGTAGTACTTGCTGTAGACAGCAGACCAGGCAGTTTAGAATATTACATAAAAAGGAGCAGAGAACTTCACCTGATATATTCTTACCCTTTTCAGCTTTCGGATAAAGAGAGTTAACAAGAGCCAGAAGAGGGTCGCAGCCACACAGGTACATGTCAAAGTGATCAGCTCCAGATTAGACTTGTCTGAGGTTCCTGTAGAGAGAAAATTCACCAAGATTCTGCTAAAAAGATGTACTCAAACTAAATGTTTTTGTGGCTTTGTGCCACAAAAGTGGTACGAAGAGGCCAGTGCCCCTAAGTGGTTTATCCTAGCGATCACAGTCTGATGGTGCAGAGTGAGCCTCGGAGATTGAGACTTATGTTCTGAGTCAGGCAAAGTACACAGTATTGCCATAATGAACTCATACATGAAAGACTTTCCAGAAATTCTGCTGTTGAGTTTGCAAACTTTGTAATCCCAGAGATAGCTAATTAAAAATCGGAGGAGAAATTAAAAATGGGAAAAAATTAAGGCAGAAACAAAAGCCCATTAAAGTGCTAAATCTGGAATATGTTAAATCTCCCTGATGGGTTTTAGAGGAAATTCTAAAGAAAAAGAAAAAAATGACGTAAAAGAGCTCCTTTGGGACTCACAAAATTCTTCAAAGTAGATTTAAAAAATAAAAATAAAACTCAAGGACTGTCACGATTGCCTGCTTGCTCCTTTTGCGACAGCCAGTCCAAACCACCTATAGTCCTGCTCCCTACAGCTGGGGCTCTATTTCAAACCTCATCAGTAGCTGGCTTGCATGGGTTAAGGTGAGAAGTGATTGCTGGATCCTTCCCAGTCACCTCATCTCCCAAGATTATAGAGATCAAACGCTGAGAACGGTTCCTCCAAGACAGAAAAGATGCATAGTCTTCAAGTGATGCCTCTGGGATTCGTAAAGGAATGAAGCCCTGGTGGGCTACAGTAGTGGTTCTGTACGTATTGACTCCAGTGGACAATTTTCCAGGAATTCTAAAATAATGTTGTTTTCCTTTAACTCATCAAAACAAGACAGGTTATATTAAGGTTGGCCAAGAACAAGTGAAACTTTTTCTTCTTAGAAACGATAATGTGGATGATGGTTATGTTGTTATATGCCAAGCACTCACAACAATGCTGTGAAGTAAGTGATAGTAATATCTCAATTTCATAAATGCTTCATCTTGTAGGTCTGAACTTCAGTTCAACAAAGATGTATTAAGTCTTGCTAAAGCAAAGGTGGATGCCACAGGAAATAGGAAAATGAGTAAGGGAGAGTTGCCACTTCCAAGAAGCCCATTCAAACCTAACCAGGAGACTTAAGGCATATACAAAGAAATTTGATTTTTAAAAGCTTCAGAGGTTCAGGAATCTAATGTTTTCTGGAAGAAGTGGCATTTGAAATGGATTATGATGTGCAGAGATAAAGGCCGGTGTTATGGTTTGGATGTGATGGGTCTCCCAAAAGATCACGTGTGATACAATACAAGAAGGATTGGAGGAGAAATGGTTGGGCTATAGCCTTAACCTAATCAGCGAATTAATTCCTACTATGACTGACTGAGTGGTAACTGGAGGCAAGTGGGGTGTGGCTGGAGGAGGTGGTTCATTGTGGGTGGACTATAGGGTATATTTTTTGTATCTGGAGCTTGGAGTCTCTCTCTGCTTCCTGATCACCATGATGTGAGCTGCTTCCCTCTAACACATTCTCCTCACCTTGAGCCCCAAGGGATGGAGCTGGCCTTCTGTGGACTAAGAACTCTGAAACCGTGAGCCCCTAAATAAACCTTTCCTCCTCTTTAAAAGCTGACTAAAACAGCAGGGGAAGGCAGGATAGGAAACAGGAATGGTGTAAGACCCAGACCTGGGAAATGACAGAGCAATATGATACAGGTCACAGAACAGTGCCAAAGCATAGAGGACTGAGTATTGCATGATGGTTTGAACTAAATATTGCAGACTTTTGGAGTCATTGAATGTTTCTTATCCTGAATCATAGCAAATACACATGCTAGAAACCTGCAGATAGCAAAACAATAATATCAGGTATTTGCTCTTCCAGGGACTCTTCTAAGAATGGGCATTCATCCATTCCCCAGCACATCAGTCCCACAAACTAGATTATTCCCATTTTATGAGTAAAGAAATTGAAACACAGTGAGAGTAAGCCTTTTCCCAAAGTCACACAGTCTGAAAATAGTGGAGTTGTGATTTTAACCTAGAGTGTCTGACTGCGTGCTTAACCACCATGCCTCCAAGGGTATGCCACTTTTTCCTCCTCTCTTATCTTTTTGGCCTTTACATATTAATCACTTCCTATAGGCCTCATTCCCTGCCACAAAGTGTCATTTAGTCTAGAGGGGAAATAGGCATTTTCTTTCCATGTAGTCTGTCACAGAGTCCTGCCCATTCTACTTCCACAGCTCTTGTATTTGTCACCTCCTCTCCTCCCCTTAACATTTCTCATCTGGGCCACTGTGGTAGTCTGTCACCTAGCCTTAACTGCCTGCTGTGTCTTCACTCTGTAGTCAGAGTGATAGTCCCATAACACAAATTCAGTCCTGTTACTCATGTCTTAGTTCCAGCATTTGCTCTCCATTCCCACCAAGATAGAAATCCAAATCCTGGACTAGAGGTCTGTCTTGGTGGAAGAGTTCTTGTCCAGCATGTATGAGAAGCACCACAATTAAAAACAAAGACAAAACCAAAAACAAAACTCAAAATGCTTAGGTTATTTATGTTCAACCTTGGCTATCTCTTTAGTTTCACCTCCTGCTGCCCTCCCACTTGTTCCAATTGCATAAAACTACTTGTCACTTTTTTTTAAAAATATTTATTTTTTAGTTGTAGGTGGACACAATAGCTTTATTTTATTTTTATGTGGTGCTGAGGATCGAACCCAGTGCCTCCCGCGTGCTAGGCGAGCACACTACCACTGCGCCATAACCCCAGCCCTACTTGTCACTTTAAAAAAAAATTTTTTTTTTTTAGTTGTTGATTGACCTTTATTTATTCATTTTTTAATATGTGGTGCTGAGGATTGAACCCAGTGCCTTCCACCTGCGAGGCAAGCGCTCTACCACTGAGCCACAATCCCAGCCCTACTTGTCACTTTTTAAATGCACGAGCTTGCTGGGCACAGTGGCACAAGCCTGTAATCTCAGTGGCTCAGGAGGCTGAGGCAGGAAGATTGCAAATTCAAAGCCAGCCTCAGCAACCGAGCGAGGTCCCCAAGCAATTTGTCTCAAAATAAAAAAGGGGCTTAGTGGCTAAATGCCCCTGGGTTCAATCCCTGGTACCTAAATAATTAAATGAATACACTAGCTCTTCTTGATCTCCATACTTTGGTTTTGCTGTTTTTCTCCCAAGCTTTCCAACTGAGGCCATATCTTATTAGTCTTATTCACACCACTCCTTAGATTAATGGAAAAATTATTGTTTCGCTGTTTTTGTCTCCAAACAGGTTCATGAGGCTTTCAGGGAGTTCAGGGTCAAATCCCTGGTCCGCTGGGCATGGTGGTGCACGTCTATAATCCCAGAAGCTGAGGACAGAAGATTGCAAGTTCAAAACCAGCCTCAGCTACGTAGCAGGGCTCTAAGCAACTTAGTGAGACCCTGTCTCAAAATAGAAAAAAAAAAAGGACTGAAGATGTGGCTCAGCTGTTAAGTGCCCCTGGGTTCAGTCCCTGGTACCAAAAACAACAACAAATCTCTGTTCCCACATATTAATTTAGTAAGTATGTGGACCACTACATATGTCCCAGATTTGTTCCAGGAAGTGGTATGTAGTGGTAAGAGAGAGGGTGTGGTTGGAGTTCACAATCTGGTGTTCAAATCTGAACTGATGAGCATGTTCAGAGTTCTCAGTGAAATAATAGAATGTAGGATTATGATTCTCTTGTTTGCTGCTCTATCTTGTTTTTGGAAGAGTGCCTGGCAAATAGGAGACAGCCTGAAAATAGTGTCAAGTGTATTCATGAATTTGGCTTCATTTGTCTGTCAACTTGTGGTTAATTTCTTTGAACATCATGAGATTGAGAACAGCTTTCTTATAGAGGTTTCAAAGTAAGATAAACTTTTTTTCTCACTGTGCACCCTGATGGTGGGAATATTGTAAACTTAGGAATGTGGATTTCTTCTATAGTGTAAGGCCTAATGCTTCCTTGCTGTGTGTACACACACATGCACATATGTGCACGCACACACCCTTGCTTATGCTGCAAATAATAAGTTTTATGGAATTTGATTCAGACCTGCTTAAGACATGGCACAATGGCTTTTGGCTGTCACTGTCTGCATATAACCTCTGCAGATGCTTCCCGCCTGGAATGTGCTGTGACAGGCCCCCTCTGGTTGTGGGAACTTTCCCACTGCATTCCGTGGGGCAGGAAGCTGATCACCAAAGTCTGATTCCACAGTCCTTACTCAAGCAAATTCCTCTCAGAAGGACTTGACTGTAACTGTGTGCAGACACACAGTTAAGGAATCAGCTCTTTGAAATTATCTTCAAGATGAACATGTATTAGGCAAATAGGACTTATTCATATTAATAATATTCAGTACTGCTTAATAAAAATAAACAAAACAGAATTTTACAGTGTATGATGTAGCATCTGTTCTGTATCCCATTTGATAGCTCTGTCTGTATGCATTTGAAATGCTACCAGCAGGATATCATATGCTGCACAAGCTGCTTTAAATAATAAGCCCTTAGGTGTTTATTCTGCAGTCAGATGTCCATACATACACTGTCCTGACTACATCCAGCTTCACTTACCAGTGACACCTGATGAGCTCAGTGCATGAAATAGCCCAGCTGTGCAAGGCAGGGGAAAGGAAGCCAGAGGAAAGGAGGCCAGTGGAAATGTGGGTGGGATTGGATAATTAGGAGCCTGTGCTGGGTCTCAGGGACATGGCTCCCATGTGATGTGTGTGAAAGGCCAGCTTCAAGACACAGTACAAGGCTATTTTTATTTGGGATACTTAGAAGAATGTGGCCAATTTGAAGAGTACATAGTAATTGTGCCTTTTATTACAGATTGCTGATGCTGTTGTCCAGTGTTTCATGTCAGTTATCCTCCCAGGCTTCATGCCATCCCCCCAGAAATAGGAAGGGCAGGTGCCACGCAGGGTCAATTGAATTCTGAAGTGTGCTATACCTTGTCTAGAGTCTCTGCAGCTGTGCAGTGGCCTGAGCCTTTCTGATGGTGATGGAGGCTTCTTGTACACATGGGTTATGTGGTCTGGCAGCAGGACACAGTCCTGCACTGTGTGGCACCAGACTACTAGAATCCCAGGCAGCAGAGCCAGTTGGCTCCAGATGGTTTCCCAAGAAGCAAACCACCAGGGCAGCTTGGCCTCCAGCATCTGCCTTGACTTAGGGACTAAATACACATTTCATCAAGAATGGTCAAGAAGCCATTATGTGACCCTATGAGCAGCCCTTCTGTAGATCAAGGACTCTGTATCAATGTCCAGATCCTTAAAAGGCAGGGATAACAGCACCTACCTTACAGGCAAAGGTGTAAACCTGGCAGGCTTCCTCAGTTCCTTCTCCCCATCCTTTTTCTTTTTTTCTCTTTTCCTCCCCTTACCACTTTTAGGTCCTCTGGGGACCTAAAAGATTTTTTTTTCTTTTTTTTTTATCTATCCAAACTTACATCACAATTTGGTTTTTCTTTCTAAAAATAATTAGATTTGACCCAGGTACCCATCATTTTCTGCAGACTCTTGAGCTACCACCTCCCTTGCAAAATTTGCATGACACCACAGGGTGGTTTAGTTTTATTCTCTGGCTCTATTGTTATTTTAATTTGAGGTATGGAATGAGTTTATTGCCCACTAAACTCTGATGACCTCAAGAAAAAGTTATGATTTTTTTCATTCATTTGCATTTCCACAACTGGCCCAGAGAAAAGTCTCAGTAAAGACCTCTGTATAGATGAAAAGAAAATTGATGGGCTCACTTAGACCTGACTGCGTTTCTGATCAGCTAAAGCTAATCAAGAAGTGCTACCTCCTTCTGTCTAAAACCTAGTAACTAGTAGGTTAGTTAACCCTATCATGTGGTTTCTCTAAAGCTTCTTGAAATATTAAAATTGCCTACACCACTATTTATGAAGTTTTTTAGGAACTTGTATATGCTAATTTGGAATCACTCTTAGTGATGTATAGAAATACTGTATTCAGGTTAAATTTGTAGTACATTTCCAAGAGTAATTTAGGTAAAGATATTTAAAATTGCTATTTATGACATTAGTTCTACAATGTATTTTTTAAACCTTTATTTTATTTATTTACTTTTATGTGGTGTTGAGGATTGAACCCAGTGCCTTGCACGTGCTAGGTAAGTGCTGTACCACTGAGTCACAACCCCAGCCCCTCTACAATGCATTTTTAATATACCAAACCAAATCCCTCAGCCAAACAGGAATTGTGTGGTTTGGAACACCATGTGGGTGCTTTACTGGCAAATTCAGAAGAGTAAAATACAGAAAGTTGTATTGAAATGGGATTTGGTACACCATATTAACAAACAGTAATGTTAGATAATACTTATAAAGTTTTTATCATATGACAGATACTATTTTAAGTATGTTAATCCTTACAACAATTCTCTGAGGATTAGTAAACATTTTTTTTTGTTTTTTGTTTTGGTACTGGGGATCAAAATCAATACCATTTCCTATCCTTGTGATACTGATGAATTGTCTAACCTTTCTGTGCCTAGATTCTCACTTTCAAAGAACTATATTTCTTTGTAGGATTGTTGCAAAAAAGTGCACCCTTGCTTAAAATGGTGCATCACATATTTAATAAGCCTAAGGTATAATTGCATAGGAACAGGCCCTCACTGATCCCAACACCAAGTTTGCTGACTAAGCCTAACACCCATTTCTGTGATGCCCTGTGCAGTTTTACACCAGCCTAGTCTCCAGAGGAGGAATTAAGGTGGATTTTTTTTTGTTGTTGTTGTTAGAATTATTTTTCCTCAAGAACTGCCTACAAAGATCTCGAATAACCCTAACTAAATTCTGTCACCATTTTTGAATTCATGACCAAGACCAGCTCTATGTTAGAGTTGAAGTAAAAAGTCCTGTGTATTCCTACCCCCTCCCCCACCTCAGTACTCCTATATGAAATTAGTTCGTCTGTTTTGAGCACTATTCTCTCCTTGGGAATTCCTTTGAAACTGACAACACTCAGGAGAGGAACAACATTAGTCCCCAACATAGTCATGTGGATTAGTTTATTACATCCTTCCTCAGTGCCAGGATAATTAGGGGAGTGAATGGAGGACAGGATTCAGGGAGAGGGGAATAAAGGTAGAGGACAGGCAGGGAGCAAAAGAGGGCCAAAAATGAACTGAAAGCTGACCAAAGGTGATAAAATTTTAGTGGCTACAGACCCAAGACAGTTGATTTTGAGCTTTTTCTATTCTTGATCTTGGAATTTTATTAGAGAACATACATAGTGTATAACTCCTACTGTGCGAGTCCTTTCTCAAATAGGTGTTAATATGCAATTTTGTGGCATGAGCTTTGCAAATCACACCTATAATGCCATCCAGGTATTTAGATTGCAGGATTTCCAGGCAGTCCTTTTGTGTTTTCTGTCATTTTTGAACCCATTAATAATTTTCAAAAAATCTTTGTTGTTCTTCTTCAAGTCATTTTCTCCTAATTATAAATGCTGTTGAAATATAATAAGGCTTAAATTTGTTATAAGAAAGTTTTTGTATATATTGTGGTTATTCCCTGCAATACTAATGAAAAAATGTTATACTCTCATTGTAACAGTCCCATCGAGTTCTGTGGGCTGTTGAGTGCTATGTTAATTTCAGAAATGGTTTTGGTTGTGAACAGTTCTGTTGTTGGTCTTGATACTGGAACTTCCCTTTTGAAAACTCCACTTGTGCTTAGGCTAGGTCCAAACCAAACAAGACCTGTGATTATTTAAAGAAGCTACTTTGACTCCACCGTCCATTCATCCTTTTCAGATGCAAAAATAACACATTGTTTTATCTATGAGTATAAGAATCCTTTTTCAAAGGAAATAAAAAGAGCAGACAGTTTCCTTCCTGGCTAATTCCTGAACCTCTTTCAATCTGTTAAACATAGCCACAGACACAACTTGTGTGCCTGCTTTCGTTTCCTAAACTCAATTTGACAAGATAGGTCAGTGTGAAGGGTCCATGTGCATCCAACAGGAAATCAAGTTTAAATCTAGGGAATGTTTTACAGTCACCAGGGTGATATGAGTAATGATTTAGACTCTAGAGCAAGAATCCATTTTCAATTGTAAAATTACTGAGCAGATAACTATAGTTAACGGTTTTGAAACCATATCCCATGATGAACCTAAATTTTTTTTTAATGAGCCTGAAGTACTTCTATTCAAGATGCTGCACCTGACTCATACATTCAGGATTTCCCAAGATCCACATAGTATCAATTTCCAAAAATTCTTCCTGTTCCAAATTATATCCTTATATGGGTCTGAAACCTGTATCCTGGAAACTTTACTACCATTTCCTTTCTTTGGTTCTAGTTGTTTTTCCTGATGTGTCAAATAATGAGTTAAATGCCTGTGTCAGAAAGCTCTTTAAATATTTGAAGAAAACAGTCATGTTGTCTCTTTTGTAGGCCAGATATCCTAAAAAATGTTTTTTTATTATTCAGTAATTATTCAAATAAATGGCTCCATTTATTTATGTTTTCCTTATAAATGGGCATAAGAGTTCAGATGTGCTTTCATGATTGCAGATCAGGTAATCTATTTTCTCAGCTAACCACAATTTTTAAGCAAAGAGGTTGGATATAGCCATTATTCTGAGAGCAGGGGAAAACATTACAAATAAGAGCTCAGAGGATAAGGCCAGATTCATGCCATGTAATGGAGAAGAGGCTAGGAGTCAGAAGTATCAGTTCCTCAGAAAATGCAATGGACTAGCCAGTAGGGACTAGCTAGGATTATTTAGGCTTTGTTATTGTCAAGAAGGATATCCAAAGTTGCTGCATAACTTGCTGTCAGCTCAATTCTGACCTCTTCTACCTTCCCATCCTAGAGGACACAGTGTCAAGTCACACTCCATATCCTTGTCTCTATGAAAGCCATTAGCCTTTCCTAGTAGCATTGTGTAGTATGTTTTTATACCAATTGGTGTTTCTACTTTGTTTTTGGGAGAGCTCAAAATGTTTGTTAATATGGTTCATGTGCACCTTGACCTTACTTCAACTAGGTTTTCGGGGTATACCAAGGTTAGGGATCAGGGCTCACACTTCCATATCCTGCATAGTCCTGGGCAGATAAGTAAGTTGTTGAGTTAACAAATGTTTGAATGTGGTTTCTCTCTGTAGCTCTAAACCAGTGTGTTGATGTATTTCCTTTTTCTGACATAAAATAGTGTTTTCTAACTAGAATAAATCCAACACATGTTTATTGAGTACTTTGGAATAAAAACAGTGAATAATAAACAATGGTAAGCTTTGCCTTCAAGGTACCTATCAAGTGCTATGGGAGCACAGAGGGAAAAAATAATGGTGAAATAGGAGGTCAATTGAGAAAGTGATACCAGAGCAACCGTGGATCTCCAAGAATGAGTAGTAGGATTGTCCAGGGGGAGAACAAGTTGGGAAGGCTGTTCAGACAACAGGAAAAGGATGGGGAAAGGCAGAGAGATCCTGAGGAGTCTGAGTGTGTTCAGGTGGGGAGGAGTGGGAGATGAGGTGCTGGAGAAGGAGCCATAAGAGAGAGGACAGTGGGCAGTTGGGAGCCACTGTGAAATGCCAGGTTGGGAAGTAGCATGTTGAAAAGGACCACTCTCTATTGGAGGCTGGATTGTTGGAGGTTGAGAGAAGTTCTTTTTTCAGAAAAGCATAATGTCAGAGAAGAAAGGAATCAGTGTAAGGAATTAAGAAACACTTAGGAAACCAAAATCAACAGAATAACTGAAAGGTGGCAAGAACTCAGTTATATAGAACTTGCTGACAACTTCCTTCTCAGAATATGAAGAGTGGGGAAAGGTAGAAACATTATGAGGTTTATACCAATATGGACTTAAGTTTCAGCCTCACCATGTATTTGTGATTTGGATCAGTTTGCCTTCTATGAGCCTCTGTCTTCCCATCCATAAGTTGAGAATAACACTATTTACTTCTTGGGGTTTTATAAGATTAATAGGATTAAGTATTACCATCCCTTGGTATCCAAAAGAGTTTTTTCCCAGGGCTCCTGAGGATACTCAAATTCCTTCAATGAAATGGTGTAGAATTTAATATAAAACCTACACACATTCTCCTGTATATTTTAAATCATCTCTAAATGACTTGTAATGTCTAATACAATGTAAATGCTGTGTAAATAGTTGTTACTATATTGTTTATGGAATAATGTCAAGAAAAAGTGTTCATGTTCAGGATAGATGCAGTTTTTTGTTCTGAATATTTTTTAATATATATTTTTTAGTTGTTGATGGATATTTTGTTTTATTCATTTATTTGTCTGCGGTGCAGAGAGTCGATCCCAGTGCCTCACATACATGAGGCAAGCGCTCTACCGCTGAGCCACAACCCCAGCCCCCCTGGTTCTGAATATTTTTGATTCCAATTGGTTAAATCTGAGGATTCATGGCCTGTGAATCTGGAGGGCTGACTGTACCGTTTGTTGTCTAGCACAATACCTGTATACACAGGTTCCTGCTGAACCCTGGGCATGGGTATGGAATACAAGGAAGTGTCAGACAATTCCTGCCTTTACAAGCTTACAATTCTGTAGGAAAAGAAGCATATCAAGGCTGAAATAATAATAAAATATAAATAAGTACTAGCAATGCTAGAACCATGATGTAAGAGAGCAGAGAATGAGGATCTGACTGCCATTTGTCTTGGAGGACAGGTAGAAAGTATTGAAACTAGCCTTGGAGTATGAGGAGGATTTGGTTGGAACTGGAATGGAGCCTGGACAGAAGACATTCCAGGCTGTGGGATGAACATGAAGAACAAAGGCCACACTTGACATTTGTGGTGAATCAGGCTTACTAGTGGCCACAATGCTGGCTTTAATCCAGTCTGAGAGTCTCCTTAGTGGCACTGATCTGACCTTGAGCAATGAAAGAATAACCTCATGGTAAACAGAAGAGTAGTGGTCTTGATTGGTGGGTAGATCTAGTAAAGCACAATTTTAAGTGAAGTGGCTTCTGAGAAAACCAGATCAGCAGAAAACGGGAGGCCTTTAAACTTGCATAACCAACTCTGCTTCATGCCAGGGCTTCTCCCAAGTCATTAGCTGTCCAATCATTGCTGACTGACCCTTTTTCCCTGGTAGAGAAGCTGGGAAGGGAGAAATAGCAAGGCAGGGCACCATGTGGTGGCTTAAATCCAGTTCAAGAAGAGTCCAGTTTCCATTTCAGGTCTGGGATTATCTGACTGTGATTTAGGTTAGTCATTTTGCGTCCCTCTGGAGGTTAATAGTAACTGCTCTGTGTATCTGATGGAGCTCTTGTGAAGACATTGGGGAAAATAGCATTTGTTCTGATGATGGGGGAGGCCTCCCTGCTCTCTGCTCTGCATGGCTTGATGTAACCACTCCTGAGGGTCACATTGGAAGTCTTTCTTAAAAGACAGGGGAACAGCCATTTAAAGAAGGAAGTATTTGAGAGATGCACATTTCTTCTAAGTGTGAGCAGAAGAGTTGAAAGAATATTTTAAAACAAGTATCATTTGGGAGGCAAGCAGGGATATTATTGGAAGTCTTTGGAGGAATGCTACCCTCCCACTTTTCCTGAAAATATAAATTTATGGTACTTTCAGTTTTAGGAGACTCTTAAAACATCTCCTGGAAAGGAATGGAGATGATGTTTTGTTTTAAAGGAGTGTGAATTCTCATAGTTACGATCTCTAAGTATTGTTACATTTCTAGGGTAAAAGGACTGCAATTCATTGCTTTTTTTCCTAATTCCTCCTCCAGAAGTACTTGCATATTCTGAAGTACACTGATGAGCATTTGGAAACAGGTTTCTGAGCAAGTTCCATCTTTTCATGTCAGACCTCAAAATGCCATCGATATTTATGTCTGAGAGGTGCCAATTTGATATTTTATCATGCTTTAAATTTTACATTTTTGGATGCTTCTTAGCATTGGAGAATTGAAACCGAGGTCTAAATTGTTTTCCAAATGGAAGCCACATGGCCAAAGCAAGGGTAGGATTTGGCCTTTCTGTGTTTTGCCTCTCAACAAACTTTCTGAGGCCTAGAAAAAGGAAGCACTGGAATATTTTTCTTAAATGTGGTCTGTTTGTTATGTGTTGTTTCTCTCTGATAATATTTTGTGCCTATTCATGTTAAAAACCAGCTTAGGAAAACATTGGGGAAAGCAGCACATGTCTAACTTCTGGGAATCACAAAAGGAAAAAAAAAATGAGCAATTTCAAGAGTGTGGGTTCCTCTCTCCGTCACACCCTTCTTGGATTCTTTCTTATAGGTGTGGGCCACTTGGGCCATTCTCTGGGAGTCATTGTAACCATGCTGTCAGCAATGGGGGTTCCTTTCTTCCAGGAACTACTTCCCCTGCAGGAATGGTTCAGATTGTAGGTGCTCGGCATGGCCAGCCTGGGTTTCACCTTCTGCCTCACCAGACAGAAACAGCACCTTCCCGAGGGGCAGGAAGCAGGAGAAAGAGATCAGGGAAGGAACAAACTGAGCCAGGCAGCAGGGGACTGGGAGGTGGGAAGTTAAACAAACAGGGAAATAAGTGTCTGAACAGTGTCTTGTTGCTTTCCTATGCACTGTTTACCTTGCACAGTGAGGTATGCTGAGCTTTCCGTGGCACCCTTCTGGTTGGTGGCCTTGCACTGATAGACACCTTCATCCTCCTCTGTGACTCTTTCAATAAACAGCGTGCTGTTTCCAGGTCCTAAAATAATTCCTGAGGAATGAAAGATGTTTAGATTAGTGGACCCGAACTGACAAACAAAACAACAACTTCTTTAACTCAAGTGTCTTCTTAGTCTTCTTATCTGTCTGAGTTTGGAGGAGGAAATCTGAGCTCTGATTAACCTGGGGCAGCCCTGCTTATTTGTTCTCCCCCTGTCGAGGCTTTCTGCTAGCACCTTCCCCACCCAGGAAGGTTGTGATCCCAAGCTGTGGAGATGGAGGTATCCCACTGGGTAGACAGAAGTGAGGGGGAGCTGCCATTTCCTACTTTAAAGATGCAGATATCAAAAAATAGTATATCTAATACTAACGACTACATTTGCTCCCATCTTGTGTTAAACGCCATGGAATACAACATACTTTGACATTCATAACACCCTGTAAGGTCATATTGTCTTTTTTACACAAAGAGAAACAGATTCCTCAAGGTTAAGTAACTTGTCTAAGAGCATGCATTTAATTGAAAGTACATTTGTGGCATATGGGTCAAAGGAAATCTTGTTTCATTTGTCATGTAGCCTGGTGAGGTGGCATGGCATAGTGGTAGAGTTTGGGCTCGGTTTGAATGAATGCCTTAACACTATAGCCTTTGTCACTTCAGACAAGTTACTTAACCTTTCTAAGTTTCAGTTTCCTTAAGGTAAAAATGAAAGCAATTTCTACTTAATAAACGTAAAAATGAATGGCACAGCATGGCATGTGGTAAATGCAGGTATTAAGTACTACAGAGCCTGGTGTGATGGAAGGAGTACTAGGAATGTATAGGCACCTGAAAGGCTTCAAGACACAAAATATACAGAAAGTATTTAATGAATTTTGAGGATGGGTAAATACATATGCAATCAAGTGCAAAGTCTGAGAAAGGGAGATCAACAATAATGTAAGTAATCAGAGAATGCTGCATGGAGGATGTAGCCCTTGAGCAGAGGTCAAGGGAGAAAAGAAGCCCTGAGAAAAGGTGTGATGTTGAAATGAATATGCTTGCTCTTGAATAGTAATAAAATGGATTTGACCAGAGTATAGGCTATATTTTGTTAACTAGTTTCTGTTTGTCTGATTATAAAAGATAGACTCAAAGTCGCAATTTTGAGAAATGTTTAAAAGCATGAAAATGTAAAAAAAATTAAATAATAAAAAGATGAAGCACCTACAATCTTATCTCCTATCACACATTGTTCCCTTATTATTTTTAAGTGAAACTTCTTTTGCTCATTCTTAAAACAAATATTTTTGAGCTCCTTCCCTGAACTAGACACAGAATAAGCAGGCAAATAAAATTCTTGCCTAGAAAAGGCTTAAATTCTCGTTTTGGAGAATTGCAAATAAATAATGTAATTCCAGGTAGCAGCAAAGTATGTGAAGAAAATAAACCAAGTAAAGAGGATCACGGGTTCAGAAGGGTGAAGTGGCCTATTTCATTTTATTTATTTTTAGTTATCGGGATGGAATCCAGGATATCATTCATGCTCTAAACACGTACTCTACCGCTGAGCTTCAACCTGAGCTGCAGAGAAGGCTATTTTAAATTGGGTGTTCAGAGAAGGCTCTCTTAGAAGGTGATGTTTGAACAGAGGCCTACAAGATAGGAAGGAATGAGCCATCTGAAGAGTTGGAAAATGGCTTTTTAGGCACAGGGAGTAGCAAATATATGGTCCTTAAGGTAGGATAGAGTTTGTGAAATTGGAAAAAGGCCACTGTAGCTAGCACAAAGTAAGGCAGCAGAAGAGATGAAAACTAGGATTGGGGATGTTGCTCACAGGCAGATCACTTGCCTAGCACGTGCAAGGCCTGGTTTCCACTTCTGAAAAAAAAAAAGAAGAGATGAAAACTAGAACTAGGCAGAGCCCAGATCTTGCATGACCCTGTAGGCCATGGTAAAGACTTAAGATTTTGTTTTAAGTATAGTCAAAAGCCATTTTTACCAAAACAACAACAACGACAACAACAACAACAACAACAACAACAAGAAAACATTGGAGGCATATGAGTCTATATGGGGATCAGGTGGAATATATGGAGAGCAGGTAGGTGGCTATTGAAAATGTCCAGTAAAAGACATGACACACAAGTAGCATTAGTTATATATGTATAATTTTCATAATTTTAAATAACAGTACAATCCTTAGGCATAAGATTTGTTTGTTTTCTTGCTTTTGTATTTCTAATTATTACTTTAAGATACAGAATTGTAGGTCAAAAACTCTTGTTGCACATAACCAAATTGCTTTACAAAAGAATTATACAAGTCAGCATTTCTACCAGCATTGGATAAGAGACTGTTTTATCATTCTGCCATATTGAGCAGTATTATATGAAAAAATAAAAAACACAAAACTTTGCTGATTTGATAGGTAAAAATGATTTTTTAAAAAATTTGCATTCTATGAACATTCTTTCAAATGTATATTAGCCATTTCTATTTTCAAAGCACCTACTTTAAGTAGTGACTGGAAAAGGTAAATTTTAAGGAGAGCTTTGAAATTTTGGTTGAGGGGTACTTTGGATTTTTGGTTGAAAGAAGAGGGAGTCACAAAGATTTTTGAACAGGGAAATGACATAATGGAAGTGATGTTTAGGGAAGTTTAGTCTAGAAGGAAAATGCAGCATGGACTGGAATGAGGAAAGAGTGGCATCTGGAAGTTTGGCTCACCAGTTGTAATTCAGTCAGAGAATGATGAGCCCCCGTGTGGATGATGGGAAAGGAAGTGGAGAGGAAGAAATGGAAACAGACACTGTGTAGAAACAACCTGCAGGAAATGATGCTTCACTGGGTGCAGGAATAGAAAGAGATGAATCCAAGATGTTTCTAATATTATTGAGCCCAAATTATAGGAAAAAATGAGAGCTCTGCACTATAGCTTTAGCTAAGTCACTGACACTCTTTGGAGCTTTTTCCCCCATTTGTAAAATGAGAACAATACCTGGTCTGCCTATTTCATGGTATTGTTATGTGGATCATTTGAAATAGTTTAAGTGAAAGATTTGAAGCTTTGAAAAGTGTAGGGCATGGTATGAGTGGCAATCATAGAAAATAAAAGTATGGCTTGGGAAGACATGATGAGGGTCATTGGGTATTTATAATAGCAGATATCTTGCTACCTATCATTTCATCTTTGCAGGAGATCTGAAACTCAGTCATTTTTCTCTTACTCAAGTCCCAATTAAAGCTAACAACATGAAAATAAAGTCAAAGGACTTGGATTTTACCCAGGGAGACTTGTAATTATGGAAGATGACAGAGTAGTAACAGGATGCTAATGAGCTAACATTGTGTCTGGCACAGATTCCTCTTTGCATCACATGGAGGAGAGAAGCTAGGGTGGGAGGATGTTCAAAATCAAGGAGCAAAGCTTTTCCTTCTGATTTGCCTTTACATTACACTCTAACTAATGGCACAAAAACATTGATGCATCACCATCATCTGGTCTACCCAGAACCCTCATGTGGCCCTTCCTCATTCTCTACTCTTTTTAATTCCCTCTCACAGCAATGAACAATAACTATCCTTATTGTCTTCTGCCCACACATAATTCACAGTTGTTCCTAATTTCTGTATTGCCTTAACCTATTGATACTTGCTTTGAATGAAACAATCCTTATGATAGAGGCTCTGTTCCACTGAAGAGCACATTTTTAACAAGGATTCCATTTATGGCTTAATTTTAATTCTTGTGTAGTAATTACTTTCAAACACTTAAAATGTATAGAAATATAACCCATGTACTCATCATTAAGATGATCAGATGTCAACATTTTGCCATATTTGATTTAGACCTCTTACTCTCCCTTACAGAAAATAAAATTCATACTTCTTTTTGGGGATTGGTGCTGGAGATTGAACCCAGGGCCTTGTACATGCTAGGCAAGCACTCTATTAACTGAGCTGTATGTCCAGCCCAAATTTGTACCTTACCCTTTCTCCAGAAGTATCATTGTATTGAAGATGGTACATATCATTCTCATGCATTATTTATACTTTTTATGATAGGTATTTATATACAATATATAATGCTAGTATGTGTTTAAAAATTATAAATGGATGTATACTGTGTGCATCCTTTTTCAACTTGTGTTTCTTCTATTCATCAATGTTTTAATTTTTATCCTTGTTGATACATGTAGATGGAGTTCATTTTAAAATTAATTTTAAAATAATATTCCATTGTATAAAAGGCCACAGATTTTTCTCTCTGGGATAGGTATAGGTTGTTTTAATTATTTTTCTTTACAAAGAAGGCTGCAATGAATATCTCACACAGGATTGTGTACCTTGTTATGTGCTCATTTCCCTGTGCTGGTTCATAGGGCATACTCATTTTCACTTCTACCAATTATTACCAAATTGTCTTCCAAAATGAATCAATTTATATCTGAACCACCAATAAGCAAGAGCTTGCCATTCCCTATGTACTTATCAATAGTTGGTGTTATCATACTTTTAAAGTAATGGCAAAATGATGGGTGAGAAATGGTATGTTTCTGTGATTTTAATCTACATTTCCCCGATTACTAGTTAGGTGGAACATTTTAATTGGCCAGGCTTTTTCTGTTAATTGTTTGGTTCATGTCTTTTGCCCATTTTTCTGTTGGTTTAATTTTCTCAGTGATTTTTTTTATTTTTATTTTTTTTGATATTAAACTCAGGGATTAAACTCAGGGGCACTCGACCATTGAGCCACATCCCCATCCCTATTTTGTGTTTTATTTAGAGACAGGGTCTCATTGAGTTGCTTAGCACCTGGCCGTTGCTAAGGCTGGCTTTGAACTCGCGATTCTCCTGTCTCAGCCTCCCAATTTCTCAGTGATTTTAGGATTCTTACGTGTTTTGGATACTAATTTTCTGTTGGTTAAATATGTTGCTAGTCTTCTCCAATCCTATAAGCAGTGTTTTTAAGTTCTTTTATGGGGAATTTTATCTTAAAAGCCTTTTAAATTTTAGTGTAATCAAATTGAATATTTTCTATTGTAATTTGTGATTTTTATTACTTGCTTTAAAAATCTTTTTCTATTGCTGGGCTTGGTGGCACATGCCTGGAATCTCAGTGACTTTGGAGACTAAGAAGGATCACAAGTCAAAGGCCAGTTTCCACAATTTAGAGAGACTGTAACCAACTTAGTGAGACCCTGTCTCAAAAGTAGAAAAAAAAAAAGAGGGGGGTGGGGATTGGGATGTGGCTCAGTTGTTAAGTGCCCCTAGGTTCAATTCCTGATACCAGAAAAAAACCAAACAGAAACTTTTCATATTATAATGTCATAAAGAATTTCTTTTTATGCTTTTATTCATAAAATTTCTTTAAAAGATTTATTACAGTTTTGTTTCTCCTTATTTGATTTTTAAAATTTATCTGGATTTTCTTTTGGGGAGGGGTTATTTTTATGGTGTAGGGTAAAGATCTAATTTTTACCAATGATTTCATCATCAAATACTGAATAATCTCCTCTTTTCCTGTTGAGTTGTGGTACCAGCTTTATCAGTTACCACATCTCTATATACCTAGTTTTGTTTCTAGGCTGTTTGTTCAATGACTTGTTTATCTATGCCTGTACCACATAGTTTAGGATTACTTGATAATCACACATGTTGATATCTATCTAGTATGGTCTGACTTATTTTTCTGCAAAATGGGCTTGGTTTTTCCTGGCTCTTTATTTTTTAATATTTCAAGTTTACCTTGTCAAATTTTATAAAAAGCAGTGTTGAGATGTTGATTGGAATTGTACTGAATTTATTAATATTTTTGGGAAAATTGTCACATTTACTTGTAGGCTGAAGCATGTGACATTGCCAATATTTTGACCCACAAAAATGGCAATAATGGTTCCACTCAATAACAAATATTTCTAAGAATAGCAAGTATTTTGAGTTATTTAGTTCTTTTATGTCATTTAATAGTTTAAAGATATTTTTTCCTTTAAATATCTTGCTTTAGTTACATTTTATTTTGAGGTATGTTCTAAGTTTTGTTGTTATGCAGAATGGTACTGGGTTCTTTGAGGGGTCACTCTGCCTAAATTTTCTTTTTTTGTTGGATGTGAGTCATCAGAAGTAACAGATAGAACTCACTTATAAACATGATGCTCTACTTTGTCTTGCTGAGATAGTAAATTGAATGCCTGTCTGCTTTTAGAAGGTTGGCTTAAGTCATTTCCATGTGCTTGTTTATGTATTTCCATGGCTTCAGAGAGTGAATACAGATTTCTTCAACCACTAAAATCATCATAATTCCTGTGCAAACTCAGTATTTATTTCTCTTTAAGAAGCTGTATCTGATTGGACCAACAGGACATAGGCAAGACTTGCAAATATAGATGCCTTCAGGGGCCAGGTATATAACATGAAATACTGAAATTATTGGGAATGAAACAGTGGGGCTGTTGGGGTGGGAGGGGCCTCTGGAGCATAGAAGGCCTGTTTTCCATCTGAAAGTGGAAACCTCTTCTTAGCTTCTGACAATTGGGAATTTGAGTCTCAGCGTATCTTATGATTTTTAAAGAGAAGGCAGAAATTGGAATTTTTTGTTAAAACTCGTGATTTTTATATGAAATATTAACTAAATTCACTTATTTAAATTTACTGTGAGGCAATAAAATATTGATGTTAGATATATTAGATACAACTTTGATTTAGAGAATGTACATAGGGATAAGCTTTTATATTTTTGTTAAGGAGCCTCATAATCTGACCTGCCTTCCTAGCCTCAGTGCCTATTGTCTCCCTAAATGGATCCTTGATATGAGCCATGCTGATCAATTTGCAGTTCATGATAAGCCCCAGTGACTTTATAACCTGTTAAGGGTCAAGTTACCTGTCCTTTAATATTCAAGGATTAGCTACTTTGGAAAGCATCTTTTGGTTTTCTTGGACCCCTTCTCTGTTACTCTTCTATCACTTTGTACATGCCCCTACTCTGGCCCTTAACATTTTGTAATCAAATTGCTGATTTTCTTATCTGCCTACTCCACAGTGTACTTGTGGAGGAGCCTCCTATAGTCTTCAGTGTCTAGGGAACCTCCAGTAACTAAGGAAACAACCAAATGAATCAAGACAGTGGAAAATGGAGTATAGGGGTTGGAGGATGAGAGTAAGTTTTGTGATCTTTGCTTAAAATTAGGAAGCTATGCTAGGCATTAAGTCTAACGTCCTAAGTGGTAGTATTGACTGATGACCTGCAGCATTTTCGTCTCTCCTCAGAATTTGTCAAGTTGCGTGTCAGTTAATTTTGTCATTTTAAGGTTCAAAATGCCTATTTCCTAGAGCTTAGAAATGCAGACTCTGGTGATTTCACAGGTTTCATTAGCCCCCAAAGGACAATACTTTACACAGAGTTGTTTTTGTAGAATACCTATAAGGTATTCTGATGACAAGACTCAGTGTAAGGACTTAACTGACATATTGTGTTAGTTGCTAGTGATGATTGTGGATCAGCTTGTGAACACATTGGACTATACATTTATCCATGGGCTGTGGTCTAAATTTTAATTGTGTCTGACTGTTTTCAAGGAACTTTGAAAATAATTTATTTCTTCTCATTATACTTTAAGGTGAAGGTCATTGGCTATAAAATCTTGGCTATCAGCTACAACTATCTATAAATTGTAAAACACACACCCACAGACATGTTTGCACACATGTGCATATACTCATGACTCAATAAATTCTTATGGTATGTTCAGATTTGCCATAGCCTATCTATAAGGATGGATTTGTTTATACTACAAAATATAACCACTCGCCTACAGTGGCTTTTTTTTGTGCATGATTATTGAAATTGCACTGAATTTATTAATAGAATTTCTAATGACCATTTTAAGACAGAGAAATACTTCTGCAATGCAAAGAGGTCAAAATCAAGAAAATATTTTTCTATCAATAGGGGAATAGCTAAGTAAATTTTAGAAATACATACCATTAAAACAATGTGTATTGACATAATAGATCTCCAAGGTATATTTAATGATACAAGCAAGTCACATAGTATCCTCTTAATTCAGATTTCATCTTAGAGGTGCTAGCTTTCCCATAGAATACCACTGCCAGTCACTCAGTGTAATTCATTATTTTATTTTAATTTTTATCCTAGTGGTTATTATATGATTGTATACTATATGTTTATAATTTTGTTTATTAAGTTTATTGCCTGTATTTTTATAAGAATGGAAATTCAGCATCCTTGCATTGTTCTCAGTACTTAGTTTATGCCTGTTATCTGATTTTGCTAAAAGATGGTGTGAATCTTAGGTAGCATATGATTTTTCTTTCTTTAGCCATGCAGTCTTAAGTATAAGAAGGAATTTGTAGATTAGAGATTGAGCCCCCTTCTACTCTAAGAGCCTAATTGGTGGCTTTTAGGGGGTTAGTGTCTTTAGACAGGTTAGAAGTCCCTGGGATGACTCCTGAGAGAGTGCACCTCCCCACCTGCAGATCCCTGTATCTCTTTATTTCTCTTCTCTGTTTTCTTTGTCCTCCATTTTTTTCCCCTTCTACTGTTGATCTCTCAAGCATTGACTGTTCTTTAGACCAAATGAATGCTGACTATGGACATGCTCAAAGTACAGTCCCACGTGTTCTAAGAGGTCATAAAAGAATTGAAAGAAGTTAATTCATAGTCAAAAAGAAGAAGCTTTGGGGGTTGAGGGTGTCAGTGATAGACCATGTCCTTAGCATGTACAAGACCCTGGGTTCCAACCCCAGCACTGCAAAGAAAGGGGAAAGAGAGAGTGTGTGTGTGAGAGTGAGAGAGAGAGAGAGAGAGAGAGAGAGAGAGAGAGAGGGAGGGAGGAAGGGAAGGAGGGAGGCACAAGCGCGAGAGAGAATGAGAATGGGATTTCCATTTTGGGTTATTAAATAGTTCTGGAACTACACAGTAGTAATGGTTGTGCATCATTGTGAATATACATAGTGTCATTGAATTGTACACTTTAAAATAGTAAAATTTATGTTATATGTATTTTGCCACAATTAGGAAGAAAAAAACAGAGAAGTCTTTCTAAAATGATGCCCATGCTGGATGTGGTGGTGCACACCTGTAATCCTAGTAACTTGGGTGGCTGAGGAAGGAAGATTGCAAGGTTTTTGTTTGTTTGTTTTTTGTTTTTAAATGAGGTAACTTTTTTTTATAGCTTTATTTTGTTCTTTTTTTTTTTTATGTGGTGCTGAGGATTGAACCCCGGGCCTGACACATGCTAGGCAAGCACTCTACCACTGAGCCACAACCCCAGCCCAAGATTTCAAGTTTGAGGTTATCCGCAGCAATTTAGTGAGGACCTAAGCAACTTAGTGAGAACCTATCTGAAAATAAAAATTTTTAAGAAGATATGGGGATGTTCTCAGTGATAAAGTGCCCTTGGGTTAAATCCCCAGTACCATATAAATAAACACTAAATAAAATAAAAATTAAAATAAAATGATGCCTACATTGGCAAAGTTCTTTCCTATTTCTTATAGTCTAAATTTTCATTTGCAAATTGACAAGAACTTACTCTGCCCCCCAACAACCAAACTTAAACAACTAGCAGGGGGCCCTGCTGATCATGTGCATATGTTTGTGTTGTCCAAAATGTGATCCCTCAGGTGGCTCTCACTGTGGCCAGCAGCTTTCAGAAGGCTTTTATGGGCTGAGTAGGAATGAGGATGTTATGCTGTGAAATGCAGCCAGGAAATTTACTTTGGACAAAGCATTAGGGTATGATAATGATAAATGATGCTGTGTATGTATGTACATCTGTATGTATGTGTGAGGCCTATATAAACTGAAACTTGTATGTATGTGCGAAGCCTATATAAGCTGAAACTTGTCAATAAAAATATATTTAGGAGCTAAGATTGATTCTACATAAATAGCTTCTATTGATTTCCAGTTCAAAATGAGACTTTACTTATGGGTTACTTTACTTTTCTGGATATAAACTATAGAACTCTACAGCTGTACTTTTCAGTTTCATTGAACTAGCCAAATATTAAGAAGTGATCGCAGAATTGCAGGAAGTATATAAAGTAACATTTTTGGTTTTTCGCTGTGGTGAGACTGGTTAAAGTCAGGGTTCCTCTGTTGACTGAGGTCAGGGTTGTAGCTCTGAACTTCAGCAATGCCAGCTGATTATATTTTCTGTGCAGTTACCTGGCTCTACTCTTTTATTTCCACTCCTTTCTCCTCACCTTCTAAAAGGAAGTTTATCCTTGGAAAAGAACCAAGCCTTGATTCTGCACTGGTCCACAGTGTTCTTCATATTTTATTGTTGTCAGAAGTAGAAATAAAATTTGAGGATATATTTTGAGGTCTCAGCAGGAGAAAAGAGCTATTTCACTATCTATTATGGAAGCTTGCTTCTTCTTGGTCTGGATAGAGATCCCTCTGACTTTGATGGCATGTATTGAAGAGAAAGGACTAGCAAGCATGGCAGCTTAGCCAGTCATACCAGCAGATCAGCTGTGGCCTCAGTGGAGATGGTAAGAGCCTCAGACCACCTTTACACACATTGCCCTATGCATACCTGGGAATCAGGAACATCTTTCTTTTCTACTATGATAGTTCTTCATTCACTATGTACCAGTGGATTTCATGAGGAAAAAAGGCAGTTACTACTCAAGTTTTACAAAAGACAATTGGAATTTCTAAATTGCATTATTACTTTGAAATCAAACAGAACTGCCAATTTCTTAATAGCCTAGGGGTGAAGATGGTTAGTTTTATCATCCCTGGGCATTAACATTCTCATTAGCATCCTCATCTCTCTCTCTCTTTTTTCCTTAAGATTTTTCCTAGATCTGTTCAAACCACTTTACAAACCAGAGATGATTCTGTTCCCTCTTTATATATGAGAATGAGTATGGTGCTTACAAATACAGATACATGGTGTCAGGCATAGGATGGTGACAGGAAAGATGTCCCTTTCAGGTCAGTAAATACATACTTAGTCCTGGTAACCAAGAAAATCCCATTTAAGGTATATTAATCATTGGATTAGAGTGATCCTCTCCTGCTCCAGCCTCAGTATATTGAAGCCACAATTTATCTTCTCTCAACTCTGTTGTTCCAGTACTACTGCTTTTACCTTCAAAATCTAAAAATGTTTCACTGTTACAGAAATTTAGTTTAAATAATAGTTACATGACAGTTTCTGGTTCAGGCAGGCTTTATTGGTCAATAAACATCAATATTGCCTTATGTTCTCTCACATATTTTTGAAAGAGGGATAATTTGTTACTTCAGCATTTTAATGATTTTCAGAAACTCTATTTTCTCTGCACAGTCATTTGTAAGATCGTTTGTTTTTGTATCAGTGCAAACCTAGACAGGCATGCTGCTATATCAGCTTTGCAAACATATCCTTACTCTTCACAGTGCCACTACCAAGTGGGTTGCCACCCTTCCTCGCTTGGGGCACTCTGGCAGCCATGTCACATGTTAGGACCTCAGTGGAAAATCTGGGAAGGGTATGAGGTAGAGAAATGACTTTTGATTATTTTGAAGGAGCTGCCAGTCCCTCAAGCAGGTGACCTGGAAAGGTAGTAAGGACACACAGGGTCTCAATTTCTTTAAGGTGACATCATATCATTCTCGCAAGTCTGGGTGCAAACCTTAACCATTTTTTAGCCCAATAGAAATAAATTTTTCTTTTTCGTTTTTTAAAGAGTAGGATCTATCTATCTATCTATCTATCTATCTATCTATCTATCTATCTATCTATCTACCTACCTACCTATCTATCCATCCATCCATCCATTCATTCATCATTCATTCAGTGATGCTGGGGATGGAACCCAGGGCCTTGTGCATGCTAGGCAAGTGCTCTACTTCTGAGCTACACAGTCCCAGCAGAAACAAATTTTTCCTAAAGGACATGTGGTATGTCCTGGGAACCAAACCAAACTCAGAACTGTCAAATAGAATTTATCTCCAGGTTGGAACTTGTGTGGTGCTCTCTGGATATTGGTTCCTTCACACTGTTGCATTTTTCTCTCTGGTTGCTGCCCCTTTGTATTATACTCACTCTAGCTTCTATTTCTCCCTTTCTCTTCAAGGTAAATATGTCTCCCATCACCTTTATCTGTCAACATTTTTGTACGCTATCAGTCCCTTCTAATGGTTCCTAGTAGCTTATTTACCGGTTCTAGTTTGGAGACTCTACTGCTTTTATTACCTCTCCCAAATTCTCTTTTATTTCTTATCTTTGTTCTGTATATTTAACTAAGAATTAGTAAGAACCTACTATATGCTCAGTATTAAAGTAGCAAAATTAAAGCACAAAGGTATATTTTTTCAATTATCTAATGTATTAAAGATTTTTAAATTAAATTCATTTTTAAAGTGATACATAGAAAATTGTACATAGTGAAAATTATACACATTAATCTTCCATGTGGTATTTCCATACATGTATACATTGTATAATGTTTAAATAAGTTTAAATAGGTCTGTCTCACCAAACATCATTTTTTTGAATGAATTTTTTTGGGGGTGCTGGAGATTGAACCCCAGAACTTTGCTCATGCTAGGCAAGTACTTTACCATGGAGCTATATCCCCAGCCCTTCATTTATCATTTCTTCATGGTGAAAACTTTCTGTGTACTTTCTTCTAGCTTTTTGAAATGTTGTTTCATTATTGTTTTCTATAGTTAATCTATTGTGCAACAGCACACCAGAATTTTTTACTCCTAACTGTAGTTTAGTACCTGTTGATCAACCTGTCCTCATCTCTCATATTAAAGATATTTTAATCCTATGATTGAGTCATAGTGCTCGTCCCCTTTATTCATCTTACTCCATTTTTAAACCATTTGACTTGATAATAAATAAGTCAGGATACACAGTGGTTGTTGCTTGAAGAAGCTGTATTTCATTGAAATGTATATATGTTAATTGCTTTAGATTTTTTTGTTACCCAAGTTTTTCACTGTTGTATTTCTAGAGCCTAGCACTGTGCCAGACATAAAGTAACACCTTATAAATATTTGTTGAATCAGTAAATAGATGAGTGTTGGGATGATACGACATGAATTCTAGACCTTTTAAAACTTAAAGTAACAACATTTGGCTTCAAAATTGTTAACTTTATACACGGCATGTCTAGTTTTTAAAAATGCTTTATTTTTTAAAATATACTTTATAGTGTTTAAAAATATGCTTTAAGTAAACTAACATATTCCAGAGACTTCCATGTTTAAGAATGAGGAATGAGGAGATATTCGTTGTTTTTAGGTCATCAAAAACTAGTGCTCTTAGCCAGGTGTGGTGGTGCATGCCTATAATCCCAGCACTTGGGGAGCCTGAGACAGGAGATTGCATGTTCAAAGCGAGCCTCAGCAATGGCCAGGCACTAAGCAACTCAGTGAGACCCTGTCTCTAAATAAAACACAAAATAGGGATGGGGATGTGGCTCAGTGGTCGAGTACCCCTGAGTTCAATCCCCGGTACAAAAAACCCCACTAGTGCTCTTGTGATTAATGTGAACTAATGCTAAGTTCTACATGCTCAGTGTTCAGAGTGCAACTCTCGACTTCAGAGTCAAATTCTTCCGGGTTGAACTTGGTGCTCTGCCCATTAACTCTGAATTGAGCCTAGTTATTTTTCCTGTTTCAGCTTTCTCATCTTTGAGTCTACAAAAGAGGTGTAATCGTTCATTCATTATTAAATTATTATGAGGAGTAAACAAATTAGTATCAGTAAAATACTTAAAGCAGTGCTGGCCGCTTAGTTGGTGCTTGGTAAGAAAATTGATCTGTGAAATGCATTTAACAACAGTACCTACCTCATGTGATAGTTATGAAAAATATTTTTATTATTTTTTTGGTACTGGAGATTGAAGCCAGGAGTACTTTACCATTGAACTATATCCCCAAACTTAAATTTTTTGTTTTTTAATTTTTAGAGAGGGTCTTGCTAAGTTTCTGAGATTAGCCTCAAACTTATGATTCTCCTGCCTCAGTCTTCTGAGTTGCTGGGATTACAGGTGTGTGTCCCCATTCCTGGCAATAATTGTGAAAATTAAATGAGATTTCTAGAACACATACATAGTGCCTTGGTGCCTGGTGAATGCTTCATAAATTTTTACCATTATTCTTAGATATTTCTTAATATGTCTTCTTTACTATCTATAAAGTTTTTTTTTTTTTAAGCACACGTAAAACCAGAGACCAACTAAGTAATACATTGAATGGCATGAATCAAAACAGACCTGGACATTGGAAGAAAGGAAGAATCCCTGTCCTGGAATATGAGAGAAGCATCCCTAGTGATAAGAATTAGAGTGGGGCAAGAAGAACTTAGTAAGAGGAAGGAGAGTTTTTCAAGCAGGAATCAAAGTAGTCTGCAGTCCAGAGGGCTGAGGGAAGCAGAGGAGAAAGGCAAGAGCAGCGGTAAATCAGCAACAGGGGGTGATGGGCAGTCAGTGGTAAAGTGAGGACGGGGAAAGCCTGCTGTTGCTCCAGTTGGGCAGTGGCCAGCATGATGTTCAGGGCTCCTTCTCTTCTCATTTGGATCTCCCTTTTGCAAAAGTGGCCTCTTCCAGCCCCTGTGCACATGCCTTCCTTTGCCTGCACACTTTTGTTCCTGCATCCTTTTTGTTCCTGCTTGATGCCCTTTGGCCCAAGAATTTACTACTCAGCTTTCGTAACTCTTTCTTGAGATTACATTTCTTCTGGAGAATGGCTGTGTCCCACTGAAAGCTTTTTCCTGAAAGGAAATGAGCAGGGAGGAAAAAGCTCCAACTACCCTGAGGTCTTTCAGCAGGCACTTTCTGGCCACTGGAGCGTGAGCTCTCATGTGTGCCCTGTTTCCTCTTGCATATTTTCTTTGGAATGAGGACGAGTCATCATTTAACAAGTAACAATGATAGTGGACTGGATCCTATCATGGATCCAAGGCCCCTAAGATTCTTTGGGTATACAGATCCTTTTTGAGTTGCCAGGCTTCCTATAAAAGATGTATCTCAGGTCTCTAAAGGATACACACCTTATTCTCAGGTTTTTTGTTTGTTTGTTTGTTTTTGTTTTTTAATTCAGTCTGGCCTCAATGGCTGAGTATACAATGCACTAGTTTTCAGTCTTTAAAGGCTCTGGGCTTGATGTTCTTTCCTTTTAGCTTTGAAACACTGATGAGTTAAGGATGATCACCTTGGTTACCTATAATTGTTATCCATAGGTTAGTTAAAAAAAATAACCACAGAAGAGTTGGCATTTTTGAAAATAATTGTATATATGGACGTGAGGGTTATAGTCATGGAGCATATTGTGTTGGCTACTGCATTTGCTGCTGCAATGGGAATATTGCGTATGAAACTTTATAGGACCCATATACATGTAAAAGATTATCTCCAAGAAATTAAGACGTTCCTTTCCAAAGGGATATAGTAGTTTTAAATAGTAAATAAAGAGAAAAGAGATATTAAGCACAGTTGAATTTAATAAATGCTAAAAGCATACTGGAGTGATATTTATAAAGATTTTGCACAAGGATTTGTGAGATCTGCAGTAGATATTCTTTAGGGGTAGATATCTTTCTTATTTTTAGAGTTTGACATTTGAGATAACTTATTAACTCTCGGTGCCTTCCAGTGAATTCTGACAACTTGTGGGCCAATTTCTGTGTAAATGAGGTGGGTTGGAAGGTGACATTTACTAAGCTGTGACTATGGGCCAGGTTAGTTATGTTAACTCACTTAAACCTTATCACATCCCTGTGCAGTCAGCATTATCTTGATTTTATAAACAAGGAAATAGGGGCCGACAGAGTAGGACAAGTGAGTTGTACAAATTCTTACATGACTCTTGAATGCTGGGCCTAAAACTCTGATCTCCCAAGCACTTCATAATCCTTTTCTGTTTGTGTAACTGCCTGAATACATTCTCTTGCCCCATCTTTCCTCTGTTCCCATATGGTCCTGAGCTTTCAAATTTGGTTTAACCCATATCCAAGGTATGAAAACTGAACTTAGGTCCATTTACTATTTCAAAGATGCACTCATTATCATACATTAATATTTCATAAAATACATTTTGTGATCAAGAAAGTTTGGGGAACACAGAATTAAAACCTATTTACCATGTCTCTTTACTGCAGGACTTCTTTGGGTCTTTAATATGCTAAATGGACTCTGAATCTCTAAGGAAGAATATTACACACATCTTTTTATAAGCTATTTATTGTTGATTTATTCACTCATCCTTTTATTGTGGTAGAATGCCTCCAGGGGTTCTTTTCCATGAAACTACCTATCTTGGCAGTGTGTTATTTTGGGTAAACTACTTTACCTCTTTAGTCAATTTTCTATTCACCATATTGGACTAAAAATATGCTAAAGGTCTCTTTGGCTTAAAAAATTCTATGGTATAGGCTGTGTCCCAAATTCAGACATTTATTCAGACAAATGAACTTGCCAAGTATAGAATATGATTTTCTGAAAACCATTCATTATTTGCCAAATACTATGCTAGGTTCTAAGGATACAAAGATAAAAATAGGATAAATAAAATAGACTGTTCTCAGGAAGGGGAATATGTATCAACTGATGATTTAAAAATAACATAGTAAGAGAGCAGAAGAAATAGTTAATATAGACACATATGAAGTGATGATTATATATATTTTCAAAATCTCAGTGAGAGAAGTAGAAGCATTCATAAATAATAAAGACTTATGGAGGAGCTGCCTTCTCCTTGTGGAGTTGAGTAAGGCCTTGTAGAGGGAGAACACCAAATCTGGGTCTTGGGATGGGTAGGCATCATACAAAGAGTAAGTGCTCCAAGCAGAGGGGGCATAAGAACAAAAAGCAGGTTGAAGCATCATAATGTGGGCAGTGATCTATAAAAGGCAGGAGAGGTCGAGCATGGACTTGCAGTAGGCAGGGCTGGTTGTTGAGGGCTTTCTGTGTCAGGTGCTTAAACTTTTATCAGATGATGTGATGGGGAGTGAGCAGGAGACTTAAGCAGGAAATGACATGGTCACAGCTGCATTTTATAGAGTTGTGTGGAAAATAGAAAAGAGAAGGAGGGAGACAAGGTTTGAGATGATTGCAGATGCTGAAGACAGCTAATGAGCACCTGAACCAATAGAATAATAGGGCAGCAGAGGAAGAGATGGATTTGAGAAACATTTAGTATTTAGTAGGTACAAGCTGCTCAGTTTAGTGATAGATTAGATGAGGAGGGCAAAGGTGAGGTCATCATTTTCTAGTTTGGATGATTAAGTGTATGATGTCAGCATTATAGGTTCTGCTTTGTGGAGAAAAATTATGTGATTGGTTTGGGACCTGTGGAGCATCAGGCCTTTCTAAGACATTAGTCACTATGTAAAAATTTGGAGTTGTTATACAAATTCATCCTGTGCAAATGGAGGTTTCAGTTTGAGTAGAGGACTCACATTTAAGGACTAGTTAATGTTGCCACTTACTTGATTTAGGTTGTTGGAATATTGCAACTAAATGGCAATGTTATTTTATATTTTATTGTATTTTGTGGTGCTGGGGATCAAACCTAGGGCCTTGCTGGTGCCAGGCAAGTGGCAACTTTAGTTTTAATATAAATGTAATTATTAATCAAAAATATAAATAAGTTCAATCAATCTTCCTTAACTGTAGCATCATGAGGTTGGCAATAGATGGTGTTTATACTTACTGGTTTAAGTTTTAATTGTTTTTAAGAATATTTATTGTTGAAAAAAAAGTTCATAACAACTAGTTTAGAAATTTTTCCAGTATAAAAATAGCCTTCTTTTCTGAATCATTAAAATTGGTGTTGATGACTTTAAAAGATTATAAATCTACTTCTCTGAACTTCATTCATGCTAGATGTTCAAAGCTGTATAATACCTCAAGCCAAGAAATGAACTCCTTACTTTCTCAGGTGGCATTTCTCTTTCAGTGCATTGCTAAAGCATTACAACTGACAGGATCTTTTATAGAATTAGGAATATAGGCCCCATAAGAATTGGCCTAACTATTCCTCACTGGAAGTTGACATAAGCATGAGCCTAGTTTTTGCAGCTCTGTTAGCAAACAGTTCTAGTTATAGGAGGAGTGGAAGGAAAGTGGGGGGAAGAGGTGTGAGGAGGTATGAGGAATAAATGCAAAGAAAAACAAATCTCTTACCGGGTTCTTGTTGTATTTTGTGGTTGTTTTTAAACCAAGTGATCTGAGGCTCTGGGACACCATGAGCTTGACAGTCTAAAGTGGTAGAGCTGCTGATGGCTACCGTGTGATCACTGAGGTTTCGCAGGAGATGTGGCGCTTCCTGATCTAGTGAAGGAAGAAAGGGAGTTATGATTACTTGTCAGCTTTACTTTTATTGTATATGCGTATCAACATTTTAGATATACACAGAAATAGCAAAACTCAAGGTTTCATTTGCATTTGGTCCCTTTTCTCTTCAGTAGTTAATCTACTGCTTCCTCTTTAGTGAGATGCTATAATAAATCGAAATGTGTTAGAACACAGTAAAATCAAGGACTAGATTCTATATTTTTAGATTTTAATAGAAATGTTTTTGCCTGGCCAACTGATTTCCTTCTCCCCAACCCTGTTTTTCTCGCACTCTTGAGAGAAGAGTTTTTCTAAAATGCAAGGATCTTGTATAGTTTTAGGAATCCAGAAAAATGTGATTTTGTATATAGGCTTACAATAAATTTTTACATTAATGAATAGTGTTGTAGTTAAGCTAATATAATTTCATAGTCCTGCCCGACTTTTTTTTTTTTTTTTTTTTTTTTGGTGCTGGGGATTAAACCCAAGGATTTGTGCATGTTAGGCATACACTGTACCACTGAGCCATACTCCCAGCCCAATTTTGTATGTATTTTTGTTGATGTTTGTGACAGTGTGTTTGTGTTATTCTGTACCCTAAATTGTAAGGCAGAAGACCAAACAGAATTCTTGAACTTTGAAAGCTTTATTGGTTGTTCCCTTCCTCCATTTTCTTCCCAAATGCAAGCAACCAAAAGATTAATTCAAGAGGCAGAGGCACAGATTTGTATGTTTTGCACTATATAATAGTACAAATATTGTATTTTATATTATTTTCTCTTAAAACATACAAATATGATACAATACAATTTATTTTAATAAAATGCCAACCAATATAGTACAACAAAATGAATTTAATACATTAAGATGCAATACATTACAATATTAAAATCCCACATAGGAACAGCAGTACCCCTAAGGCCCCCAATGAGTACAGTGTCTCTAATGAAGTAGTCAGTCCTGCTGATGTGTATACATTCTAGTTAGGTGGGTACTAGATTGGTAGCTCAAGATTCCAAGGTAAAAGAACAAAACAATACTAATGTCTCTCCCACCCTCCCAAATCATCCCTTTCCTCTTGTTGCAAATCCTGGAACAGAAATCAAAAGAGTTTTGGCATAACTTACACATTCTGCGTCACTGGTTTCAGTTATACTGTATGAACTTTCTCTGACCATTTTTGATTTCCTCATCTTAGTGTACTAACACTGTGAAAGCAGCTTAGGAATAATTACAATGCTACAAAAGATGATACAGTGCAGTGGCTTTGATTCCATGTCCCTGTAGGATTCTGCCGACTCCCAAAACCTTTCTCTTTTTATTCCTGCAGGAAAACTCTCAGGATTAACATTCGTTAAAGCCATTTAGAAATCCCAGGTTAAAAGTATATTATCATATAACTTTTATAGCATGTTGAAGTAGTATAACATGGCAGGGTTACTATCAAATAAGAGAAACAGATTTCTCAATAAATTTTGATTTCCATAGCTTATCATTAGTCATTTTATATAAAATGAAATCTGAAGGAAAAAAAAGTGTTGAAGGAAGTACTCTGGTTTATAAAACTTTCTTCAGACATAGTATAGATTAAGTGATAGCAATGGTCCTTTTTCCTCTTTCAGCATGGCTTTCCTATTCTATCTCGCCCCCATAGGCAGAACCATTGCAACATTTCTGTGTTTGCATTCTGTGCAATGTGTCAAACAGCTTTACCTAATTGAAAATGCAGCTCTGCATAAGGTCTTCATTTTATGATAACTTATCCCTGCTTGCTCTTTACAAGTTTGACATTTTTATGCAGCAAAGACCCCAAACATATCAATGAAACATGACAAGATAGTAAAGAACTGTATCATATTATTATTTAGTATTGTCTATAGTGGCAGGACAACTTTGATATCTCATTTAAAACTCAGACCCAGTTCACTGAGTTATATATTCTTTATAGCTTCCTCCAGCACATTTTCCAGTGTGTTAAAATATGCTAAAATAATCTATCATTGCTCATAGGCCTTATAAAAAGGAAATCCAAATTCAGGGCTCACAACACCTACATTATTTTCATAGCTGTAATCATCAACACAGACAGGATTTGGATTTCCCTGACAGGTGTATTTGAAAGCAGTTCTTATATAGAAGAGAACATTTTATTTTAACATATATGTCTTAAAGAACTCCCAAAGGCCCTACTTAAGACACAAACATAAGACAATAAAAGCAGCAAAAAAGCTGCAGAATTAACATGGAAATCTCAATTAAATACAAGGTTCATATAAATATGAAACATACAGTGTTAGGATTTATTTCTGAAAAAAATGTCCTATGTTAAATGTCTCATTTTTTGGCTAGTTTCCAAATGATGACTCAACCCAGGAGTCATTTTGTTAATTTCCTAATTCATACACGGTAATAATCTTATTCAACATTTTAACTAAGAAAAGTACATTGAACCCATGTATACTTTATGGAAATAGATACCTGCTTTCCAGAATTTAACAAAGTACAACTGATCCTGTTAAACTGAGAAAATTGAAATTAACAGAATATTTCTGCTGGTTATCAGTAGGCAAAGATAGCTGCCCAACAGATGGTGGTTCTTCTTTTCAGTATTATGGCCCCAGAGATTTGCCAGATCCTATAAATACATAATTTCTTTTCTCCACTTGGAATGGGGTCTAAGGAACCAGCCTCACACCCCTACTCCACCAATTATTCTTTCTTTCTCTTTTCCCCTCTATTATCCTCCCCTCATTTCATACTCTAAGGTGTAACAAAAAGCAAAATGCATTGTTTCTTTTTCTAAAAAATAGCTGTCTGGAAGGATTAATTGCACAGTGAACAATTAATTAGTCTATGAAAGTCTTTTTTTCTTTATTTTTTTGGAATTCTTAAAATCATCTCTTGGAATACTAACATCTTTCCCTCCCCACAAAGACTGTAGTAAGGGGAAGGAAATGGTTGGCTTTGCATGTCCAATTTATCATTTTTTCATAAATAATTCTTAAATTATTTCATTTGCTTTTTTAGCAAGTGAAAGGCCCCCAACTTCTGTTTGACATTGTTTCCTGAAGGAACACACTGACTTATAATGAACAAAGAGACCAGGCCAAAGAGCCATAGGTAAAATTTCAAGATACAATTGATTATTCTTTCCTTTGGGCTGACAACTTCCAGGTTACTAATTGTTTTCGGAGCATTTGGGGCTCCATAAAACTGGCATTCTGGGGAAATGCTATTGTTTACTCTTTCACACTCGACAAAAGCAATTCCCACGTGAAAGACAAGTTTAGCCGTGGGACAGAGTCTGTTACCTAAAGGAGGAAACAGGCTGGTGAGTTCCCAAGCTTGAAAAGTTGTCATATTGTCACCTCCTATTGAACTGCCCAGCCACTGTTTCTCAGCTATGGCTATTTTGGTCATTATAGTTTTATTTATTTTTTTCCCTTGTACTTCATGCAAGTCACATATAATAATCAATCATAAATGAAAACAACAGAACAATGCATATTAAATTAATGAAAAATTCATTTTTTCCTCAAATGCAAGCTTAATACAAGATATAATCTGTCTTGATTTTTAAAAAATGGCGTGTATTTTTAAATAACTAATTATGCTTCTATAGTTTTGCCATTTCTTAATCCCCATAAAAATACAAATAACATTTTGCATATGAGGAAAGTGGGCTTTTTTTAATTGACAGATTTTCAATTGACATTTGGAAGAATGCATTAAACCTCTGGTTACAGGAGCTTTTATTTCTTTTATAAGTTGATTGTGGATCACCTTTGAATGATAGAGTTATTTAAAAGAATAAGAGGGGGACACAGATATTTAAAACGAAGGCTTGGTATACTTTCAGGTGCTGTTAGTTGCTGTTTAGTCCAGTCCAGGGCAGTGACTAGTTGGTGGACTTGTTCCTGCAGTACTAACAGCATAATGAGTATGACCTGGAAGTGTGTGAGAGAGCAGGGTGGTTGATTTAGGTGGACTTTAATAATAAACACTGTGCCAAGCTTTACTTTCTTTGAATTATACCAACATCTTGCACTCCTGGGACCCATTCTAGAAACTCCAGTTTAAGATTGACATGCTTAATATAAGAAAAAACAAGAAGCATTTCAAATAAATACGCATTATACCTTGCTATCCAGGTGCTATTTACAAATCAAGAGCAGATGAAATAGTACAAAACAAAACCAGGCAGAAGTCCAACAGAGTCTCAAATTCAACTGTACTCATTTCTGAACTGGAAAATTAACTTGTCCATCTTTGGCAGAAACCATCATTTGTTTAAATTATTCAGTTTTTGCAGCTTCACAACTTAAAAATAAAAAGAGGTTGGCATCAAAGTGGAAGGAAAGGATCAGTCCCAAGTTGTTGTTTATCAGGCAGGAGAAGACAGCAAGAGCAAAAAACAGAGACTGCAGTGCAGGGATCCTCCAAATCCAAACGTGCACCAGGTCGGCCCCAGAGGGCAGAGCCCTCAGCCTGAACGGGGAGCCCCGAGCTGGCACTTGGGGGGTCTCATTATTACTCCTATCATCTCCGAACTCATTTTGGGAGGAGCATCTCCTCTGAGCCTGAAAGTTAGCAACAGTGACAATAAATCAAGATGATATGAGACAACTGTTACTTTTTTAATGAGTCCTTTAATGTTTTACATTACTTTGTGTGGTACAATCATTCCTCGTGCTTTTAAATTTGGAGATCCGAGAGAAAACAGCCTTTTTGTTGCAGTGCTCACCTCTAATTATAACTTCTGTCTTCTGAAGGATTTCTTCCCCTGTATATACGTTCCTGGCTCTGCAGGCATAGGTGCCCGAATCTTCCAGAGATACATTCTTGATGATAAGGTTAAGAGTAATAGAGTACTCTTTAGTGATGGCCATTTTTTGCTTGCTGATACTGTGATGCATTGTTCTGTTATTTACTGTCCGCAACAAAATCCAAGTAATGTCTCTGTATAAGAATTTGTTAACTATGCAAGACAGTTTCAGGTCCTCTCCTTCTGTAGGCATTTTTTCCAAGTTAACATGAAACCCATTTGGCACATCTATAAAATAAGAATGAAGAATTTCAGTTTGTAAAAAACTAGTGTCTCCTAATGAGATAGTTAAAGATCTTGAGAATTGTTCCTACACAAATTCCTTCAGCATCAGCATTAAAAAGGATTAGTATTTATCTTTTTATTTTAGGGGAACTGATCTGACAAAGCAAGGAGAGACCAAGTAAGCTCATTCTGTAAGAAGTGAGACAGGAAAAGCAAATCAGGGACAGTTTATTAAGATGATACTTTTTCCTTATTTGCCTGAAGTTGCTCTTCACAGTGTAATTTTTTTTCCAACTTGAGATGATAACCTTGTTTCCCTTTATTTATTTGTTTGTTTGTTTATTTATTATATGCAATTCTCCTACTGGTAAGTGGACATTTTTTGAAGAGGATGGAACCCCACATGCTAGGCAAATTCTTTCTCACTGAGCTATACTCCCAACTTCTAAGTGGACATCTTAAGTGGGCAAAATAGTGAAGTAACATAAGAGCAATTTGTACTAAAAACCAAAGATACATGTATGGGCAAACTTGTCCAAAATAGCTTACAAATAAGCATAGGAAGTTGTAGGTATTTGCCCTACCCTTTTCCAGTGACAAGTAGCTGATTCAGCAGGATCCTCCCCAACCTGCTGTTCCACCTGCTGCTCTTTGCTGGCACTGTGGGCCAGAAGAAAGCCAGGTCCCCTTTTATGGTAATGGTCCTACTCAGACATAAAAGAGCAAAGATTTCTTCTTCTGAAATGCCAGGTTCCAAAAATGCCAAAGAATAATTTTTTAAAAATCACTGGAAGAGTTGCCAAACTCCAAAGATGGCAAAGGATAATTTAAAAAATAATATTTAGGGTTGGGTCTATACTCAGTGGTAGAGCACTTGCCTACTACCCACAAGGCCATGGTTCAATCCCCAGCCCCTCAAAAAAAAAGTCAGATTTACACTCAAAAACATTTTAAACATGTTCTGAAAGTGACTCTGTCACTAAAAGCCATTTCTTCTCCAGTGTTGATTCCTGGCTTACCTTCTCTATTTTCTAAGTGCCTTTAATGATAACCTGTGTGCTCTCCTCAGCATTTTTACCAAGACCAGCATTTTGCTTTTTGGGCTGTGAGTTCCTTATTGTCATTCTAGACTATTTTACTGGAGGATTTTTAAAAAACCATTGGCTACTAGCCCTGAACTGACCTGCTCTCAAAACATTCCCATTACTTGTTACTAGTAGTGTATCTATATTTGAGCAAAGAATTTGGGCCAACATTTTACAAAGTGCTTTGAAGATGAAAAGCACTATGTTATGCTATTATTATTATTATCCTTTGCACACAAAGCTATAAAGAAACCTTTAAACCTTAAGGGGACAATAGTCCAAAATTAGATATCATATCAACTCTTTCCTAAATCTCACTTTGCTTGTTTTTCTGATTTTTTGGGCTTTGGCTTTATTATAGAGTATCACGTCTGAAGAACTGCCAAAGTATTCATTTGAAACCTGGGAATGGGGGTTAACAGTGGCTTATGAAGTTGTCAGTGGCTGACAAGAGAGATTAGTAGACGTTTCCCTGCTCTAAAATGAAAATCTAAGAATGTGCCAGAAGATGCAGGAGCAACTGGCAGTCATTTTCAGCTTAACAATAAGGTGTCAGAAATAGCTATTCTAATTCAGCATCTTTTTACATTTTGGACATTTTCCAAGTACAAGGAGTAAAACACTAGCCATCAAAGTTACACAGATACTAGAGTAGAGGTACTTTGCACTGGTTGCAATCAGATCATCTCTTAAAAGACCATGGACTTTTCATTTATAAGGACTCATCCTGGTAGGTAGAACCCAAGTGAGCCCAGTAACACCATTGAAATCATTTAGAGAGTTTCTATTTACTTTAGTGATTTGAAACTTCCTGTGGAAATAGCTCACAGGTTTCCTGATGGAAGATTTTGTTTATCTTTGCCAAGCACCACCAGGAATCTCAAAATAAAATGCATTTAGTGACATTGGGAAACCAGGGAGATAAGGCAGCCGCCGTTCCTGTTTCACCCTCAGTGACTGCTCACACGCCCGTAGTCATGCTGAGTGCCAGCAAAACTGCAAAAACACGCACACAGGAAAAGAAAGGCACCAAATCCATTTTGAGGTCTGTTTCTAGTATGAGGGACACAGTTACTAAAGTAATTTGGTTTAAGTCATCAGGCAGCCTTAGAGAGGATTATCTATGTCTCAATATAACCCCTTCAGTATTCTTCAGTATTCTCTTTTGATCCATAGGAGATCATAAATAAAGTGTCCACAATTGCTTAATGAACCCAGAGGGATTTTTCCCTTAATTCATGTTGATTTTTTTTAGCCTGAGTACAAAAACAGACCCAAGAAAGAAGTGTCTTCTAACACTCCAAGTGAAAACAAGAAATCTTCCTACACTTCAGTATCTGTTGCAGATTCAGTACAATCATAGTCATCATCAAATAATGCCCATCCATCTAACACAAGGCACATCCATGGAATCTTATAAGGTGTCATGGAGAAGAATCAACCCTTGCTCAGAAGAGACATTCTACCTAGGGTTAGGTGAATGAGTAATATGTTTATAAAGGTATGCATTTGGGGGTAGACATTTTGACTTGATTGGCTCAGACGTGGATTAAGTTTATGAAAGAGACAAATGTAAGAAATTTAAAAAGATGGAGTTCTCATTCATTAGAAATGTAGATTTAGGGCTGGGGCTGTAGCTCAGTGGTGGAGTGCTTGCCTAGCATGCGTGAGGCACTGGGTTCGATCCTCAGCACCACATATAAATAATAAATGAATAAAAATAAAGATCCATCAACAACTAAAAAAATATATTAAAAAAAAAAAAAGAAATGTAGGTTTAGCCGGGCGCGGTGGTGCAAGCCTGTAATCCCAGCACTTAGGCTGAGACAGGAGAATCGCGAGTTCAAAGCCAGCCTCAGCAACAGCGAGGTGCTAAGCAACTCAGTGAGACCCTGTCTCTACATTAAACCATAAAATCGGGCTGGGGATGTGGCTCAGTGGTCAAATGCCCCTGAGTTCAATCTCTAGTACCAAAAAAAAAGAAATGTAGGTTTTTCTTTCACTGAAGAATGAGAACAATATTCTCTAAAAAGAAAGTGAATGGTTATTAGAATTTTTTTTTAATTTCAAAAAGATGCCATGTACAAATGTGCCGAAGTTAGGAGTTGAAGCAGTCAAGGATGTGACCACAATTAGCCAGTTTTCATCAATTTGGAAGGCAAAGTTATTACTATATTTCAAGAAAGGGCCACATGACTGAAATGAGGATCAATACAGACCCAAATCTAGGTTTTTAAAGCATTGAATTTTTAGATATCTCTTTCAAAATGTTCTTCTAAGTATTAATATTGAACAAATAAACATTTTTTTCAGAAAAAAACAGACACTAGGTGTAGTATTTCTAAGATGATTTTGTCTCATCTCTAGTGAAAATATATCTTGTGACAAAGATAGGAACAATAGTAGAGTGAATCAGATGTGACTTTCCTATGTTCATATGTGAATACATAACCAGTATAACTCCACATCATGTACAGTCACAAGAATGGGAAGTTATACTCCATGTATGTATGCTATATCAAAATACATTCTGCTGTCATCTATAACTAAAAAGAAGATATAAAAAAGAAGATAATTGGTTAAAAATAAATGATGAATGTAAGCAAATTAATCTATTACCAATTCAAACTAGAACTTTTTAGGACTGGTAGTAAAAAATATTTTAGGCAGTGGAGCAGATAGGGGTGGGGGAAGTGTCTGGATTGCCTAAACTCATGTTCAGTTTTAAAATTAAAAAGCTCTTGAATTTCTTGAGGGAAAGTATTGAGAGCTTCTAGTAAGTACATTTGAAGGAAGGGAGCGTGCCTTTCCCATCCACTGTTAGCACATGCTCTTCTAGTACTGTGCTCAGGCTCAGGTAAGCAGGGACTCGGTCCTGGGCCTTTTGATGGCTCTGTTCTAGCTATACCCCTCCCAACATTGTGAAGAATCTGGGATTCCAAGAGAGCATGCCCACCCAGAGCTCATGTTACTCCATTCCTATATCATGCTTTGGGTCCTTAGGATCTTCAAATTGCCAAGAAAGCTTATCCCAAGTCTGCTTCCAGGTTAGCTTAGCCTAGGACTGGCCTCCTGAGATCAAACTGCTTGTCAGTGTGCACACCTCTAGGCCCATCTGAGAAGTAGACAGAGACTCTTTATGAGGGGCTTGGGCAAGTATGTGTGGGGACTGGGAGACCACACACATGGGAGTATGGTCTTTAGCTGTGTGAGGCCCAGTCAGGGTTGGAAAGAAGCAGTGAGTGAGCCAGTCTTTCTGTGCCACCAGGTACTGCTTCAGTCTGTTCCACCATTCTGAGTAGTACCAGGTTTCTAAGCTTGTCCTGACCTTTTGGGTCCTTATGAAAGTGTATTTGTCCATAGGAAGTTGAAAAATATGTAACAGCTTGTTGGCTTGATTGAGAATATTGTCAGTGGTTAGACCAATCATTTGTAGGCCTCTGCTGGCACTCTTGCCTTGGCTTTCAAAACATCAGGGCAGGCTTGACCTCTTCCCTCTACCTATTCAGATTCTGCTGCCACCCTAGGCCTCTCAAATCTTGCTTCCTTCTCAGAGGCTTAGAGCTGCACTGGCCAATATGGTACCTACTAGCCATGTGTAGCTTTTGAGCACTATAGATACGGCTAGAATGACTAAAGACCTGAATTTTATTCAGGTTATTTTATTTAAATTTATTAAAATTTAAGCCTGGGGCAGTAGTGCATGCCTGTAATCCCAGAGGCTTGGATCTAAGCGAGTTCAAAGCCAGCCTCAGCAAAAGCAAGGCACTAAGCAACTCAGTGAGACCCTATCTCTAAATAAAATACAAAATAGGGCTGGGTATGTGGCTCAGTGGTCGAGTGCCCTGAGTTCAATCCCCAATACGCCCCCTCCCAAAAAGTAAATTTATTAAAATTTAAAAACTGAAGTAGTGTTATATTTTTGAAAGGTTGGTCACAGGACTAAGTTGTAGCTCAGTGGCAGAGCACATGCTTAGCATACACAAGGGTCTGAGTTTAATCTCCAGAACCCCCAAAATGTTGATTACACATTGAAATTACAATGTTTTGGATATACTGGATTAAATAAAATTAATTTCTTTTTATTTTTTAATTTGTTTTTAGATATACATGATGGTAGAGTATATTTTGGCATATCATACATACATGGGATTCTAATTAGAAGAAGCTATACTCCATTCTTGTGGTTGTACATGACGTGGAGTTTCACTGGTTGTGTACTCATGTATGAACATACGAGAGTTACGTTCGATTCATTTTTCTGTCTTTCCTATTCCCATCCCTCTTCCCTTCCCTTTCTTTCATTCCCTTGTCTAATCCAATGAACTTCTATTCTTCCCTCCCTCTTAATTTCACTTTTTAAACATGTGGTTACTAGAAAACTTAATTATATCTGTGGCTTATCTCTATTGGACAGCAATGCCTCTAGAGTAAATTCATCCATCAGATCTCTTTTGCACACACATTTTGATACAGGGATACATGTAATTTAACATTTTTTCATTTCTTCAGTCTTAGAACTATCTGCCTAGAAAGAGAGGGCTTCACTGACACCCTATCAAGAGCTTAGTGTTGAGTTTTAGTGTGTTGTTTAATAGTGCTCATTAAACTGTTGCAAACTTGCTGAATGTTCAAAGCAGAACAGGAATTGCTCCAACTTTTGTACTCTGATTCAGACACATAGTTCAGATGGTAATTGGTTCCAACTAAATTTAAAGGACAATACAAATCTTTGTATTAAATTAGTTCAAATCATCTGGATTTATTAGAGACTCAGCCTGTGTGAAATCCCTGTCAGAACCCATCTCTAGGAAGTGCCCTTTCCATGCTTGGAATGGATGCAAACTGCTTTCCCTTCCACTTCCATAAGTGGGAAGGCAGGGACTGACTTGGTCTAGAGCAGCCCTGCCACAGACCTTCTCCCCTCCCCAGACCCTGTTTTTTCATCTGGAAAGTTCAGGAGCTAGAATGGTGACTAGCCTCTAAGAATGCCTTCTAGCTCTGACCTGAGAGAATTTCCTCCAGGAAATTCAGTGTGTCTCCCATGGCCCAGCTTCTCCGGGCCTTGGTTAATTTGCCAAAAGGCTTGTGTCACCTGATAGTTCCAACTGTCTCATGAAAATTTGTCCTATCTATTTCTTTTTGGAGATTCTAGGCAATTTTGTGCAACCTGCCCCATGCAGTGCAAAGATTCCCAAGAGTTGGCAGACTGCCCATGTTTCCTCAGAAATTGGGGAGTGTGGAGCCAGGCAATTGTTTTTATACTTTGAGCTACTTATTTCCTTCCTGTGCAGGCAGAGGGGCACAGGGAGTGCCATTTTTGTATCTTGGAGGTTTGGAGATTTTCGGAGACTATCATATTTAAAACTAAAAATTCTTAAATGCTCTAAAAAATAGCCCATTAATTATTAACAAAGCTGTTTCAGATTTCTACAGGAGAGCTTCATTCTCCCCAAAGGATTCATTACTTAAGTTGTGCAATGATTAGCTTCCAGGTTAAAAAAAACCACATTATTGTAGGTATTATAATTGGTTTCCTTGACTATTATTGAACAATCAGTGTATGCCAGACCCTGTGCTGAAGTGCGTCCATAAATGAACATACAAGATCACAAATTCAGAATCCAGTCTGGGAGGGAGACACACACAAATAACTCTAAAGGAGAATTCAGGGAAATAACTCTTTAGGAGAGCCAATAATGTTGTAGAATTCTATTCCTGAGAGTGAGGATGAAGGTACTCAAAGCTGACAATTCTATGGAATTTTTTTTTCTAAATCACTCAAGCTATAAGTGCACTAAAAGCAAACAGGATTGAGGAGAGACTGAGATCACCAGGCTGTTTTTGTGGGCATAGGGTGTGTGGCTTACCTGTGATATAAAAGCTTATGTTTCTTTCCACAGTCCCTATTTTATTGGATGCCATGCAACTATAGATTCCAGAAATTCTAGAGTCAGCCACAACTAAGGTGCTAGCCGTCTGCAAAAAGAAAAAGAAACTTTAGCAATAGGACAAACATATTTGAACATTTCTAAGCAACTTTTTTATTTTTTATTTTTATTTTTTGGTGGTGGTACTGGGAACTGAACCCAGGGCCTTGTGCATGCTAAGCAAGTGCTTTCAATGAGTTATATCCCCAACCCTCTAAGCCACTTCTGAAGGTAGAAATGATTCCATTATTTCATTCATTTAGCAAAGATAGTATTGCGTGGATGGTGGTTACTAGAAAGCTCTCCCCTTGCTGAGCTCCAACAAGAGTGGAAAAATAACAGGAAAGCAGGTCCTCAGGAGACCGGGGCCCATGTCTGACTCGTACAAGGGTTTCAGGCTTATCTTGTGTTGCTGGCATAACAATTATAGACCTTAAGCTGAGATGTAGGACTGCACGTCCCACTCTAGGAGGCAGTTAGTTCCATGTCAATAAGAGGAACAGGTGAGGCCAAGTCCTTCCCTTGTTTGGGTGAGCTGAGAGCATGGATGCCAGCCAGAAACAGGTCTTCTCTGTGTTTAGTTCTATATGGGGTACATTAAGTGATCAAGGACAGAAGAGAAAGTTTGGCTGAACCATATCTTTGATGTGGATGCAACCTCCAAATGGTACTGAAGGAGATGAGAGGCTAAAAAGCTTACTAAGATTGTGTGTGTGTGTGTTTTTGTAAATTACATAATTTCTCAGTTCTTTCAGTTCTAACCTGGAAAATGAAAATATAAATTATGAATTCAGTGCAGTTTTACTAGATTTTAGTGCTATTTGACAATTTTGTCCTTAAACAAACATTAGTAGTCAAGTTTGTGTGAACTTGAAAGTACTTTTTAAACTGTGATGTCTAAAAAATAATGAAACAACATTTTAGATAGCTTGAAGAATTGCATTCTCATAAGGAAAAAATTGCAATGAGACAAGTTGTTGATCATTCTTAAATTTAACACATCCTTGATTTAACATATATTCTGCATGAAAGCTAGTTTTTCATGCTTAAAATTACACACCCATCCACACAAACACAAGTTGATCCAGTTACTTATAAATCTTTGCAGCCTGTGTCCTAGGACACAAATAACTGGTTATGGGCTATGTCATTGTAGGGACAATACTGATGCTTCTGTATGGATCAGGTGTCCTAGCTGAAGTATAATGATCAATGACTTAAAAGCTGAGGTAGTGCATAGGCTAAAATGTGATGAAGGACTTTCTCAGGTGGTGAACATACTCCACAAATGGTTTGGTTATTGGGAAGGGTCCTAACATTTTGAGTTCCTAAGGAATATGCTAAACACTTTATTTATGGTCTCTTATTCCATCTAGTAAATTAAGATATTTCTATCTTTAATCTACAGACCATGAAGACTAAAACCATGCTCTTAATTTTTTTAGCCAGCAACCTCATTGCTTTAAATTCTTTGCAAATGCTTTTTCTTTTGTTTGTTGGAGTATCTGCTTAATTACATTTACCCATATATTCTCTGTGTATTGTTGAAATTATTGGTAATGAAAATATCTGCAATATGTGGCATTTTTTCATTCAGTTTAGCAGACATTTATTGAGTGATCATCAGAGCATTGCCTAGATATTGCCATGGAGACAGAGATGAATATGACTTCGTCCCTACTCTTAACAATTTTTAAGGTGATAGAGAATAATTGCCTTACTTGAAGCTCAAACATATATTCTCTCTTTCAAGAAGAAACACTGTATTATGCAAATAATGTAGTTAGAAAGAAAGATTTTCTTATTTTTATTAGTAATCTTGATAAGAAGTAGGAAATAAAAAATTGTGATAGCTATCTCCTTTTTTATGAGGAAAAAATGGAAGTTACTAGAAAAGGAGCACATAGATAGCAATGTGAAAGGAACTGTTAGCTGGTGGCAGCTGGAAGTAGAGATCATCAAGTAACAGGTTCATAAATAAGAAGCTCAAGTGAAGCCTTCTGCATGTGTCAGCTTAGGCACTGTTTTCTTGTGAAGTATGTTCTCAATGTTTATCCTAAGTTACCTAAGTAGAAACTTACTTAGATTTTCAGAAATATTGTTGTTCATTAAATAAGTGGAAAACCCAATTCTGTCCACTTGACAATATTAGAAATTTCAGACAGCACTTACCTGTATCTATAAGTTATGTTAGAGCTTCTATTTAAATAGAAATTTTGATTTCATTCAACTCAGAGCAACCAAGAACAAGAACTAAGTTTCATTACATGGAAAAGTCAATTCAAATGTGCACATTTGGCATGTTTAAAACCTGTGCAGATAATCTAGGAATGGCAGTAGCCATTATCAAGGCTCCAACAGAAATCATAATTTTTATATTTCTATTAAAATAGAAATAGAAAATAATGAAAATGTACATTTTTTCTTTGTTTCTGAGTACCTTTATGGTGGCTCTTGCTTCTAAAGTGCCTTGCACACTGTCTGGCATATAGCATTATTTCATTTAATCCTCACTGCATACCTATGAGATGAGTGCATTACCCTATTTGACAAATGGGACATCTGAGATTTATAGAGGTTCAGTGATTCACCCTAAGATATATAGGACCACAAACTAGCTTGTCCCATGTGTCTAACTCTAGTGCCTGTTCTCAGTCTCTATACTGCATTGCTTCTCATTTAAAAACTTTTTAAATTGAACAACATAGATCTGTGGTAAAATCCTGTCTATGCTTTGGGTTTTTCATTTAGAATACTTTCTTTCATCAGCAGAGCTTGGTCTCATAGGCTAAACGCTCCATGTACAGAATTGCTAATTTCCTTTTTTGATAGCATTTTACATAAGACGCAAGATGTTTTTCAACTGTTACAATGTTGTGTGGTTTGAAAGTGTGATTGGTGAATGAAAAGTTTACTTGATTAAAAATCATTCATTTCTAGAGTATATCTCTTTTTATAGACAGTATATTTTCAAATTATAAATTTAAATAATTTCATAAAACACAAAAGTATTTGACAAGAATAAACTGATCAGGGGAAGGAACTCAAGTGTGAATTGTAGCTAAGTGTGGAGACAACTTTGCATAGGACAGTAGGTGTCCGTGCATTGATCTTTGTTAAAAGGGGCATATCTATTCTCCAGTGATCATAGACAAATATTAATATTATTACTTTAAAGGGGAACAATGAAAATAGCCAATAATTGGAGCACCAAATATCACTTTCGTACTTTAAGAGAAAATACCAGAGACTTCCTTCTTTTCTCTTTCACTCTTTTTCAGTACTGGGGATTGAACCTGGGGCCTTGTGCTACCCTTAGTCCTTCTTATTTTGAGACAGGGTTGTACCAAGTTGCTGAGGCTGGCCTTAAAACTGGTGATTCTCCTGCCTCAGATTCCTAAATTCCTGGGATTACAGGCATGTGCCACTATGCCTAGCTGTACCAAGGATTTGAGTTGTAACATATGCTTGAAATTATAATCATTTATTTGGTAAGGCACACCAATGGAAATTCTCTAGGATAGCTACTTGTATTAACTCCATGATTGGTTTTTATTTTCCACAACTGAAAATAATTGAAAGACTGCGGAAAGAAAGAAAGCAAAAGTCCTAAAATAAAATTAGGATGTCCAAGTTCTGATCTCTCAGAAGATCAGAAGTAACAATTTTTTCACATATATACTTAAAATTTAGTGCCTTATTACACAGGACAAACACACCAACTTAAAACATTTAAAAAATTTCAATTCTGTTGATTAGTTTGGGGGTAGGCAGGTTTTTGGTGAGGTTTCCAATCCAATGTAATTCTATGTTTTCGAAGAACTCATTTTTTATTCTTTATATTGATTACTTTTACTTTGGGGGTACTTCTGATTTGGGGGTGCTTCCACTTGCCCTACCAGGATCTCAAGGATTTGGATATTAGAAACAGATCTGTCCAGTCCAGTCTGTGGGCTCTTGTATGACCCAGGAACGCTCGTGAAAACTGTTGGCAAGTACTATAAGTTTTGAGTTTCTTCATGTTCCTTCCTTCCTTCCTTTTTGCTAAGCATTAGTAATTTGCTTCTACAATGTCATTTGAATGAATGAGGTGATGTGTCATTCAGCCCAATTTCTGTAACTAGTTTTTTAAAAAAATCTGTATGGAACAATGTTTTCATTTTGGGATGTTTCAGCTTGCTTTTGAGTGTTTCAGAGAGAAATAAAAGTGGATGGATAAAGATCATATAATAATCTAAAATTAACCTGGGGATTGTGTGGGAACTGAAACACAAGCTGTAATTCTGTGATTAGTGTTGCTGCTTGTGTCTCAGATTGCATTATACAGCATACCCACTTCTCAATGGACTCTCAAATGATTTCAGTAGAAATGTTTCTACATTAAAATTGTCACGAGTCTCTGACCTTTCAGAAGGCTGCAATGTACATTTCCTGTGTTTTTTTCTAATATAGGATTCCTTTTACTTCCTATTTTATATCCATAAGCCCAAGAATTTGGCAACTCATTTAAACAATATGAAAACTCTACATTTGCTATTAGCCACTCTAATTGATGACTCACATTTCACAAATCTGGCCAAAACCTGACAATAAGGAAATTCATTTTTATTCCCCTTATACCCTTCCTTGAGTTAAACAGACTGAAAAAACAAAACAAAACACAAGCTGCCCCCCAATATTCAACAAGTGCCCCAGCATGAGTGCTAAACCCCTGACCTATGCCTGACCTATAGAGTGGCATTGCTGGGCAGGCTGCATGTGTGACTGCAGATAAGGGATCATCACCACCTAAGATGAGACTTTACATTGTAAAAATTTACAGGAAAAAAAGTACAGTTTTAATTATAAAGAAAGAACACTGCATATGATTTGGAAATAACAAGGCATATAAAAGATGCCCCCCCCCACCACACACACAAAAAGAGAGTTGATGCTAAAAGTAAAATTAGTAAATTTGTCTAAATTCAGAACATTAAATCAACAATTTACTTCAAGTCTAATGTGTTATTATTACAGCTGTTTGTAGGATTTATGCCCTATATACATTTCGACTTTGTTTAGAAAGAGAATTAAAAGATTTTTTCATGCAAAGAATTGTGAAAAATTTCTTGTGAATTATTGCAATCAGTTTGGAAAATTGTATTTGGGTGAATATGGTAGTCATTTTATTAACTTAGTGTATATATATAGGGCTGGCTTACATTGTTATTTCTCACCTTTATAACAGGAAGCTAGGTGGGGCAAATATGATTAACTCCATTCTTTTTGGAGTAGAGAACCCCACTTGAGAATGGTGAACCAATTAATATGTATTTATACAAATAGGGGCAGAGCTTGACCCTGGGGCCCTGTAATATAGGTCAAATGGTACAATTACTAGCTTTGTACATGTGGTGGTGCACACCTATGATACCAGTGGCTCGGGAGGCTGAGGCAGGAGGATTGAAAGTTCAAAGCCAGCCTCAGCAACTAAGCCAGACCCTGTCTCAAAATAAAATATATAAAGGGCTGGGAATGTGACTCAGTGGTTAAGTGCCCCTGAGTTCAATCCCTGCTACAAAGAAAAAAAAAGTCTATATTTAAAATCTTTTGCCTAACTACAGCATTACAAGACAATACATTTGTTCCAAGCTACATGAGAAAATTGGGGAAGTTCTTTGATCTCAGTCAGCTTTTGTTATCATTTTTTATAGGTATTATAGATGGAGTCAGGTTGCTACTTCATAGTTCAAGGCAATCAGAAATTTCACATAGTTTTCTCATTTTCCATTTTATTTTGTATTGCATATTTTGATAAGATACCAAAATAGGAGTAGAAGTTACCACTGGAATTACACTTGTAAATTTTTGTTTTAAATATCTAGCAGTTAACAGTACATCTATCTGATACAGTCAAGAAAAGGGCAAATGAATAGACACTGCTAATGACATCTCGAAATTTTCCTACTATAACTGATTTGCTGTTTACTGCTAATAAACTGAGATAGTTTGTTTGTTTTTTGTTTTTGTTTTTTTTGGTGGTGCTGGGGATTGAACCCAAGGCTTTGTGCATGCTAGGAAAGCACTCTACCAACTGAGCTATAACCCCAGCCACTGAGATAGTTTTTTTCTCCCCCAAAATGTAGCATCACCTGAGTTATACCTTCAGATTTATAGAACTTCCTCTTATTTAAATATTTAATTAAACTGCTCTCTCAATAGCTGTTTTTCATGGCATGTCTTTCAAGTCTTGCTCATCTGTGTTAGAAAAAAAGAGTTATAAACCACCTACAACTACTGCTGTAGCCATAAAAATGTTCCTAAATCTGTGACTGTTGATGTTGTCATATAAGCCATCATCACTTTAATTTCTGTATTGGCTTAGTTGGCAGTGAGAGTCAGCTGAGTTTTGAATAGAAAGACTTTGGTTTCAGTTTCTCATTTGCCCTTTTAAGCTGTGTGGCTTTGGGTTAAATATTGCCCCAGTTGTTTATATCTTTGAAATGGAGAAAACCACTCTGGCTTGCTAAAGAATGACATTAGCACATGTCAAAAGGTTTTTCATAATGAAGCATACAGATGTTATTTTTTGTTATTGTTAATCCTACATGGAGAATGAAGGCATATACTTTTTCATCTTCTAATGCAAAGAATACGACTGAATAAATGTATAAGCATCGCCACACTTCAGCAGACAGTGCCATGCTTATTAACAATCTCTATTCCAATGCACATGTATATATAGTCATTTCAGGAAGGGGTTATGTGATTTCTTTTTCTTCTTCTTTTGCTTTCCCTGGGCATGATGATGGCAGATTTTTAAGTGTATTCTTTACTAGTTCACCGAGGAAAAAGCCACTATGTCTGTAATCCACTGAGACTTGCCTGGTTCACAGAGTGTCAGCCATTGCCAAGGCTGGGGTATGAGAGAAGGGGGAAGGAATGGCCCAAGAATGGCAGGGAAAAAAAAAGTCTGCTAAACCAGATTAGGTTGAAGAGCCTTGATGGATTGTGTATGTTTGCACACCCCAACTTATGCTTTGTCCCGGTAAATATAGAGGGAAAAACATGATATTTTGTGAAATGAAAACATTCAGTTTTAGCTTTAGGTCTTATATTAGCTTCTGCTTATTGGAATTCTATTTTATGTATGTCAGTGACCTGGTTACATCCTTGAATCCTGGAAAGTTTGATGGGTCCTGGGCTCTACCTCAGGGATCTGTCTGTAATACTAATTGGTAGAGTATTCTAACATGTAGCCAGGATTAAGAACTACCCATGTGGACATGTTTCAAGAGGAAAACTCCACTTGTTTTATGAAGAATGAATACTCCTTATCTTAGAATTGGGGTCAGTTAAAGAATATAGCAGATTAAATAATATATATCTTCATGAAGACATATCTCAGATACTAGTTTTTCTTTTTCTGAATTTTGTTTGAGCATTTGAATTGCTTCTGGTTCTTAGAACAAACAGCTGAGAGTATACTTTTAGAATATCCCAATGCTGATTTTTATGAACAATACCTTATTCTTTCCTTCTATTACTGCTGTACGCTGAGTGATGCTCTCAATTCTGTTTCCTGTGTTGCTGTCAGAATCCAGGATAAAGGACTCTTCATTATTGGAACAAAAGTCATACCTATTAAAAAAATATATGTCATTACAATGTTGCTTTGCGGCGTGGTTCAGTCAGTGGTGACAGGTGAAATGAAAACCATTGGATAAGTCCCTAGATAGCAAAATCACAAATTTTATGTGAATCTTCTTTTCCTTAGATTTTTTTTCTGTATTCACCCTCAGAACTTAAAAATAACAAATATATTTGCTTAATGTGAAAAAAACCCCAGCACTGTGCTGCCATAAGTCTTTCCTGGTCCAAATATTAAATATTAAAGAAAAATGCATAAATTAGAAAATTTAATATCTAGATTTTAATTTGTTCCTAGTGGAAGTAACATGCAGACATGAGGAGGGGGTGAAGTTATGTTAATGAGTGGAAACCTTGAGGAAATAATAGCAGTTCACATCTTATAAAAGGCTGGCTTTTAGTCAGAATATTCAGTTGAACAGCTAATTTTTTTCAGGACTAATTAAATGCATATGGAAACAAACATCTTGAAGTGGTTATTAAATTCAGTCTATTTCTTTTCAAGTCTTGGGGTATCATGGCAAGCTCTTTGACTTCTTAGGCCTCAAGTGTTTAATTATAAAATAAAGTTGTTGATGTTATCATTAGAGTCCATGAAATTTCTTTTTATCTTAAACATTTTATCATTTTGTATTCTTACCTTCTGAACTAGAACTTTTGGTGATCAAAAATCTTGCTGGTCTCAAGTTTAGCCATTTTTGGCAAATTCTGGAGATTTTCAAACCAGGAGGAATTTTAAAGCTTTATTTCCAGAAAGAATGAGTGGTTGATCTTAAGTAGCCAACAGCAGTAAAGATTTATGTAAAAAGAAAGAAATGAAAGTAGGAGGATAAAGAAAGACGACAGGATAGATGGGATTGTGAGGGTCAGAAAAAGGTTCAGTTATTCTTCTCTGTGGACTTTGAGCTAAAAAGGACCCCAGAACGTGAAATGTAATGGGCTAGGCTCCCCTCCCTTATATGCCTTATAACATCCTCCTGCAGAGTACTCACCACCTTCTCAGTGGCCACTTACTGCTCTGAAGCCCCAGTGGGCCAATAGCTAGAGGAGGACAGTGGCCATGTCTACTTATTCACCCTGTCTCTATAGCTAAGCAATGACCTAGCCTGTAATTGATATTCCATAATTATTTGTGAACATGTAGTTATAAAGTACTGTTATGTTTCCATGAAGAGTTTTTATTATTTTCAAATATACTGATAAGTAGAGAGCATAGTATGAGAAACTGCCATAAACCTGTCACCTAGTTTTTTTTTAAATGTGTGTGTGTGGTAGGGGGTAGTGCTAGGGATAAAACCCAGGGCCCAGGGCCTTGAACACGCTAGGTAGGTGCTCTACAACTGAGCTATACCCCTCGCCCCACCATCCAGATTTCATTTATCAAAATTTTGCCACATTTGCTAAATCTGTCCCTTTTTGCTTTTTATTTTTTTCTTTTGTGAAACATTTTAAAACAGATCTCAGACATATCATTTTGGTCCTATGTGTTTCAGTGCATATCTCTAAAAAATATGCTTAATAGGATTAGAAATCCCATGATGGTATTTGTACACTAGTCTATATGTCAGATTTCTCCAAAAATTTTTAGAAATATCTGTTTTTACAGTTAGATTATAAAATTTAAAATACAAAAGAAGGGCTGACCATTCCTTAAGAAAGTTCTCTGGTTTCTATTAGCTATTCTTTATAATCATCAGGTAAGACAAGTGAACATTTTAATCCTCTTTTTTTAGTAGAGAAAACTTAAATTACATAGTTTCTCACTTATTAGAAAAATTTTAATAATAAAAATTTGAAATCATTATGTAAAAGTCACTTTGCCCTTTTTTTTATTATCAGTATTCTCTATCTTCTGGACTGTAACATCTGTGCCTTGAACTACTATTTGATTTCATATTTCCCTGCCCTCAGTGCATACCTGAGTACATATAATCTATGTGTACACATGTGTGTACACCTGGATTAGACACTTGCATGTGCACTTGAGGTTGTGATATCAGACATCTGAGGTTCTCTTGTACCTGCAGCATAAGGCTCTGTATTTCATTCTCTTTCTCAAACCAATGAAAAAGATAAGAGTGTCTTAGTCAAAGATTGTACACTCATACACTTGGTCCTCAGAAAATGTAAAGAAGCATGTTAGAGTAAAGCAAGTCTAGGCATTTCCCAAGGGAAATACAGTCTGCTGTCTGAGTTCACTCAGTGTTGTTGACCTCTGGCCCCTCCACCTCTCCGCCGACCCCCCACCTCCCACTTTGCCCATGGCTCCAAGGGTAGTTACAAACTGTACAGGTCCTACTATAGAAACCATAGGCCTGACTTACTGCCAGGTCTTCCAAATGAAAAGGACAGATTCTGTGGCTCTTTTCTAATTTAGGGGCTGTTATTTTTCCCTCTTTGTAATTGGAACCATAAAAATAGAATGTCACTTAGGAGCCTGACTCTATAACAGCACTTGAAAAGAGATTTAGGGGGAGGGGAATTTGCCTAAGTCTTAAGAATACATCAAGCTCTTAAGGAAGTAGATTGTGCCATGTTTGAAGATGCAAAGATAATCACTGTGCTGGGAACCGTCTTGAGGGGGGAGGAAGCTGAACAACAAGAGGAAAGCAGCATTTGCTCCTGATTTCGCACAGGAAGCCCACAGCACCTCCTGCCAAAGCGAGATAAGAAAGCTCCCATGCACTATTCTGGACAAGGCCACTGTTATCAGCTTCAGCTTGGTGCTGTCCTCTCCATGCTCCAAGCCTCTGTCCCTTTTCTAATGAGCTTTAGTACTCCTACCTCCATGTGCATATATCATGCCAAGTATAATAGCATGGAGGTATTTATAACCAGTGAAAGGAAAAAAGGAATTCTGGGAGTAAAAGAGTACTTCATGTCTTCTCTGTCAATTGCCCTGGAGTTGAAACAACTTAGTTTCGGACTAGAGATTGACAAATAAATTAAAAGAAGTCAGCCAGTTATGTATCCAACACATGGAGCTGGGACCCTACATGTGACATGTCAATCTGTTTAATTCCAACTGGGAGCCATCTGGGGAGCTCTTCTAAGAGCTAAGTTACTAGACCTTCTAAGGTCTAAGTTACTAGACCTCTTCTCTTGACACAAAATGGGAAAGTGCCACCCTTCATATATGTGGATCACACTAATGACCTACATACTTGTAGTGGTGATGGATTTTTCCCTGTTCTCTTTACACTCATAAATACTTGACTCTTCTGTGACCAGAAACAGATGAAGGCAGTCTGGGCCCATAGCAAAAGTCAAAGCCAACACAGGTCAAACTTACAGTATTGGCTGCTGGTAGAATTTGTATTCACTTCTGGCTCACTTCAGAATCTTGCATTTAACCTTTACACCATATGTAATATGATCTATGGATGACAGTCATATACCAAGAAATATTATACTCCAGTGCTGCTTTGTATATAGGAAGAAAAGTCTTCTCAGATATTCCTGTCACTAACACCATTAGTGCATTGGGGATTTATATTTTTTTTAGCCACTTAAAAAAATTTTTTAAAATATTTTTTTAGTTGTCAATGGACCTTTTATTTTATTTATTTATACGTGGTGCTGAGAATTGAACTCAGTACCTCATACATACAAGGCAAGCGTGCTACCACTAAGCCACCACCCCAGCCCCTTTAGCCACTTTCACATAACATGATTAGCTTATGTCCAAAATGTGGTTAACGCCTCTCATCTTACACAACCAAAATATGTCAAATGCCCAATGTGTGCAGATTCTGCAGTACAGTTTATATTAGACCCTCACCTTGTCATCCTGCAGTTAGTTCCTGAGCTCAGCACAATTCCCACTCACTTTTACAAATTCAGCACTCGCAAATACAATGTACAGTGTGTAGCCAAAAGTACTCTTACATTCATTGATCTGTGATTTTTTTTTTGTAAGTGCTGATTTTTTAACAATTCTGACTTTCAAGTTTTCTTTATTCCTTCTTCCTGTCCCCCACCCCTGTCTAAAATTCAGATCCGTACTTGCTTTTCTTTAGAGAATAGATGATTCCATCTGGTGGAATCAGAAGGAAGAATCTCGCTAGGTGAGCTTTAGTCACTGATGGTATTTACATGTTCTTGAAAGTGGCTCTCTCATATGAGAAAATAGAATTGGGTAACAATTTTAGAATTGGGTGAAAATGACAGAATTATTCTCTGAAGAATTTGGTGGAGCAGTTCAACTCTTTGTTTAGCCTTTTTAGAAATTGCCATCTGCTTAGAGCTTGTTATGGTACTCAAAGTTCCTATTGTTATCCAGTATCAAATTCTCATTTTATAATAAAATGATGTACTGCTAGTTTAATAACCACACCAGTTCTCGAAGGTCTACTCTGCAGCTGACTCCTAAGATAAACAGGTATTTGTTTTGTTTTAGGATCTCCTTTTAGCCTATGAGAAATGATATTAAGCTGAGTTTTTTTTTTTTTTCCTTCAAAAATCTCTGTTCTGTTATGGCTTACCCTTGGCTGGCCTGAGCCACTGCCTGGAAATGTATATATATATACACACACACACATTTACATATATACATATATTTACATATATAGATATATTTATATGTATATATTTATATGTACATATATTTATATATGCATATGAATATATGAATATATATGAGTATATATATTCATTGTCTACTTAAAGCACATTTAATGGCGGGGGGGGCAGCAAAGAGGCTCTAGAAAATTCAATAGAGTCCCAAGATAGAGAATATTCTTTCTTTTCCTTTTTGGATGATGAAATCTGGGGACTGGCGTGAACTCTGCTTATCTGTTTAATGGGATTTTGCTGCACCAGCTGTGATTAGATTCTGTTTGTAAAGAATATTGAATCATTTCAAATTAGGAAACAAAAGGTAGAACAGTAATAAAGAGCAAATCAAGGCTGTAAAATGTCCTTTAAAAAAATAGAAAGGAAAAGAAAGACTACCTGGAACCTTGCCAGAGGGCACGACTGGGGCTGGTTCCCTATTATGGTACGCTATTCTGCAGAAGGGCCTGATGTAAACATTCTTCTGCTACTGTGGGTGTTGTGTCAAAACATTAGTGATAGTGTGTCTGAGCCATCAGATTGATAGAATCTGCAAACACTATCTTTTCCCATCCTCTCACATTCTCTTAAAACAAATAAAACAATATAGAAGAGAGGATGCTGGCAGAGAAAGGCGTAGAGTTGAAAGGAATGTTTGTATAGAATGGTTCCTGCTCCTTTTGCTTCAGGAAGAGAGCCAGGGTCTTCAGGGTGGTCACAGGTCAGGCTGAGGGTACTCTGGAGGAGTGACCTTCTCCTGCAGTTAGAGACCTTGTGACGCCTTGGAGACCATACTGAAAATTACTTCTTGTCTCATTGGGGGTGGGGGAGCAGCAGTAGAGAAGCGTTTCAGGGATTGTAGGCTTTGGGTCAGCTTCTTGGACAATGGTGGAGGGAATCCAGCGCCCCGGGCCACCTCTGTTTAGATAAGAGCTTTTCCGTGAGTGCCTTGGCTTATGCTGCTTCCTGCTCTCGAGGGCCTGTGGTCCATTCACTCAGAATAAGGCCTGTCTTCCAGCCTCTGTTTCTTTTCCTCCTCTCTTACCTCCGCTTCTAGTTTGAGCTCTGACAGCCCCCCTCTCCCACCTTTCCCATCTAGTATATACAGAATCTAAGCCAAGGCCCAGAGTATCTTCAACACCATACCTGGGTGACTGGGAAACTGAAATGGTAGACAGTTACTTGGTTACACCCAGATAGGAGAGGAGCCTCAAAGAGAACATCTATTTTGTTCATTCATTTTTCTTAGTGAAGGACTGACTAGCCAGCTAAGGAAGGGTGGTTTGATAAATAAAATCTTTAGGGAAATGTTAGGAGTGGCTACAAATAATATCCTTTAACACATTCAGGAAAGAGGTTTAAGATATTACCTCCAATCACTCAGTGAAGAATATTTCAAACTACCACTGTATTTTGTTCTTGTAAAAAGGAAGACCATGGCTTATTTACCTTAGAGTAGATGGAAATGTCCAGAAAGTCTTCAGGGTTGGAGATGGGGAATCACAATTTAGCATAAAGAACAGATCTTAAGATACCAGATCTGAACTCAAATGGTGGTTTTATAACTTTCTAGTTATGTAACTCTGGATCGCAAAAGCCCAGTTATGAGAATCAGAGCCACAGAAAATTGCTCAGAGGACTTGAATTGCTCAGATTACTTGAATCATTCTGAAATTTGTCCCTGGATCACAGCCCACAAAATCACTTTTAATAAATTCTGCTTTGATGTTCTGCCATTGGCCAACACCTAGGAGTGTCAGAGTTACTAGTTCTATAATACCCACTGTGGTAGAAACATGGTTGAGAAGTTTGTTTCCCAGAGAATATGAGAGAAGTCATTTCTCTTGGATCTCAAAATCTTGAAGCTTTGTACTTCTTTTGACATATTTTCATATTTCGGATCCCTTAATTTTGGAAATGTCTGTTTCTTTTCTCCTCTTGTCTCAACTAGCATGTGGGCCCCAACTCTGTATTGTCTTATCTTATTTTCTTCCTTTACCCAGAGTTGTTTCATTACTTATTATACTTTTTGTAAACCACCTCAAATTCTTTGGGAATGGATGTTTTCTTAGCTTTATAAACTCTAAAGAAGCAACCTGATGTTACATGTCTTACTAGTTCTATTACAGGTGTTAAATAGCAAATAGAAGTGAAATAATTTAAATTTAAAAATCTAAAGAAAAGCACTTTGACATCTCCAAATTTTAGGGTGATACCAAATTAGTTAATTTGTATAACATGTACAGTGCCTGGTACACAGAAAACAGATCAGTTTATGTTGTCCTTTGGTTGTCTGACTACATTGAGAGCTACTTGAGAGCAGGGATTATGTCTTACTCATTGTTATCCCCTCTGTCCCTAGCCCAATCCCCAGGGTAGATGAGAAATACATGTCTAATGCTCAGTTAACTGCCCAGTGAGAAGCATGAATACTGATGAAGAATGGCCTGACTAGATCTGGACCCGACCTCATGTCAGGTGTCAACCCTGCCATCTACCACTTATCTCAAATGTGCTGAAAAAAGAGGCACAAGTGACCGTCCAGTGACCTCACACACACACCTCCTAAACTAACACTGTGTCACCACCATCAGTGCCTGTCCATTCACAATGACTAATATTAATGAAGACAGGGGCTCTGATGGGGACCCGGATAGACTCAGCTTAGCAGTATCATTTCCTAACAAACTGATAGACCTGGATAATTTCAACTTGGGTAAAGATGCTGACATGTGAAGAGGTGTCTCTGGTCTAATGGAAAATAGAAAACTGACTGGCAGTATTCTCCTTTTCCTCCAAGGGTAGGAAAAATATTGCTCATAATAACTTCTATTTTATTCCAATTAAAATAATCTTATCACTCATATTCCATTTCAGGTGTAAAATCATGCCCCCTGAAAGGACACCATTTACTTTTTACTGTTATTAAGGAATGTCTGGGTTTATTGAAGAGACAAGTCAACTTCATGGGAAAATATTAGAATACAGTGGAGCACAAGCAAATAAAATGACAAGAGCCATATGCTACTACAGACTGAATAAGACTCAGTGAGCACTTAATAGCTGAGAAAGAATTCATAATTGAGAATAGATCCAGGCCACTATCACTCCTTTAACTTCTTAAATAATCTGAAACATCTACCATTTCTGGGCTCACTCTAATTTCTTTGGAACAAGTCATCATAGTCACAAGATTTGTCCCTCTCCAAAGACGTAAGCATGTTTCCTGGGAGAACATTAACTTAACACCATGGATCATGTTGTCAGCTTTCACAGGATATTATATATATGTGATGCCACTTCAGAGGGAAGTGGCTTTGTAGTGCACAGCCTCAGAGTTGCCTAAGAATATCTAAAAGTACTGGATAACTTTTAGCAAACAAACTTACCATTTGTATTATGCCAGCCATAGGGCTAAGTTGTTCCTATATTATCTCATTTAATTCTAACAGGTGTGGGGATGGAGCTCATTAGGAGAGTGCTTTGCATAGCATGTGTGAGGTACTGGGTGCACATCCCAGCACAATAATAATAATTCCCCCAAACAAGCTTATGATGCCAGTGCTATCCTTTGTACAGATGGGAAAGCCCAGATTCAGGGAGATTCTTTTGCCAAGAATCCCACAGCTGGTAGATGGCAGTAGGCAGAACCAAGACTTAGGCTCCAAGTCCATGTCCTCAAGCCATAGATTTTATTGCTTTTCTGTATCCTAATACCTTGTAAAATTGGCTCTTGATGTCACAACACAGCTTCTTAAAACATCTGCTTTCTTGCTTATAAGCTTTTACCCCCACATTACTTATTTTAATGTCTAAGCAGTTGTTACAGAAAACAACCCTTGTGATGACAGCTGATGTGCTTTCAGTCACCTGGTTGATGATGTGCTAGAGGGCCACTCATTTGTGATATTTCTGACATGTCAACCAATATAGGTTTTCCAACAGGGTTCTTGCATTCTCTGTGATGGTGATAATTGTAGTCTCTGTCCTATACAAGGTCTGAGATAATGAGATAATACATATAAAGTGTACATAAAACAATGTCCCATAGGGAAGTGCCTAGGAATTTATCTATAAAGAAAATAAGAATAGAAATGATAGGCTACTAACTTTATGTATAACTGCATATATGTTGTGATTCTATACAACTCACAACTAGAGAATTGATATGTTATCCTCTATCTATGCACAATGAATCATTTACACTGTTAACATGTAAGCCTAAATAAAAAAAATTAAAAAAAAAAAAAGAAATGATAGGCTACACATCTTCTGCCAGTGATAATCTTCTGTTTGGCTCTAGATAGCCTCTGAATACCCATTTTTACTTTACTTGTTTAAGGACTTTTTCCAAATTACAAAGGAATCTTTGTCAATAATGTAGCAATCAGTGATCATATTACATAATTCTCAGTGAGGACAAGGTATATGGAACAATAAAGCCCTAAGAGAATGGGCTAATGTGTACCCATGTAATATTTTTTAAAAGCCAGAGTGAAAATCCAAAGCCTTGATTTTTTTAGACATGGGAGGCAGAGTTTCAGAGATTCAGTGCCTGTGATATATGCTGAAGAGCCACAAGAATAAGACTGCCAGTAATGAGTCTGCCAAAGCCCATCAATAAGCAATGACAAGGTAGACTTCTGGCTCATAGATAGCAGAAAACCCAGGCATGAGCCAGAGAAAGTGAGCTGGGATGGAATGACTGACTCCACTCCAGAAATTTCATGTCAGTTTCAAACCTGCCTTTCCAATGATAGTTTTCATGTTTCTTCTCAGCCCCAATACAATGAACCAACCAAATTAGTCTTCTGGCATGTCCTCTCTAAAACTTCAATCCATAAATATCCCTATATCACTCTGCCACATCTTTGTCTCTTTCCCTTTCCATTTGACTTTCCAGAATCTTCACGATTCTCCCTTTGTCTTCAAGGCCCAGATCTGTCTCCTCCATGATGCTTCCTCCAAATTGTAGAACTTACCCTCTACCACAAGCTGCAGGTCAGCACTGGTTCCCAAAAATATTATTGTGAAATGTGAGCCAAATTCTAATTGCTGTGAACTTTGTTTTCCTTTCCATCCTCAGCTCATCTCTAACTAACAGGTGTTCTCCTTGCCATTATCTTTTCCTTTTCTTGGAGGTGCTGAGAATTGAACCCAGGGCCTCATGCATGTGAGGCAAGCACTTTACTACTGAGCTACATCCCCAACTCTCAACAGGTATTCTCAAATCAAACTCACTACTAACAAGAGCAAACCTAATAGGATGAGTGAGTGCTTTCCCAAACCTGTTCCCAAGAGGACTTTGCTCCTTCCTTGGAGAGTTCACACTGATCCACTCTGAGGAATCATATGACACCAATGAAAAGCAACTTCCTGAAATACCAACCTATTTAGTACTTCCCTATGGGACATTGTTTTATGTACACTTTATATGTATTATCTCATTATCTCAGACCTTGTATGGGACAGAGACTATAATTATCCCATCATAGAGAATGAAATAACCCTGTTGAAAAACCTATATTGGTTGACATGTCAGAAATATTACAAATGAGTGGCCCTCTATACCTGAGGAATAAATCTCTAAGCTTCAGTTTCCTCATGGCAAAACTGGAAAAATTATGACCATTATGTTGAATGGTTGTACAGACTAGGAATAATGTGTGTGAAAGGATGAACACAGCTTTTGACAACAAACAGGGCATATTGATGAAATTCATTATAGCTGTTATAACTGAGCAGGCCATTGCACTGAAGGTGACAAAACATCCTGCAGGCTTTTGGAGAAAGTATGAAGAAACAGGGACTAGTGACTAGAAACTCATTATGAGGCACTGCCTGGGCCATAGTCTAAATCCTTCACACCCTCTGTATCTTCTCAATCCACCATGTTCTGCTTTTTCATTTAAAAAAGCACTCAGTTTACATTAAACCCACAGACTAGGTTCCACGTTTCAAAAAATGGCCTACCAAGTCAATGGAGACATACACAAAATGTAGGTACTTGTTTTATAGATGCCATGTTGTATTTCTCTATTACCTAAAGATCTTGTATCAGGACATTACTTCCTAGATTCAGTAATAAAAATGCCCCCTCCCTTTTTGCTAGTGCTGTGGATAGGACCCAGTGCCTTACGCAGGCTAGGCAAGTGACTGTGGCCAAAGAAAATTTGAAAGGTTCTGTCAGTATTCTCCAGGAGTGTTCCCAAATCGCGTCACTGTCTTCTGGTATTCCTCATCCTGGGAAGCTACATTGACTCTTGCTGAACAGATCTCCCTAAAAACCACCCAGCATCCTATGACTCAGCCTTTTAGTTTAAAACACATAATGAAATGTTTGATAGCAATTACAGGAGACAGTTACTTCATTAGAAACAATTACTCATCAGGTTCACTGTATTACTATGAAGAATGGGGAAAAAAAATCTCACAAAGCATAGGAAAGTGGGAAAGAAGCATTTGGCAAATGAACTTGTGCTCTGTTCTCAGGACTTTGTATGAAATATTAATAAGGGCTGTTGTCTGAACATTCACATTGGGCAGTGTGCACTTCCTCAACCAATAATTACATAACAGAATGTGAGAAGTTTCTCATTAGTAAGTGAACATTCATTTTTGGCCTGTGATAAAAGCCTCTTGTATAAGATGGCCAGTTTTATTTGGCTTTGTTCAAGCTCAGAGTTCTGCTAAAGTGGTCCTTGGTCAAGTGGTCTTCTTTAAAGTCTTCATTTTATTCAGGGGTTTGTGTGTGGTAAATTAAAATTCCCTGTAGCATGCTTGCTTCAAGCCTGCATACCCATACACACTGCATAGAATATATGATAAGAGACACATGAACACAAACTAAGTATATTTGAAAACAATGTGGTAAATATTAAAACATGAGGTAAGTGATCATATTTCCAAAAGTAGAGGTCTTCTTAAATTACTGTTTCCCTTAGACATCTGACCTACATTTTGCCCCCCAGAAATGTTGACTTTTTCAATTGAATTGTAGATAGAAAACAAAATACAGAATCTAAAATTGTTATAGCATAAAAATAATAGACATTCATGTTGGCAGTCAATTAAATTTGGGTCCTTGAGTACAGTTCTAATTAACTACCATTAGCAATTGTTTTGGTTTTGTCCCGTTAATTTTACATACCCCACTGATGCACAAAACTATGTTTCTCCCAAATGATGTATTCCTGACACATCCCTAATGATTCTGAGCTTCCTTTCCTTGCCAATTTGCTAACGTAAACAATAGAGAAATGCAATTAGGCAAGCTGCTTTCAGAGTTCCTAGAGGCCTCTGCCTTTCCCTGCTTTTTAGGCCACCCCTCCTCCCCACAGGAGCAAAGAGCAAATCCCACTTAGTTCTGGATTGGTCAGCTTTCTCTAGACACCCCCAGTAGTGCTTTCCTACTGGGGCAGATGAAGAGTGTTTCAGAAATGGGACATCAAATTGCCATTGAGAGTGTGGCAGGGACCGTTATTTTCTGTTTAACTTCTAAAGTATGTAATTATTTTAGACTCCAGATCTGACCTACTTTAGAGTTTTGGAAATGGTTCCTTGAGGGTCTATGTATGTCTATTGGGTTTTTCTTAGAAAATCTACCGTCTTAGATAAGAAAGGAAAAAGTTTTCCATGAGTTGAGAAACCAACACCATTTTCTGCATCCTGAAGGGACTTGTTGGCAAAAGACCAAATAAAACAAGCAAGGTTTTAGAGCTAACTGTGTAGAGAAGGATAAAGCCTTTGAGGGACAAAGGCTGGCAAAAGGAGTCCAGGTTGACACCAATGCTGGAGGGGCTATTGTATTTTTTTTTTCCTTTTGCAATGCTGAGGATGGAACCCCGGACCTCACTCAGATTATTTGTATGTAAGAATTTTATAGTTATAAATTGAAATTATCTGTTAATTTGGCATTAATCCTCAGAGTTAATGGTTGAATTGCTTTTTTTTTCCCTCCTTTGGTACCAGGGATTGAACTCAGGGGTACTCAACCACTGAGCCACATGCCCAGCCCTATTTTGTGTTTTATATAGAGATAGGGTCTGAGTTGCTTAGTGCCTCACCATTGCTGAGGCTGGCTTTGAACTCGCGATTCTCCTGTCTCAGCCTTCCAAAGTGCTGGGATTACAGGCGTGCCCCACTGCGCCTGGCGAATTGTTTTTTGATTTATAAAAAGCAGAAGGGAAATATCAGGGTACAACAACTGAGAAATTATTTCAAGCTTTTTCAAAAATAGAAAATGTAATTTAAAGTGGTTTTGTCATTTAACTCCTTCATAGCTGTGTATTAGAGGAAAGGGGAAGCCGGGCAGTTGCCATTTACAGAAGGGGAAATGGAAGCACAGATAGGGTAACCAGCCAAGGTCACACAGAAGTCAAGGACAGTGCCAAGAATAGAACCCATTTCCTTGATTTCTGATTTTTAGCCCTGAGACTGTGTGATAGGCATTCTACAGGTACATACATGGATCCAGTAAGTAATTGCCAAATATATTTGATTTTATATAATTAAAACAGAAATGTGAAAGACAGATGGTGTTTATTTTTTGCATATGGTTGGTTCCTAATATTTGTGTGATGAGATGATTGCATTGTATTTAGATTGAACAGCAATGATATGCAAAACTGGTTTATATGATGTGAGCAATATTGATGCAACGTAAATAGCAGAAATTTCTCACTACAAATTTTTATTTGTCATCACAGATAGTTAATAAAGAAAATGAGATTTTCATAAAGAACTGAGTGTTACCTAACATTTTTTTCCCAGTAGTTGGGATTGATTTAATGTGTTTTGCAAGTACATCTTATAATTGATCACTATTATTACTCGGAGTGTGATTTATGACAGGGAGAGAGAATTAAGGCAGCCTATGCTCTAAAGAATACTTGCTGTTAAAACTGCAGCAATCAAAAACTGCAGGCCTTGACCCTCCCTATAGTAAAGACCCAGGCACATTCAACATTTAAAAAACAAGCCTTAGTTTTATATTACTATTTTTTTTTTTTGGTATGGTATCAGAGATTGAACCCAGGGGTGCTTTACCATTGGGCCACATTCAGCCTTTGTTTTGGAGGAGGATGCCCAGGATTTAACCCAGGGGCACTTAACTACTAGGCTACATCTCTAGCTCTTTTTATATTTTATTTTGAGACAGGGGCTCAAAATACAGGGATTATAGGCGTGCGCCACCATGCCCAACACATCTGGCCTTGTTTATTTTTTATTTTGAGACAGGGTCTAAGTTGCCCAGGCTAGCCTTGAATTTGCAATCCTCCTGCCTCTGTTGCCTGAGTCACAGAGATTACAGGTGTGGCTGCCACACTGATTTAAGCCTTAGTTTTAAAAATGAGACAAGACAATCCAGAAACAACCAGGTGGGGAGGTGACCTGAGCTAATGGAGAGTGCCAGTGAGATGACCCAGCAGAAGCCCACTCCCTATCTTATGAATAGATGAAAGTGAGCTCAAAGACCTGTTCAGGCTTGAATTCCAGTCATTTATCTGAGGGTCTCCTTGTCATTCAAGCATATAAGAATAAAAGCAGTCTTTCAGCCTCTTAGGTTCTTCCTAAGAAACCAGAACTGGTGAACTAGAGTAAGAACAAATGCCAAGTCTGTCCTTTCTACATCTTCCCTTATCCTCAGATCCCTAGAGAGGGGCCCCTTCCCTCCAATCCTGCATTGTCTCTTGTTCCCTTAGAGACCAACGTCTTTGCCCTGGGCAATCTTATCTAAACAATTTTTCCTGTGAAAATGTACCAGCACTATGGCAAAGCTTGTCAAAGACCTGTGAGATCAAGAATACCTCAGCCTAGAGGCTTAGTAGTCTGTATTGGTTCTTCAAAGTGCAGGGGCATGTGAAGTTCCAGAAATCAAATGTGGGCTGGCTAAACTGGCAGCAGCCGTCCCACAGGCCCATTCTGCCCCACCCCAGCTTTAGCCATTCTGCAGGGCAGTATCACTTCCTCCCATGACTGGGAAACTAATGAATGGGGTAGGCCACGTGACCTGGGAGAGTCACTTCATTCTCCCCTTGCACCCTTCAATTTATTCTTCCTTTTACTTTTGCCTAACTTGTCCATAGTTCCTTAATTTTTTTTTCTTCTGAAAAAGTCCTAAATTATATTTTCCTTAATTCTATGGCCTTTTCACCTCAGACCTACTAGATTTCCATTTTTAAAGCTGAGAAAGAGTGCATACTACCTTCCACACTTTCTGTTCATTTTTCAGAAATATTTGGTACAATTTCTCACTATCATAAGAAATTCTATAGCAGGCAGAAATTGCGTTCCAAGTTATTTGAAAGTCTTGAGTCTTAGAGAAATGTACTCCCCTCAATGGCAGCAATAATTACAGCCTTGCATTTCTGTAGCACTGTGTACCTTTCCCACTTACATCATCTCATTTGATCCTCATATTCTCTCCATGAAGTGTGTAATTATTTTATGTGACCAGCAGCTGTTAGACATGTGAGAGCTACTAGAAGCTTAACGTCATTATGGATGCTTCTTGGGTTTATGCTAGACTAACATGGAATAGGTTTAGCAGTATTTACTTAGAAATCTTTATCAGTTGTTGAAGATGAGAAAATTACCAAATTCCTCCTCATTCAATCTTGGTAACCTATTTTAATATCAGTAAACATTTAAAAGAAATTTCCTAGTTCTCTTACCAACTTACCACCAAAATACACAGAAAAGTAAAAATCACAGAAAGAATGTGCTTTATTTTTTCTTGGCTCAGTAGCTATGTGGATGTAAAACAACCATCCGTTTTTCCCTTTTTTATTCCTTATGGCTTTTGAAAACTGATACATAAAAATCATACATAACACTGTACAAAAATTATACATGACACTGGAGTACTATATGATGTTTTGATACATGCATGCATTGTGAAATGTTTAAATCAGGATAAGCATACCTGTCTCCTTGATCATTTATCATTTCATGGGGAAAACATTCAACATTCTTTCTTATAAGATATTCAGTATTTGTCATCTGTAGTCACTCTATCAAATAACCCACAGGGCTTCTTACAAATATTTTGTAAGAATGAATTGTAGGCAAAACCACAGTATTACTTAGTTAAAACAAGTCATTTACATAAAACATTTTACTACTTCTTTTTTAAAAAGTAAGAAATTTCTAATTGAGCAGTAGTTCTGATAGTTTTAAATACATTAACATATTTATCAGACTCCAGGAAAGATAAATTTAAATTTAAACCTCTTATTTTATTAACCTAAATACATAAAAGTAGCTGACTATATTAAGTCAATTAATTTTGGGCTATTTAAATGTAATGTATCCTCAAAAATTAAACTACTGTGGGTATTGTGGTTCCTGCCCGTAATCCCAGCTATTTGGGAGGTTGAAACAGGAGAATGATGAGTTCAAAGCCAGCCTTGGCAATTTAGTAAGACCCTGTCTCATAGTTAAGGGGAAAAAAAAAAGAGCTAAAGATAAAGCTCAATGGTAGAGCACTTGCCTAGCATGCATCACTCCCTGGGTTTAATCCATAGTACTAAAAAAAATGAACCAAATAAGAACAACAAAACTGTGGCAATATATAGAGTTGCCCTCTAACTAGAGTCTCAAATTAACTAATTAATTAATTAATTAATTAATTCGTACTGGGGACTTAATCCAGAGGGCTTTTAGCACTGAACCATATCCCTAACCCTTTTTTAATTTTGAGACAGGGTCTCTATAAGTTGCTTAGGGCCTTGCTAAGTTGTTGAGGCTGGCCTCAACTTTATAATGCTCCTGCCTCAGCCTCCCAAGTCACTTAGGTTACAGGTGTGTGCCACCATGCCTGGCCTAGTCTCAAATCTCAACACTTAAGAATTAGTCTACATATTTATGGGTAATGTATATGAATTAGTTGCTCAATCTCCTTTGAAGATCAACCATATGTATCACTATGCAGATATATTACTATATATAACTCAAAAGTGTTACAGAACATTCCTTTTTCATGTGAGTAATGAAAATTTCTGTCAATAAATGAATCTAAGTTAATTTAAGTATATAAAATATATTTATATAAAGACATATTTGAGAAATGTTAGTAATTAAAGAGGGCTTCATCTATCTACAAGTTTTAGTTTTTATCTTTTTGATAGGGTGAAATAGAGTTGTTCTATTAGTTTCCTAGGGTACAATGGTCTTGTATATATTTCAGAAATATTTCTAAGTGTACTAATTTGACCACCCAGCACCAAACCTGGGCCTGTGCAGGTAAGCTATTCCATTGGTATACACTCACTAAAGAATGAAAGCTGCTTCTGGATGTGCACATTTTTGGCAGATAAATTTGAAAAAACAACATATTGAAGAAATGAATTATCTCCAGCATGGAAACGGTTAAAGGTTTCATTTCTGATCTGTCCTTTGAGTAGCAAAAAGTGAATGACTTTAACAGAATAATTCAAATGGCCAACAAATATTTAAGGCAGTGCTCTGAGTCTTGGAAAAATTCTAAAAGGAATAAGATATCTTTCCAGGCCTTCATGAGTGTATTCCATAAAAAAGGAGAAAGATCCTATCTACCACAAAGAAATTGAAAAGAGTGCTAATTTTTACAAAGTTTCACTTCAGCTCCCATCATACTCCAAATCATAATTTGTTAGCATCATTTAACCTCGAATTACTTCTGTTACTCATTGTTATTTTTAAGTTACTATTGAAATTCAGTTAGAACTGAAATTTTATATTTAATATCAAAACAAAATTTTTAAATATCTATAAAAGCTATTATTCCATAAAAATTCGACTATATACTTTTATCCTAATAACTTCAATTTTTTAGTTATTTTAAATGTGTTTACATGTTAGATTAGCACGTATATTGAGGCATTATGGGAATGAGTCTATAGATATGGGTTCCTACCTTCAATCAGCAAAATAATACAAGGTCTCAGCAGATCTCACTGTATTTTGAGTGAAATATCCACTGTGATAAAGAAGGTATTCAAGATTACCAAGTTCTCTATATTTCTCTTCTTAGAAAATGACACTCAAATGAGAAATCAGATGTGTGGAAAAAGCTACTTCTCAGGAATTCCCTAACTCACCAGTAATTTTCCACTATTGCTATGCCCTAAACAAAGGATTAAGACACAAGATGAGAGCTGGAGTTGCAGGAAGAATCTAGAAAATCAAATAGCCTCTTCTATCTATTTATGCTAAAATTATGCCTAGTTTACTTTTTATCAAGATAATTTTCTTTTTAAAATAGCAATCTTCCCATTCTGCAAGTGGAGTTAAAAGCAATAAAGAAATATTTTGACATAATGATAATTCTTGGGGAGTTTCAATAATACCTTATTGTTGCACCTATCAATTCTATTCCTGTTTTTCAAATGAACTCCCATGAACTATCATTGGTTTCAGACTAAACAAAAACGGGAAAAAGCAAACGGGCTTCAGTCATCAACAGGATGCAAGGAAATGCTGCACATCCACAGACGGTAGGGATGTATTCATTCAGCAGATACACATTGAGCAACTGCTGTGTACCAGATACTCCCTAAAGATACAGAGCAGTTACTTCATAGCTCAGTGAAAGATAAATGTGCACATTAGTTGATTTTGTAACCGTGTGAATAAAGTACTTCTCATATTGTGGAGGGAGAAATGAGGCAGTTGGGTGGGTTCACAGAGAAGGTGATGTAGGAGCTGAGCTTTGGGGTTTGATAAAGGACTTCTTAGGAGGCAGACAGTGGGTAGAGGTGCATTTCAGACAGATGGAAAAGCATGACTAAAGTTCTGAAGTAAGAAACAGTGATCATCAGTGTTGGAAAGATCTTGAATGGTGTCCAATGAAGATAAAATTAAAAGTGGGAAGACTAGTATTACTGACACAGTGGGGTAGCTAATGTCTGGGGATCCTCAGCTGGGACACAAGAGGGCTGAGGTTCTCACTTGAACAGATGACAGCTCATAGGTGACCTTAGTTATGTCCCTGTGTTCCTTAACTATACACTCTAGAGAAACATGTGTGCAATAATGAGCCAGTGCTAGGGTTATGTTTAGTAGGGAAGAGGAGACTGGAGGTGTAGCTCAGTGGTAGAGAGCTTGCTTACTTCCATCCCCAACACCACATAAAATCAATCAATTAATTAAAGTAAGGAAGAGGAGTAGCTGTTGCCTACCTGTATCCAAGGCAGGGAGAGCCTTTGCTTTAAATATACTGCACATTCCCTCTGTAAACTCCTAGCTATGTCCATTAATCTTAATTTGAGGTGGCAAAAAGTATTTAAAAGCTAGTCAAGAAATGAACTGTCCCTACCTTGCTTTGGAATGATTTTGGTTACAGGGGCTCCAGGACCATGTGATTACAGGTTGAGGGATTCCATAGGCGGTACAAGTCAGGATTTGTCTGCTGCCCAGTGGGTAGAGAGCTGGGTCTGGAAATGATGACACTGCCTTTTCATAAATCTGGGGTTTCACTGGAAAGAAGATGAAGAACAGGACAGAAGTCAAGAACTGTTCTGATGACTTTCTGCTGGTCCTTACATAAAGGGCTGCAGTCTCACTGGTTTTAATGTTAGGGAAACAAAAACATATTATAGGCCCTTCTATTTGTCAAGAAAATGTCTATTTTTAAAAAGTAGAAGTGTTTTGAGAACATTAATAATTTGATTCTAAGGTATGTACACTGTGATTACAATTACAAAAGTCATCTTGCCTATGGAAGATAAGCAAACATGAAATAATTATGCTAGATACAGAAGTATTTTTTAAACAACTATTTAAAAATTTGAGCCAGGTGCAGTGGTGCGCACCTGCAGTCCCAGCTACTTGGGAGGCTGAGGCAGGAGGATTGCAAGTTCTAGGGCCAAGCTGGGCAAATTACTGAAACCCTATGTAAAAATAAAATTTAAAGGGCTGGAGATTTAGCTCAATAGTAGAGCTCTTGCCTAGCACATGCAAGGCCCTGGGTTCAACCCCTTGTACTGCTAAAATTAATTAAATTTTGAGGGTTTTCTGGGGCATTATTATAATGACTTTTGAATTGATAAATTTTCATTAATTTTTCCCTTACCAGGACCCAAAGAATGTATAAACTGTAAACTTACCATTTACAATTAGAGTGGCAGTGAGGTTTTTAAATACATTTGACTGCCTTATGCCCAGCAAGATTGTATAATCCCCTGCATCCTCTGCAGTTACGTCTTTGATAATTAAAGAATAGCCATGAACCAAATAGCGAGCAGATATCTCCGTTGCAGGTGACCCATCTTTTAGCCTGTGGTTAAAACATGATCAGTAAGTCACTTCACATGCCTCTCTGATACCACTTTGATAACATGGCCATTTCAGCATATAAGCTGAAGTTGATCAGTTTCAAGCCTTGCCTTGTCAATGTTGATCTAAAAATTTAGGCACCAACTTTGCAGTAAAGACAGCTATTGTTTTTAGTTGGGTACTACTTGATATTGATAGGCAAAGAGCAAAAGCGTAAACCAAGGTAGAAATAAAAGTGGTGGCTTAATGAACCCACAGGGATGCTGGTGGCCATCTTGACTTAGTATTAACATAGGTACAGGCTCTGATTCCATCTGAGATTTTTTTCAGAGTTTTTGTTTTTCAGAGTTTTCCATGAGGCTCCATGAGTATTACAAGAGCCATTGTAAGTCAGATCAACTAGATCACTTCTCCAGATAAAAATAAAAATAGACGTTCCTATTGTGATCTCATGTGGAGTTCTTATTAGCTATATAAATGGGCACACCAGTTGTCCCTTTCATAGCAAAACTATAGTGAAATCAAGGTATTTTCCCCTGAGGAAGAACTGTTAAGACACAAAACAAACAAACTATAAACTTAAAAGGAATTTAAAAACATTTTAAATATAGAATCAATGCCTTGATGTCATCCAGTTACATGTAGATACGTGAGTCAGGAGGCCTGGATGCGGGCCTGGCTCTACTGCAAACTGTATGCTGTACAACCAGAGGTTGAGTGTAGTGTCCTCAGATTTTCTACCGATTTTCAAAGATCCCTTTTAATTCTAGAAAATTTCTCTAGAGATTTCATTTAAATGCACAGTTCTTTAAGTGGGTACTTTTAATCTGTGAGGAGCTTATCATGTTCTGTAAAAAAGGTATAATATTGGAAATAGTATCAGTTTATAATCTTGCTGGTATTGCACAGTCTTGCAAACAAATTCCCATTACTGTTGAGTCTCAGTTCCAAAGCAGTTAAAATAACTGTTATACTTTGTGATTACAACGTAATTTTAGAATTGCTTTATTTCCAATCAACAAGTTGGCACTTTTGAAGATGGGTTGAACTATTTTTAGGCCCTTCCTACTTAGTTACTGACAAAGTTAGCACTAACAGATAAGGCATTGGTGTACCTCCTGGTCTCTGAATTACTAGAAAATTTAATAATTAACCATTAACCTTTTTCAAATATTATAAAACAACAAGAAAGAAATCCTTTTTCTATTGTAATGGCATGAAGGCATAACACAAAGTTTTTCTCTTTAATTCCCTATGAAATATTTGAGGAGATTGAAAACAAATATATTACTCCTAGATACTGAAAGCCAAGTAATTTAGCATTGGTTGAGGAGATTCCAAAATGGTACCACTTCTATATTGTATGGATTGTTCTCCTGATCAGTTTTATACCCAACCCTTTGTTTAAAGTACAATAACAAACCAAATATATTGGCATTTAAAAGTAATTTAACAAAATGTAAATTATAAATAGATTACACTGTTTTACATCTGGTGTTGTACTAGGATTACTAACAAAAAAAAAAACTGGTTAAGTAATTTCTGAATATGCAACCTTTAAGCCAAAATAAAAATTAATTCAAGTAAGTCTGTTCATTCACTCCTGCAAATGAGTAAGTCTTGTCTCTATTAATGTTTAATTCTAAAACAAGACTGGTGCTTTCAACCCAGCTGTATATAAAAGAATTATTTTCAGCATCCTCATTACAAGGGCCTATTTCTTTAGAGTTAATAGAGCATGTTACACATTCAAGATGCTTCCTAGTTGTTGCCCAACATATCCCATTCAAAGAGTGTTGACATCACAGGAAGGTTTTGAGATGAAGAAATTTGATGTCAGTGAGGGACTATCTCAGCTGAAATGAGCACTAAAAAACTCCTCGTCTTCTGTTGCATAGTGGTGCATTTCTTCCCTTCCCCTTCAGTCCTCCTCCCCTCCACCACCCAGAAATTAACACAGCTCCTACTCTCCAGTGTTGCCCAAGCAGTTTCTCTGGATACTTCTTTCAGGAATTTAAGTTATTGGGCTCTTGCATCTTCTTACTTACAAAATATGTCTTAAATTGATATGAAAATGGTTATGGTCCTACCATACAACTTCTGGTGAGGGAAATGCCTTCACTTTCATGGAGAGCCTGTAGGACCGTTTGCCTGCTATGGTTTCATGCACCTGTTGTTTCCGATGTTTCACAGTGATGAACGCTTTTTCTTGGAAAGGAGAAGTGATAAGTACATTAGAAAAGAATAAAAATATTGCTGAATATCAAGGGAGGGTGCAGTCAATGAAAAGCTAAAGAGAGCTGAATTATGATGGTGCTTATCAGTGATCCCAAATGTTGTTCAATGAATAAACTACTTGAAAAGTACCTTAGTTGATGAAATACTTTCAAATGAAATGGTGGCAAATCTAATAGACATAAATATCTGAAATATCTGTATCACAATAACAAAAAAGTGGGGCAACATTTCTAAAAATGTACTCGGCAAATATGAGTTAGATGGGAGAAAGTTGCTTTGACCTCTTAAAACAATCGAGAAAGCCAAAAGGAAATAAATGGCTTTTGATAGAATTGCTCCATAGTTTTTGCTCTTCACACTGTTTTTGCTCTTTGCCCTGTTTTCCTTTTCAACTATGGATGGAAATTGGTTTTTAAGCACTTTCTCTACAGAATTTGCATATTGTAATTAAGCAACAAATTTAGGATTTCATGATAATAAAACCAGGGATACAATAGCACTAATTCTAAAAAAGATGTATCAAGCCTCATGTTTATTTCCTTACTTCATGGAAGTATTTGAGAAAATTTTCCCAGATAGTAAATATAAAACTGATCATTTCCTGTTTTGTTTATATGGAACTCTAAATGAAGAATTTCATAAATATCTTAAGATCTAACTGTGGTATTAACCATTAAGAACTTCTAAAAAAAAGACTCTCTAATCCAAAATTGTTAAATTTAAAGAGTGCTTAATGTGATTTGCTTTTTGGCAGTGGGGTGGAAGAGACTGTGGTTAAGTTGTATTCATTTGTGGAAGTGTAACACTTAGCCAAAAGAATGTTTATTTGTTTACAGAACCTGAAGTCCATGATGATTAGAAAGCATAACATAAGTTGGCAATGCTGAATTATTGCTTACCAAATATATGCACTGAGGTGTTAACAGATTTGAATGATGGTCCACTCTTCACATGACAAGTATAAAGTCCTTTGTCTTTGTTTTGCACTTTGTGAATAATAAGAACACTGTAGAACACATTGGCATGGGAATTGCTTTGGTCAATTCGTTGCCTTACAGAAGCTCTCTTGGTTGTCTATAGAAAGAAAATGTATAACAAATATAGATGTAGTAATTTTTCATGCTTAAAGTAACAGCATTTTGACATCTCCCAGATCATTATTTTGACAGCCACTTCTTTTTTCTTGTAAGAAGGATATCAAATCCACCTAGAGCAAGATGTTTGGAAACTACATCTGTCTAAATGTGTTTCAATTATATAGCATACTAGCCTTCATTTGACACTTAGTTCTTCAAATTGACTTTCACATGCATCATCTCAGATATTTTGTACAGCTACCTGTGACATTGACAGAATCATTGCCTCTTTTACTCATGAAGAAACTGAAGCCACAGAAACACTGGCTAAACTCAGGACTTTTGAGCTAGAGTAAAAATACTCCAGCACACACCTCTCTAAACAGTAACCTGTTCTCTGGCACATACAAATGTGAGCAATAATTATCTTTAGTACTTGGCTTAATGACAGTGTTTCTCTTAATAAATCACTATGTAAGTTTCCTTTGCTACTACTGGAAATGAAAAGAAGAGTTCTACTAAGTTCTAATTAGTATTCTACTAAGGTAGAATACTCTTCATTTCATTATTTCACTATGTGAGAATTGCTTGACAATTTCTACTAAATCTTGGCAAATGGATCTGGGACATGCAAAACAATCAGCAAGTTTGGCCAGCATTTGGAAGGTGTTGTCTAACATTTATCTCAGGGGAGACCAAGAGAAGCCCTTGAGGCACAGCAGTCTGAACTGACCACAATGACCTGTTCACTGTTTTGAGAAGATGCGATCACATTGCCTTCTTCTTTAATTGTTCATTTTTGAATACATAATATATCATTTCCTCTTATCATCATTTTCCTGTGAGACTGGGGGTGGGTCATGGAAAAAAAAGGCTTTGAAAACCATTCAGACTGATCTTTGGATCTTGAACTTAGCTCTTTTCTTTGCCATGTTTAATAAACTTTGACCCACCTACCTTTTTATTTCATGTCAGTTGGCACAGACATGTTCAGGCCATTTTCTTTATTTTCAGCCATAACCAAAGAGAAAAGTCAGTCACCACCATCAAAGGTTAGTTAGTCCTGTAACCTAACAGTCTGAGGAGGCTCTTGCTGCAGCTTATTTACGTAGGCATTATTTCTTGCTTGAGAACTCTTTTATTCCAAAGTGTGAATAACAATGGTATTGTTTCTGCCTTGGAGAACAGTTCATCCTATATTTTGGAATTGCTTTGTCCAGTGTTACAGCCACCAGTTACACATGACTATTTATTTATTTATTTATTTTAATTATTTTTAGTTGTAGATGAACGCAATATCTTTATTTTATTTATTTATTTTTATATGGTGCTGAGGATCGAACCCAGTGACTCATGTGTGCGAGGCAAGTGCTGTACCACTGAGCTACAGCCCCAGTGCACACATGGCTATTTCAATTAAAATTAATCAAAATTAAAATTCACTTCCTCAGTGAATTTTCCTCAGCTAGCCACACTTCAAGTATTCATGAGCTATATGTGGCTAGTGGTTACTTTATTGGTCAGCACAGGTATAGTATATTTCCACCACAGAGAGTTTCATTGGACATTACCATTTTAGATTTCTGGCATTCAATAGATGTACCATCAATACTCTTAAAATCAGCAGCAACACTACCAGGATAAAAGTTTCTTCCGTCTTGGCATTTATTGAGAATATCTGAGCATAAAACACTGTTACAAGTCCTAGTATTTTAATTTAAATGAAATAATACTATTTTCTAGAAAATATTTTATGACTACTAAATCCCTATATCACTACAGGATGCTTATTGCACCTTGATGCTGAATGATTCTATTTCCATGGCAAGAAATGTGTATGGGAAACAACAATAGCTTAGGGCTGATGCATTAATATTTTATACATTATTTATCATAAATTAACTTTGTGATTGGATAATCTGAATGACATAACAAGTGATCATACTTGGGATATGCCACATAAGTCATATTGACACATAGTATGGGGGTTGGAAGTACTGTCAGAATTTTATGAACAGTTTATCATCTTTTCCCCATCTATACTTTTTTTTTAAAGAATTGCAATTTTGGGGCTGGGATTGTGGCTCATCAGTAGAGCGCTCGCCTAGCACAGGTGAGGCACTGGGTTTGATCCTCAGCACATAAGAATAATAAATAAAAATGGAGTATTGTGTCCACCTACAACTAAAAAATATTTTAAAAAAAAGAATAGCTATTTGGAAGGATATTCCATTTGAATGAGGGACCCAGACTCAGGCTTCATTCTTCTCATTTTCCTGAAGGGCAGAATTGCTGTAGTATCTTTTCCAAACACACTGTAATCAGGTGCCTGACTGTCTGCCAGTACCTTAAATGAATGCACTGACAAAAACAGCCTCCAGAAAGTTGTTGTTGTCATTACAAAAGACAGTCCCTGCCTGGCATTTAGTGATAAATTTCTCTCTCATCTCTAAATCCTAAAGAATCATTTCCAAGGACAGAACAATCCCTTTTTCCACCCAGAATCATGCAATAGAACAGCACCCAACACACTTCAAAACAAAACCCCTGGACATCAAAAGACAGTATCTATGCACATTACGCTGATGAATGTCAGGCAAGGAAAGCACCCAGTCTAAACTTAAAACTTCTTTATTGACAAACAACTGCCATAGGAGTCTGAATTTTCTCATCTCAAAAACCCAGTCAGGATTTTACTTGCTAAAAATAGTGATCAGTAGAAGAAATAGAAAAATCAGTTACTCACTTTACCAGGGTAACTCCAGGTCATTTGAACTCTTGTGTTCAATGCAGTGGTGGCAGTGCAGTTGAGGGTGAGGGTGTAACCACTAAGTATTTTCACTGGGCTTGGTGTGCTTATTTGGACATCTGTGATTATATTGGCTGCAAGCAGAAGAGATAGGTTTTTTAAAATTGAGATTTCATTAGGAAGATAAGCCACAGAACATTCTGGCTCATGTTTCATGCCCCTGGAGCATCACTTACTTTGCCGATGTGTGAGATAGTTTGTTTTATACAAATGTCCATTGGCTGTTGCTTCACAGGTTAGAAGCCCTATTTCTCTGTATGTTGCATTTGATATTATAAAGCCCTTCCTACTGTCCCAAGTTATTCTTTTTCCATCAGGGATGAGAGTATCAAATGGAAACTGAAAAGGAAGAAACATACTTTAACAAAATCACATTGACACTGTGGCAAAACTGTTTCATTGGCTGTAAGTGAAAATATGATCTTCATCTAAAATGAAAACAATATAGGTAAAAACTCTGGTTTGTTGTCATTGGTTCTTTAGTGGTTTTTTTTGCATACAGCAAGATGTATTTGTATTATGATAAATCATAGCAATTATGGTAATATATTATCAGGCTTGGCAACAAGCTGCACCCACCCAAGATAGAACTTGCTGTCATGTCAAACTTTTGATAGGAACCCATACTATACTCTAGCCTCTGGGAATCTTGATAGTAAATTGGCCTGGTATTCAACAGAGAAACCAATTAGCATGTTTTTCAGTAGGGCTGCTGAGCTATCCTCATGTGTTCTTATCTTTTGAAAATTTTAATAAGTCATAACTTTGTTCTCCCATTTTGCATGGCTTACTAAAGAGGTGTCTGTCTTTAAAGGGACTATCAATATTTCCAGGTCCTCTAGGATTCATAACATTAATGTGACATGGGCTGGGGCTATTCTTTTCTCTTTTATTTCTTTAAACATCTCTAACTTATTTTTTCTTTCTTCATCTTTTTTTTTTACTTTATTTATTTTATGTGTTACTGAGGATCAAACTCAATGCCTCACATGTGCAAGGCAAGCACTCCACCACTGAGCTACAGTCCCCACCTAGGCTGGGGCTATTCTGAGAGTCCTGCTGCTTCACAAGGAGGCATCAGTTCTGCCTCTGAGAGGGGAAGCCACTGACAGTGAGGATGACCTCTGGAAGCCAGGGAAACTGTTACAAATGGAGTGACCTCAAGTTCTTAGTGGTATTCCCAAGCACCATGAGAAACTCACTGTAAGAAAAGAACACTTGATTTGGTTTTCTCCTTATGCCTTCTTCCAATATACAGGACTTTCGTGTGTGTGTGGTCCTGGGGATCAAACCTGGAACCTGAGTATGGTATGCAAGTGCTCTGCCACTGAACAATACTCCCAGACCCCAGGACTTAATATTTAAATGAAACACTCCACCAGGGGATTGTAGTAATGGTCACTGCTCCATAGGCTGGCCAGCTAAATTCCTCAGATGCCAGGTTGCCAGCCCAATTTCAGAGGTGTAGACTACCATGATTACTTGTTCTCAGTTGGAAGAGTGGAAAAAATCAGATTACCTTCTCCCAACAGACTATAAAAGAAATACCTAACATCCATAAAGATGTTTGAAATATTTTCTGTCTCCTCTCAAACAGCATATCTGATACCCTTCTCTCCCCTTATCAAGTATTTATATTGCTTGTTGAAGTTGTGAATCTGGATTTGTGATACTATGGCAGAAATTTCTAGTCCAGAAGTCACTTGTGTCTCTCTCTTCCAGTAAGTATATCTACATTGGTATTTGTTATCAAAGTTGTTTGTAGTTATGTTAATTATATCCTGTTTATAAAGAACTAAAATCAATTGAAGAATTCCTTTCATGTTCTAGAAAATCAAGATTTTACCTGTTAGCTTAGGAATGCTTTACATTCAGTGGGGGAAAGGAGCTTCTCTTCTAGTTTGGCAAAAACAAGGGAAAGAACTCAGAATTGATATCTCTGATACTTTGAAAATAAGTGAAAATAAGTGTGTGCTGAATCTAAAAGAAAGGTTTGCTGATGGCTTTCCTCAGTACAACTTAAAATATATTAACATTTCTTTTAAAGTTCATATTCTGTTACCTCCACTAGTATTATTCCATTGATAAAATAACTATTTTCTGCAGACAAAAGGAAAAACAGTAACTGATTGTGTTGCCCATCAGCTCTGGTCATTGCTGCATGTCATATGAGACACACAAGTAGACAGGGAGATGGCAGTCTCAAGAGAAATTTCTGGGCAGGGATGCCTGCTTCTACCTAACAGTGGTTCCACCAAAGGAGGCAGGGGAGGAGGGGGCAGTGAATTAGAAGAAAAGGGATGATGAGAGAAATGAAAGGAAAAGATGTTAATTTTACGTCAGCATAGATATGTAATAGGTTAGAATATTTTCAGTATTTAAGATATGCCAAAACAAAATTTGGTTAGAATTTTACCCTTTTCTCTCTCCCTCATTTAAAAAAAGTTGTGCATTATAAATCTTAGGTAGTAAAACAGAGTAAATAACTTGGTCTTGCTCTACATTTTTACGTGTGGGAATTTTGGAATGCTCTCTGTGACAGAAAACCTGTCTCTATTAGGGTTTGCAAGAAAGAGCAAGTTTTCCTATCCCTGTGACTTTCTTTTGTTTTGTTTATGCTGGTACCCTGGGGTGCTGTACCACTGAGCTACATTCCTACCCCTTTTTAGTTTGCATTTGAAGACAGAATCTCACCAAATTGCCCAGACTGGCCTCCAACTTGCAGTCTACCTGCCTCAGCCTCTCAGCTGCTGGGATTATAGGCAGGTGCCACTATGCATGGCTCCCCATGGTTTTTTCCATGTTGGAAAAATAATTCCATGTAGCATCTATTATTTCAGACCAAGAGGTGTAATGCCATGCAGTTGAAAATATGACTTGGTAATAAATCAAGTATTGAATATTAAAATTAAAAATAATAATAGTAGTAGACCCTTGAATTGGGCAGGTCTTATGTCAGATACTGGTTCAAATACTTTCCATATGTTGCCTTATTTGGCCTTCCTAACAACCTGCAAGGCAGTACTACTGTAATCATCCCACCCCTCAAATAGGGTAACAAGTGGACAGAGGTTGAATGGTCCTTGGTTTGGCAGTAGGTTAGTGGCAGTGTGGCACCAGTCTGAGTAGCTCTAGTCTTCCTTCTTATGCAAACAACTGGGTAGGGTGGGAGCACTGAATGGGAAGTCACATATTGCCTCTAATGCCTCAGTATGGCATCCTAAAACCTCAATATTTTCATTGTCAGCTCTGATATCCAGTGATTTTTATATTTTCTGGCAATAGAACACAGATATAATGGAGGCCAAAACCTGACTTTGATGGACTACACTGAGGGCTTAAGTTGAGTTAGGAATATAGGAGAGTAACTGCAAAGGAAGAAGTCAAGGAGACACCTCATCATACTTCAGGACTCAAGGTCAATAGGTGATGCTGAGACTCACAACTTGACCATTTCTGACTTCACCACCACCACCACCACACACTTTTGGAGTACCTGCTATGTGGTGGACAGTGTGAAATGCTGCATTGGGAGTTTTGTCTTAAAAGCTCTTAAGCTTTCAAGATTTGGTACAGTTTTCATTTGGGGAGTTTTTAATCCAATCCTTAGTTCTAGTATACTCCTAATTCTAATTGCTGATGAATTTGCTAGAAAGTCACATTGTAGTTTGCCTTTATTGGATTTCACTCTAAATCTTTCTTTTATAGCTTTCAGCATAATATAAAGAAAAGTCTCATGAATGGATTTTTCCCCCCTTTTTAAATAAAAGGCTAAATTTGGGTGCCCAGCAGGAGATAAGCTTTTTTTTTTTTTTGAGTGAAGGAGGGGGTCACCAGGAACTCCTAAACTCTAAACCAAAGGTGGTGGTGGTTCATAGCATGAAGCAAGAGCATGTCAATGCCTAGAGAATCAGACAGTCTGTCCTCAGCAATGATCTTGAACCACTCTGCCAAGTTATTAATTTGTATAAGCAATAGAATTGCTTTTTCTCATATTTGCACACATTTGGACGTAGGACGCTATGTGAAATGCTTCATCATTAGTTGTTTTGTTATTCATATAGATTTGTGCTTAAGACATTATCATTTTATCCTATTTAAAAGCATGCACAAGTATAACTAATAGTATTTTGAAGTAAAAGGATGTTGTAGATAAGTCCACTGAGAAGCCCAAATGTCTAAGAAAATTATTCCAGAGAGACAAAGTGATTAAAACTTTATTATGCTCATTTGTATTAAAAACACTCTGAGAGTAGCATTGCCCAGTTTTACCTTTTTTAGAGTAACGGTGATGTTAGGCGATGTAACCCGGCAGGGAATGATGAGCTGCCTTCCTTCCATCATATATATAACTTTAGGTATTTCACTGTACATCTCTATGAAAGGTCTACCTGTATCTGAAAACAAATAGTTTTTAAAAAATATATAAGTGATTGAAATAGAAACATGTAGACACAGTAGTTGGTGAGGTAATCCAGGCACAGCCAAGGATACACCATACTCCCCTTGAAGTAATCCCTAAACTCACATTCTTTGTCTCTGAATTTGGCCTTCTGTGTTTCTGCCTAATAAAACCAAATTTCTCATTCAGTTGTTGGCCTTCAATTGGATTGCTATTATCCTAATATGCAAATGAGATATAGGGGACTGCTGTGGGATAAAGCTATAGAAGTGCAGTAAGAGAAAAAGGGGACTATTCTTACCACAGCTATGCTAAGTGCTCCAGGAAGCGCCCTCCAGAGCCTTTGTGACAACTCAAAGGGCACAGGTGCAGTGAGGAAAGTTAACTCGCTTTGGAGTTAGAGATGATGCAGAAATGTAGCAGGTTAGAGGATTATCATTTGAATGATAGAAGCATGATTTAAAGGTTTTCTAGACCTTTTCTGGTAGACTAATAATAAATAAGAAATTCTGAGCTGCCTAGGGGGAGGGTAGAAAGTGTGAGAAACAGTGTTGAAAATTGCATTTATTTCATATGCATATTAGATCTGTTTCTTCAGTATGCACTTCTTATCTACTAAGAGCAAAGTATATGCAAGTGCCTGCAAAGAGATCTGGAAGACTTCAAATTATTACCAAAATTCCTCCTTTTAAGTGTGGCATTTGGCCTATCTCAGAGGCAAAGAGGATTCAAACCTCCTGTTTAGCTTCCCTGTAAATCCTCCCAACCCCCTAACCCCCCAACCAGAATGAACATCAGATCCTTTTAGAAATGTTCTTACTGTCCACTTAGCCCTTGCCCTCAGGAATCCACTGACTCCCTCAGGCAGCCATCTCTTCTGCAATCACTGTGTTCTGATTCCCCCAGTTTGGCTCAAGCCTTACATGCCCAGAGTAAACTCTCTCCATTTGGACCTCAAACAACCAGCCAGGCTCTCACCTGCCTACTGCTCCTCTCAGATCAGTTGGTTAGGAAATTCTCCATGCTGAGTGGAGAATGAACTGGGAAGAAATGAGTACAGTGAGCAGGCAGTGGTTGCCTAAAACATAAGGTGGCCATGCTGATTGTTAGGGGCTGAATTGTGCCTCGCCCCCCAAACAACAACAACAAAAGATAAATCTGAAGTCCTAATTCCTCCACACCCTGTGCTTCTGAATGTGGCCTGATTTGTAAATAGGGTTGCTGAAATGTACTTAAGTAAGCTAAATAGAGTGGGCCCCTAATTTAATATGACTGGCATCCTCATAAGATAGTTATGTAAGGACAAAGATGAGGACTGGTATGACATCTGCAAGCCAATGCATGCCATGGATTGCAGGGAAATCACCAGAGGGTAAGAAGACAAGGATAGTTTCTTCAAGTATCAGAAGGGGCTTGGCCCTGAACACCTTGACTTCAGACTCATGCTGGCATAGAAGAAAGACTGAAAGCAAATATACTAAAATGTGATCTATGATTATCTTTGAGTGGTAGCTTTATGAGTTACTTTCTTATCTATCTTCTTCTGTACTTCTCAGCTTTTCTAGAATGATTTTGTATTATTTTACAATAGTATTTAATTAAAGTTAAAACTCATAAAGTACTGTTTTAATTTGAGAAAATTCATTTTTACATTTGATTTACTTTAGTTTTGTCCTCTATAATAGAATGAGGCATTAACTGCAGAATTAATAAAGTTATATATTTATTAGGAATTCTCAATGTGTGTAGAACAGATGCATAGAGGAAAAGTTAATTAAATAGAGGCAAGGATTTCTTATCAGCATTAAATTCTTCCTCTAAATAAAGTTGCTGAGCTAGACATTCAGCTAGGGACTATTGGGATTTGATCATTCCTTTCCTTCCTCCTGTGAGTCTATATTTTTGTTTCCTTTGTGAGTCCCAAGGTAAACACAAACACCAGGAAATGGTTTAATTCATTTAACTAAACTGTAAATCCTTCATATTTAATTTATTGTCTCCTTAAGCAACCATGAAAATGTTGAAAAACAAAGGACACTGGCATAAAAAGTTCCTATAGGAAATAGTAAACATCAGTATAGTCATTTCTAAGCTAGTGAAATGCTAATTCCATATGAAAATTAGAGTGGCTGTTTGATAAGCTTTTGAGTTTCTTTTTCCCCTTTGTCTCTTTGGATCCTCTAAACACTTAAATTTTACCACAGTTGTTGGCCTCTAAAAGCCAATTCCAAGCTGGGCTTAGTGATGCATTCCTGTAAACCCAGCTACTTGGGAAGCTAAGGCAGGAAGATTGCAAATTCAACTTACAGTCCAGCTTGGACAACTTGGGGACACTGTCTCAAAATAAAAAGGGCTGGGGGGTAAAGTACCCCTGGGTTCCATCCCAGTACTTCGCATAAGTAAGTAAGTAAGCAAAGTAAAAGCCAACTTCAATTTCAGCATTGGGCCCATAGAGTTCTGGTCAAATACATCAGAACTTCAGTGATTTATGTTCATTCAAACACAATTCAAAACACACCATTTGTATGACAGTCAATAGTGTTATTATAAATCCACTGTGTTTGTAAATTAGCTTATGACTGTAGATACCCACACACACCACTACTCTCTGGCTTATTAATAGTATACTTCCTCTGCAATTTGCTTCAAGGAAGGGATAAGAATGAACTTGCCTGACATAATACAAACATATTTTGTTTTGTAGGACCATAGATACAGAAGAGGTCACGATTCCATTAATATCACCAGTAAAACTACTTACTACTCCCATAGGGCACATTTGTCTTTGTCACAAAATTAAAAATGACTTCTAAACCCAGCCAGCACTACAGAGTGGTTTCCTGAGACCAAATTGGCTGGTTGTTGAAAGAGTGAGGAAGACCTGCTCCAAAGACTGCCGGTATACTGGCAGCTCAGACACACTGTCACCAGGGACGCATGCCAACATACAGCTAGGTAAAGGTCACACTGCCCTCACCTCTCTGAACTCTTAGAGCTCAAAGCAGTGACAGGAAACTGGCACAGAATATGAGGTTTTTTCACCCAATGGGAGTATCTGGACTGTCACTTATCCTTCAGGACAAGAAGTGTGCTTGGACACAGGGAAAGATCAAACAGGGACCCTTGCTCAGAATGGAATTATGTCTATTTTTAAAATGTGTTTTTTCCTTTTGAAATCTGTAATCATGTGGGCACATTAAGAAGCATAGATATCGAGGCCTCAACATGCCATCCTTTTCTACTGTTTCCTACTGGCATCACCTGGGAATTCTGTTGGGTTCAGAGCACATGAATGACCCCTGAAATTTAAGGAGATTTTTGACTCAAAAAGAAGTTCAAGAATAAATATCTTATTTTCTAACACATTTACATTTTTATGATCTTTATAAACTTTTTCCAGATTTCCTTTTCCTTTATTTTCATTTGCCTTACCTCCAAGTCCTAGTCATAAGGATTCCTAGTTATTTTAAGGAGAATGTTATTTTCATTAATTGAGAATGAAGTGGAGAGAATAAAAAACTCATTAACCAGTCCCATGAAGACAGCTCCATCCAGACAGGAGAGTTCATATTATACAGGTCTTTATGCTATGGATCGTACCTAATACTCAAGGATAGGTTGTCAATTGGTGAAATATTTCATTTGAATTATGAGCAAAAACAAAAAAGGAAAAGAGGCAAGTTCTTCACTGATTCATACTATCCATCAAAACTTTTGACAATTCCAGTTTTGAAGCAATCACAACAAAGCTATAGTTGCTATACTAACATCAGGCAAAATAAACTTTAAAATACAAAATGTTAGTGAGATAAAGAGGAAAATTTAATAAGAATAAACAAGTCAATCCATGAGGAAGATATAACAATTAAAAATATACATACCTAACAACAGAGCATCAAAATACATGAAGCAAAAACAGAGTTGAAGGGAGAAATAGGCAGTTCAACAATAATAAATGGAGATTTCAGTACCCTCTTTCAATAATGAATACAACAACTAGATAGGAAATTGAAAAGGGAATAGGTTATTTGTACAACTATACCTGACAACCATCTCTAGAATAGTCTTCCCATCACAGTGGTATACATTTTTTCTCAAGTGCACATGAAACATTCTCATGGATAGAGTATATGCTAGGTTATAAAACAAATGTAATAAATTTAAAACAACATACAAAGTATGTTGTCTGACTATAGTGGAATTAAATTAGAAATCAATAACAGGAAGAAACTTGGGAAACTCTAAAAAATGTAGAAATTAAATAACAAATAACAAGTGGGTCAAAGAAGAAATCACAAGGGAAATTTGAAAATACTTTGAAATGAATGAAAATGAAAACAAAACATGGCAAAACTTTTAGAATGAAGTAAAATGGTAATTAGAGAGAAATTCACATACAAATGTCGCTATTAAAAAAGAAGAAAGGTCTCAAATCAATAATCTAACCTTCCACCTCAGACATCAGGTAAAAACAGCATACTAAGTCTAGAGCAAGGAAAAGAGAGGAAATGATATATGTTAGAGTAGAAACTAATGAAAGAGAAAAACAACAGAGAAAATCAGCAAACAAAAAGCTGATTCTTTGGAAATAAACACAAGAGACAGAGTTGTCAGATAAGCCAAGAAAAAAAGAGGGAAGACACAAATTACTAGAATCAGAAGTGAAACAGTAAGTATTACTACTGACATTACTAAAGCAAAAAGCATTATAAAGGAATATAATTGTATGCCAATAAATTATGTAACAGACAAAATGGATAAATTCCAAGAAAGACAATAATACCTAAGTCAATAAGAAATAGACAACCCAAGCAGACCTGTAACAGGAGATCAAATTTGTAATTTCAAAACAAAACAAAAAACTGCCCACAGGGTAAGGCTGAGACCCAAATGGCAAGTGAATTCTACCAAACTTAAAGAGGTAATGTTAATTTTTCACAAATCGTTCCAAAAAATAAGAGTAAGGAGAACTTCTGAATTCATTCCATGAGGCCAGAATTACTGATACCAAAACTGAAGACATTACAAGAAAACTACAGAGCAGTATTTCTTATGAATATGGATATAGGAACAACAAGTAGTAAATTAAATCCAGGAACATGTAAAAAGCATTATATACAGTGACCAAGGGGAATTTGTCCCAGGAATACAAGACTGGTTTAACATCTCAATAATAATCAATGTAATTAACATACCTTATCAATAGAATGAAAATCAAAAACCACATGATTGTCACAATATAGAAAGTATTTTACAAAATCCAAACTGATTTCACAATAAAAACATTTCAGCAAACTAGGAACAGAATGGAACTTTCTCAAACTGATAAATTACACCTAAGAAACAAAAACAGAAAACAAAACCCCACAGCTAATCATACTTAATAGTGAAATACTGTATGTTTTCTCCCTAAGATCAGGAACAAGACAGGATTTTTCATCTCTGTCAGTTCTACTTGATAGTATACTAGAGGGTCTAGCCATGGCAGTTAGACAAGAAAAAGAAAGAAAAGGCATGCAGATTGGAAAGATCAAAATGATGCAGTTACTTTGGAAAACAGTCTCTATTTTTGGATAACATGGTCTTTTATAAAGAAAATCCTAAGATTGCAAGATACAAGACAAATATACAAAAATGAATTTTATTTCTATAACTTGCAATGAACAATTCGGAAATGAACTTATATAATAATTCTATTTTCAATAGCACCAAAAAGAATAAAGTGCTTAGTACTAAACAAAAGAAGTGCAAAGTTTATACTTTGGAAAGTACAAATCATTGTGGAAAGACATTAAAGAAGATCTAAATAGTTGAGATAATGACCCATGTTTGTGGTTTGGAAGATGATATTGTTAAGATGTCAGTACTCCCCAAATTGATCTACTACAATACTGTCCTTATCAGAATCTCAGCTAACTTCTTTGTAGAAGTTGACAATGATGCTAAAATTCTAGATAATTGCCAGAGACCCAGAATAGACAAAATAATCTTGGAAAAGGATTTTTTCCAATTTTATTATTGGAAGACTCAATATATCTCAGTTTCAAAACTAAAACTATAAACAACACCAGGCATAGTGGTACATGTCTGTAATTCCAGCGACTTGAGAGACTAAGGTAAGAAGATCACAAGTTCCAGGTCGGCCTTAGCAACTTAGGCCCTTACCAACTCAGTGAGACCCTGTGAGAAATAGAAAGTTCAATGATCCATTTTCAGAATATAGTATTTAGCCTTAACTGGGATGTAAAGATCCAATTGTAGCCATTTTTAACCATAGCCTTCCCTTTGCCTGCCCCAGTTTTAAAATTAGCTAATCATGTAGATTGTAACTCTGAGCTCCTCCTATCAGGGCAAGAGGGAGCACTGCGTTAGGGATGAAAACAGGTGGACTGCCTGCCCAATGTGCTTGGTAGCCGGGTTTCAGTAGCACGCCCTTCTGGCAGTAGTTTGCTTTGCTGACCTGCTTCCAAGCACGTTTGATTTCTTGTGATACCTTGGTATTTCTAATAACCCTATCTCAAAATAAAAAAATAAAGTGCTGGGGATGTAGCTCACTGGTACAAGGCACCTCTTAGTTCAGTCTCCAATACCAAAAAATAACAAATAATAAATAAATAAAACTATAAGCAACAGTGATCAAGACAATATGCTAATGGCAGGACAGATTTAGAGGTCACTGGAATGGAACTGAGAGTCCAGACATAAACGCATGTCTACATTCAACTGATTTTCAACAAGACCATTCAGTGAGAAAAGAATAATCTTTTAAATAAATGTTGCTAGAACAACGCCACATGCAAAAATGGAGTTGGACCCTTATACAATACCATATACAAATATTAACCGGAAATAGATCAAAGACTTAACTGTGAGAGCTAACTCTAAAGCTCTTAGAAGGAATCAGAGTTAAATCATCCTATGATACTAAAAGTATAAACAACAAAAGAAAAAATGACAAATTGGACTTTATCAAAATTAAAAACTTGTGTTCTTTGAAGAATATTATCCAGAAAATGAAAAGATAGCCCAAAGAATGGGAGAAAATATTTTGCAAATTATATATCTGCTAGGGTGCTTATATCAAGAATGCAGAAAATATTTTTATATACCCATAATATGTTTAAAAAATATAGTTGTATAATAGCTATATTTAGAGTATGTAAAATGTAGATATATTACATATCTCTAGAATATATAAATGTATTTACAACATATATAAAGTAGTAATATTTCAAGACATCCTGCAACTTGATAATAAAAACAAATAAAACAATTTAAAAACGGGAATGGGATCTGAATATTTTTCCAGAGACAATATCACAGGATCAATAAACTCATGAAAAGATGTCCAACATCACGAACCACTAGGAAAATACTAATCAAAACCACAGTGAGATACAACTTCTCACCAACTAAAATAGCTGTCATTAAAAAAAAAAAAAAAAAGATAGAATGACATGTGTTGGCAAGTGCGTAGCCTCCATCCATTGCTGATGGTGCAGCCACATTGGGAAACAGTATAGCAGTTCCTCAGATAAACATAGGGTTACCATATGACCCAGCAGTTCTACCCCTGGTTATACAAGAGAATGAAAACTTACGTCCACACAAAAGCTTGCATGCAATATTTATTAAAGCATTATTTAAAATAGTCAAAAAGTAGAAACATCTCAAATGTCATTCAACTAATAAGTGGATAGCTGAAATGAGTTTATCTATATAGTAGACTATTATTTAACAACAGAAAGAAATGAAGGACTGATAATATAACACAGACCACTCTCAAAAATATGCTGAGTAAAAGAAGCCAGTCACAAAAGACCATATATTGTATGATTCTATTTATATACAATATCCAGAAGAGGCAAATCTATAGGAACTGAGAGGAAATCTGTAGTTTCTTAGGGCTGGAGGAGGGTGGTGGTGGAGGGGACACAGAGTAAGAGTCAAAGAGTTTGTTTTTGAGATAATGAAATGTTGTAAAATTGCTGATTGCATGTATCTGTTAATATGCTAAAAACCACTGAATTCACATTTTAAATAGGTGAATTGTATGTTATGTGAACTACATCCCAATAAAAACTTATTTCAAAAGAAAACAAAACTTTGGGCTCTTTCTTAGAAATAGTGACCCACTGTTTTCTGATCTGGAATAATTCCTGGATATCTTCCAGGGCCAACTCTTCACTTTATGGGTTCTTCTGTGTAGTACAGCCCACATGGAATGTGCAATTCAGTATATTCTGGTGATTTATCCTGGTTATCTAAATGAGTATCATATAATTGTAACAACTGTTATCACTACTGATGGATCAGTATCCAGATTCAAAAGTCATAAGTCTTAACTAAGGTGACCAAGGAATCTTAATTCCTTATTTGTACCACTGAGACCTTACACAAATATTTCTGTTAGAGCAAGGTAAATAGAGAAAGGCCATTGTGTTTCAGACTCAAGTTGCTTTCCTAAAATATTTTAAAAACAGATTATGTGTGTACTACAAAATAAAAAGCAACTCATTCTAACAAAGCTCTTTACCTACTACCTACCTTTCTTCAGAAGAAAGATGTGATTTTGCCTTATCCTTTGAAGCCCTATTGCCCTGCTTATCACAGTGGATGGAAGAGCAGAAGAGAAAAGGGAAGAGTCAAGAGTGTAAAGAACAGGGATGATGCCACTCAGCCTCTTTCCTGCCTCTATGAATTTGTTCTGAGAATGGGGGCTCTAGCAGCAGGGGATCAGGATAATCTATCGCCCTAACCCACATAGCACACAATCGACAGATGTTTATGGAGAGGACATCAGATGAGGTAGGCAGGGGAAAATGGGAAATCAGAATGTATTATGTACCTAGCAGTGTGCACCAGGCCCAGTCCAGGATGCAAGGTTCTTAGGGTCTAGCTGTAGAGACAACACATGCATACCTCACACACACAGGACCACTCGTGTTGATTAGAGGAAAAAGTAAGTAGTAAATTGTGCCTTAAGGAGGGGTAGGGACATCATTTTTAAAACTTACAGCTAACCTCTAAGTCACTTGAAGATCTCAGTAAGAATGAAAGGCTGGATAGCTGCTAAGCTTGATAGACTGTAAAGTCAAGAAAGTCCCAGGCTTTCTGTGCCCCTCAGGTATTCACACGAAAGCAGTTGGCAGATTTCTGTGTCCTTCTCTCCAGATGACTGACCTCAGGCAGATCTTCAACTTCATCAGTTGAGGCATGAGAGAGAGAGGGAGAGGAGAGGGGAGGAGAGGAGAGGGGAAGAAGGAAGGAAGAAGGGAGGGTGAGGAAGGAAAGAATGAAAGAGAAGAAAGGAAGGAAAATGAAACAAATGAAGGTGGAAGGAAAGTAAGAAAAAGCATCTGTAATAAACTACTATAACTCTTCTACTGATAAGATTTTTGACATGTCCCAAGTTCTACGACTCCTCTGAGTCATAAGAAAACTGTGAAGGGGCTTTTAAGATGTCCAAAGACTGCATCTCATGAGGATGCTGACTCCCAGAGAGGAGAGACCTTTCACAAGCACAGGAAGACTAGTGATGGCTGAGCCAAACCTGAATTTGGGTTTCCTGATCCTGTACCAGTTTGTGTCCACCACACCAAAATCTGACCTTGTTATTCCTGAATACCTTGGGAACAATTATACTTTCAATTGTCCACACCTAGTGGGAGAGAAATGATGGCCCAAAGACAGAACTGAGCTTGAGTCACAGGACTCCTTCTTAGCTCTCTGCTCTAAGGTTCTGGAGCCTCCAGGACAGACTTTGTGATGACCACCTTAGAACCAATAGCCAAATGAGAGCCAGCCCTGGTTGTTGCATGGATTAGAGAGGACATCCCCTCTCAAGGGCAGGGGAGGTTTGATCAGTCTTCAGCTGGGATACTGGGTCTCCTGGAGAAGAGCCTCCATGAACTCCATCAGGACAACATCCCCTTCCTGCTCATGAGCACAGGAAGTTGGGAGCCAGAGTTCATGGAGGTGTGGTGCTGATGACCTCTGCCACTGGGGGGGACTCTATAGGCCACAGCTTCCTCATCTGGAACAAAGGACAGGCACTGTCCTGTTCCCAAATTCACAATTTGTTTGCGTTCATTTGAAATGTTCACACTAGGTATGGAGTACTCCATACCGATGCCCCTCTGGGGCCAGGCAAAGAAGGAAAGTGAGTGGAGGAACTGGAGGGAAGACAGGAGTAATGGCAGTTTAGAATGTGAGGGCTATGTCTGAAAAGGGGAGCTCTTGCTCACTATAGTCATTTGTTGCCAAGTGGGAATATGGGTCAATGTGGCTAGAGTTTCTAATTTTTAAAATAAGTAGGAAATCAGATTCTTAACTCTTCCAGTTTTAAGTATTGGCAGCCAAATGTGCTGTGCCTGCCAGTCTGGCCTGAATTTGACATGCACACTTCCAGTTTGCAACCCTGTACTGCACATGAAAGTCCAAGGAAGTTGGGGTGGAAGCCCAGGCAAAGCAGATTGGAAAGACCAAGGACTTCAGAGGCAGCCAGTCCTGGGCCCAAAGCTTGATTAGATAATTTACGAAGTGTACAAACTTGAACATCATATTAATACCTCCAACTTTTTAAAAAAGGACTAATCAGAGAGTTTATCTCATTGGATTATTTTGAAATGAGCCTGAGCCAGAAATCAGTAAATAATATTGACATATACTGGGTACTTAAAGAATCTTAACATGGAAAGGTCCTGAGATATCATCTCATCCAGTCCCACCAAGCGAGCACCTGTCCTGTGCTCAGCTACCTACACACTTGGGGAACTCCTCATTTCCCAAGACAGTTTAGATAGCTTTAGGTGTTACAAGGTTTTTCCTTATGTCAAGCTGCCTGTCTTGACTTCTTTTGTTCTTAGATAGTTGTTCTGCTGTCCAGGATCATAAAGATGAAGTTTAATCTGTTTTTCACTTGGAAGGAGACTATCACATTCCCGTCTCCTATTTTTCCACTCAGTTCTTTACTTTTTTAGATTAAACATTTCAATCCCTTCAGTCGTTCCTTGCCAATGAAAATAAACTTGTGAAAATATTTAATGCCCATAACCCTATGAGGCAGGTAATGTAATATAAAGATTTTACATTTTACAGATGATGTAATATAAAGAGGTTAAATAATTTGTATTGGAAATCCTATGTTCAGTGTTTCTCTTAGGTGTAAACTAAACAATAAGGTTGGCACCATCTTTATTCTGGACACCATATGTTTATTAATATATCCCATGGTTGGATTCATTCTCTTGATGAATGTTGTCAACTGAAAGCCTGAAGTCCTTCCCAGGTGTGCTGTCTAGACCACAATTCCCTACATAGCACAAAGATAGTTAGTGGGTTTTTCCAGGCAAATATAGGCCTTTATATCTCTTCCTGTCAAATCACATTTTGCTAATCACAGTTCACTGTTCTAGTCTGTTGGAAATTATTTTGGTCATGAATTTTGGCCTCCAGATTGGGCTCATTTGTTCACTGTGCCCTCAATTTCCTCTTCAAAGTCAAGGAATCCAGGCAAAACTAATGGAAACTTAAAATCCCATGTTCCTTTCTCTCACTTAAAAACATTTAATGGTTCTGTGTGCCAGACCCTGTACTGGGTCCTAGGGCTATCATGGTAAGCAAAATAGACTCAATTCTGATCCATGCAAAGCTGATGAGAGGTGGGTCCTATGTGAAGGGAGGTCAGCAGAAACACCACTCCTCATTTAGAGGAGCCTGGGGCAGCTTCCAAAAAGGGTGCTGTTTAACTTCAGACCTGAAAAATGAGTAGGAGCCAATTGGTGCCGAAGACCTGTGGGGAGGAGCAGAGCGGGTAGGGAGTATCTCAGGAGAGCATCCCCTTACACTGCTCTCCCCATAATGCTCTGCTCTCAAATTATAAGCCCCTTGAAAGCTGAAGGTCTCCTAACAACTTCTGGTAGTGATCCTATTCTGCTTTTACAGATGAAGAAAACAAGCCTCAAAAGATGATAATAACAACAATAGTTATGAACACATATAGTGAATACTACACACCAAACAGTTCTAAATGTCTTATATATATGAACTCCTGACTATGAGAGGTGGTTAAGGGCAAAAACTTTGTCACTCTCTCTGCTATGTACTAGTTAATATGACCTTGGGCAAGTTGCTTAACTTTCATGTGAAACAGATGAATATAATAATGCTTCCCATAAAGATTAGGAACAAGGCAAGGATATGCCCTCTTTACTCCTTCTCAACATCATATTGGAAGTCCTACATAATATAGTAATATAAGAAAAGGAAATAAAAAGTATGAAGATAGGAAAGGAAAAATGAAATTGTTTTTGTTTGCAGATGACATGATCATCTCTATAGAAAATGTAAAAAAAACAATAAAAATTGCTGGATCTAATAGGTGAATATAATAAAGTTGCTGGATACAAAGTTAATATAAAAAAATCAAATGCTGGGAAGGTGACAAAGAGAAATTATGAGGGACTTCTAGGTACTGAGAGATGTGCTGGGAGAGGAAAAGGAAGGAAGAGGGGCTTGAGGATAGAAGGAAAGTGGATGGACATGATCAATGCATAATGTCTGCTTGTATGGAAATATCACAGTGAGTTCTAGTAATTTGTACAATCAATGTTAATGATAAAGTCGATTGCTTTCCTATAAACCAACAATGAATTTGAAATTAAGAACAATACTATTTACTTTAGCATCTACCAAAATGAAATACTTAGGTACAAACCTAACAAAATACATAACAAGAATCTATTCATGTGAGGAATATGACAGAACTAATGGGAGCAAAAACAGAGAGTTAAATAAATTGAGAGATGTTCCAGGTTCATACATAAGAAGACTAGATATTATCAAAGTGTTAGTTCTTCCCAATTCGATCTTTAGATTCAGTGCAATCGCAGTTAAAATCCCAGAGATTATTTTGTGGCTATTGACAAACTGATTTTAAAGTTTATATGAGGAGCCAAGAGACCCAGAATAGCCAACACATTATCTAAGGAGAAGAACAAAGTTGGAGGACTAACTAAAATTTAGTTCAATTCAAGACTAACTATAAAGTTACAGTAATCAACTACAGCGTGGTATTAGGAAAAGAATAGACACATAGTGAAATAGAATAGATCCACATAAACACAGTCGACTAATCTTTGACAAAGGAGCAAAGGCAAGTCAATGGGCAAAGATAGTGTTTTCAACAAATGATGCTGGAACAACTGGACATCCATGTGCAAACAAAACAAAACAAAACAAACAACAACAACAACAAAAAACCCCATAGGCACAGACCTTGCATTCTTCTTAGAATTTAACTCAAAATGGATCATAGACCTAGATATAAAATGCAAAATTATAAAACTCCCAGAAAATAAGAGATAAACTAGATAACCTTAGGTATGGCAATTACTTTTTAGGTAAAACATCAAAGGCATAATCCATGAAAGAATGAATTGATAAGATGGACTTCATTAAAATTAAAAGATTTTGCTCCACCAAACACAATAGCAAGAGAATAAGAAGACAAGCCACAGACTGGGAGAAAATATTTGCAAAAGACAGCTGATAAAGGACAGTTAACCCTTAAAACTCAACAATAAGAAAATAAACAACCCTATTTAAAAATAGGCCAAAGGTCTTAACCAACATTTTACCAAAGAAGTTGTATTGATGGCAATTAGCATATGAAAAGCTGTTCCATATCACGTCATCAGGGAAATGCAATGAGATACCATTACATACACATATATTTATAAGAATGGCCCAAATCCAAATTGTTATTCATTGCTAATGGGAATGCAAAATGGTCCAGCCACTTTGAAGGACAGTTTGTAAGTTTCTTACAAAACTAGACATGCTCTTATAATCCAGCAATCAAGCTCCTTGGTATTTACTCCAAGGAGTTGGAAACTTATATACACAAAACCTTCACATGGATATATGTAGCAGATTTATTCATAATTGCTAAGACTTGGAAGCAACTAAGTGTCCTTCCTTAGGTGAATGGTAAATAAACTGTAGTATATCTAGACAATGAAATGTAATTTAGTACCAAAAGATCTATTGAACCATGAAAAGACATAGAGGAAACTTAAACGCATATTACTAAATGAAAGAAGCCAATCTGGAATGGATATATACTGTATGATTCCAACCATATGAATTCTGGAAAAATCCAAATTATGGAAACAGTATAAAAAGATCAGTGGTTGCCACAGATAAGGATAGGGGTTGGGAGAAGAGAGGAATAGGTGAAGCACAGAGGATTTTTAGGGCAGTGAAAATACTATGTATGATACTACAATGATGGATACATGTCATTATATATTTATCTAAACTAATTGAATGTACACCACTAATAGTGAACTTTAATGTAAACTATAAACTTTGGGAGATTACCTGTCTCAATATAGGCTCACCAGTTGTAACAAATATACCATATTAGTAGAGGACATTGATAATGGGGAGTTGGTGCACGTGGTTGTAGAGAATATCTCTGTACCTTCCTCTTGACTTTGCTGTGAACGTGCAACTGAGCTATGAAAAAGTTGTTTTTTTTTTAAAAAAGTATGCATTTCACATATATACTTACATACAGACACATCCACACAGCATTTAAAAATGCCAGTGCGACTTCATTGGGTTGTTGTGAGGATGAAATCTGTTCACTTGTGCAGAGTGCTTAGGATGGTGCCCAGCAGAGAATAAAATCTACTTAAATATTAGCCATTATTCTTATTAGCAAATTTTTTAAAGTCAAAGACCTAGCAAGTATTATGAAGCCCAGGTCATATTGTTTCAACGATAGCTTATTAATTGGTATTTGATGAAGGAAGGAAGGAAGGAAAGGAGGGGCATTTACTGTTTTAGTAAACTACAGATTTTTTTTTTTGGTACCAGGGATTGAACTCAGGGGCACTTGACCACTGAGCCACATCCCCAGCCCTATTTTGTGTTTATTATTTAGAGACAGGGTCTCACTGAGTTGCTAAGCGTCTCGCCGTTGCTGAGGTCGGCTTTGAACATGCGATTCTCCTGTCTCAGCCTCCCAAAGTGCTGGGATTACAGGTATATGCTACCGCGCCTGGCTAAACCACAGATTTTGAATAACACAGTCACAATGACTGCCAGCATAACTCAGCAAAATGCTTCAAATGACAGAATAATAAATATTTTAAATAATAAGACAAAATTGAAGTGTATCAGAACTGCAAGGACCATACAAATCAAAACAGATCACTTCGTCTTCCTCTCTAGAAAGGCCAGTCATTTAATTATCATTGTCAAAGTTATGAAACGTCAGAAAATCAAAGCCTTTTCAGCTTAAGGGGATTTCTTCTCATTTTTAAAAAAGATATACTTGGAGATTTTTTTAAATCCTCAAAACCATAAAGTTTTGATGCACTGTTTTTCACACTTCTTGATTGTAGCAGGGGAAATGAGAGCATATGGTCAATTTTATTGCCTTTGGACTTCACTACCAATTTGAAATTTCATAATTCTACCCTAGTCATCAACTTTTCAAAATTCTAGATTGTATCCAAGTGGTTCATTCAAATCTATGTTCATTCTGATTATTTTTAAATATTTGTGTAGTTCTACTAAATGCCTGGTGATATACAATTATGTTTTTGCTAGAAAGGCTTAGCAATATGGCTCTAGAGAACTGGCCTGCCAACATTTCCTACTATGGAACCTAGGGAACATTAGAAATTGCTAAGGGAAAGACCTGAACATTTGACAGGTACTATCAAGTGCTAAGGATGACATTCCTAAGAACATACTAAGTGAACACAAAATCTGGGGTAGGGGCCGAGGAAAGAAAATACAACAGGTGTCACTGCCAACAAACCCATCATTAGTGGCTTCCATCCTAATTACATGTGTTTCCATACTAGAGTTGAGGTTCCTTGGTATTCATGACACAAATGTTTCTGGAAGGGAAATGTGAAATGACAGGGCTTAAAGATATCAAGAATGTCTTCCATCAAATTTTCATGTAGCTGGAAAGGAAAGTGGTTAAGTTACTCTTCTCTAAACTCTCGCCATGTGATCATAATCAGCTGTGATGGCTAGAATGCTTCAGTCCTCGAGGGAGCACATAGCCAGGATGTAGTGGAGTATGTTCTTCAAAGAAAAATCTAAGGTTCCAAACAACATCAATGCACATGTTAAACTTTAGACATATTTGTTTTCTCCTCTTGCATAATTTTGTCAAAATGGGGAGAAAAAAACATCCAGAAAAAAACCTGACCTTATACTAGGTTTTTGATAAAGTTGTATGCAGACAGGCCAGAAAATTCCTAGGAATTCCTAACAGATCATTTGAAGTAGAATTCTGTAAATGCAAATCAGCATGCTACTATGTTGGGAAAGCCACCTGGGTTTCCAGACATGCGGTCCAGAGGCTGACAGTCCAGACTTTGTTCACCCCAATGCACTCATCTGTCTCTTGAGCAAATGCACGGTAAGGACATGAGAAGGAAAACAGGATCTGTCGCCCAGCCTGTCTACATTCGCTGCTTCTTAGAGATATAGGGCCTCAAATGACTACTATGGTAGAAATTATAGACAATCCCTGGGACAAAACTTGAAAACTAACTCATATAGGAAGACTTGTGCTAGAAGAAACACAAGTATCAGAAAATAAGCAGAAGCCAAGTTTAGGGATAGAGTCGCAGTGAGTAAGGGAAGGATAAGTGGTTAGGGCAAGGGGAGATAAGTACATGTTGAAAATGAAAATCTAAAACCAGAACACTCTAGACATTAGCCAAGCAATAACAGGTAATTCTCATAGATTTCCTAAGCAATCCAGATGTAAAGAATTCAGCCAACTAGTGTGGCCAAGAGTTCTTTTTATTTATTTTTTAAAGTTGGTATCTTAATTATTTTCTTCCTGTAGGATGTAAACCATTTTAGTCTGTTTTCTCTTGGAAGAAGATTTTGATGACTAGAAAACTATATTTTCTCTTAAAGTTTCTCTTACAAAAATAACAATGATCCCACTGAAATTCTTTATAGGTTTCAACAACCTGTTCGGCCATGCCATGCCCTCGCTGCTCATCATGACTTCTGCATTGCAAGCATCACTACCCCCTTTCAGTTTAGGATGAAGCGTTCACATCAGAGGACCTTAGAGGAGTCATTTGATCATTACAGGGTGAAGTGGACACAGAGAAGCACTGTGAATCAGTCTACAATTGCTACTTTTGCCACTGATGTCCCTGCTTGTTATGTTGGTCCTGTTTTTTTGTTTTGTTTTGACTTGCAACACCCGCACCACAAATGGGGTGACAGACACCAGCTGCTCAACCTTCCCATCATCAGGTAGTATTGACTGAGCATCTCCTGTGTGTACCCAATTGTGGAAGATCTGGAAAGGAACCTAAAGGAAGGCAGTGCTGCGACAATGTCCATGCTCCATGCAACACTAAGAGGGGTCCTTATTAAGGCCTAGGAGGAGTTCTCTTCACTCTTCACAGATACTCATGTTTGAACAGTAGTTATTCTCATAAAACATACAATGTGTTTTTTTTTTTAATATTCACAAATCTATGAGCTATAGTTGCAGAAAGTAACTGAGGAATTTCAAAATTACAGGATTCTGCATCTTTGCTTTTTTGTGCCCCCCCCAATAGGGCTTTGCACGTGGCTGGTGTGTTACCGAATTCTGTAGAAAGACTCCTTCTGCCAATAGAAACCCTGAGTCAAAGGCTCTTGTGGTAAAACCCACTTCAGGAGGCTGGGATTGTAGCTCAGTGGTAGAGTGCTTGCCTTGCATGCACAAGGCACTGGGTTCAATCCTCAGCACCACATACAAATAAATAAATAAAGATATTTAAAAAAAAAACAAAACACTTCAGGAATGGAGTGAATGTTTTGTACAGTAGCACATAGTGACCCACATCAACTAAAGGTCAGGGGCTATCCTTTATCATTAGTGCAGATATTTACTCTAATATCTACTACCAAGTTTTTTCTAAACTTCTGTTTCAGTAGTCTCATGCCCCTACCCTGCAAAAATGTTTTCAATTGGCACTGCTTTCCTATATAGAAAGCATACATAACACCTACCCTTCTCACTTTAAAACTTATAATGAGTTCTACAATGAGAAATACATTTTACATCAAAGCCATTAAGCATATACACATATCCACGGACACATATACAAATGAACTTTACGTTTATGTGGATACAGTGTGTGTGTGTGAGAGAGAGAACACATGGATATAATGGAAACAATTAGTTTTACTAAACAACACTTATCCCTACTAGTTGCAGTATTCTTGGATATTTTCCACGTTATTCTGGCTTTTTAAAATATTTTTTTTAGTTGTAGTTGTACACAATACCTTTTATTTTCATTTATTTATATGTGGTGCTGAGGATCAAACCCAGTACCTCACACTTGTTAGGCAAGCGCTCTACTGCTGAGCCACAACACCAGCCCTCTCTATTTTTAATGCTGGTTGCAACCCACTAATTTGATTCCACAGCCTGCTAATGGGTTGGGATGCACATTTTTAAAAAGCCCTGCTGAACTCAGTAAATAGAGTTGTGTCTTTTTCCCATGTTGTGTGAGCTAGCGAGACAGTGTGCAGGTAGAAGTTGCCAAAACAAGGCTTTTCCCCAACAGGCCACCACACAAAGTTCTTTGGAATCAGGATTTGCCTCTCTAAGGTCTGTCACTCGGAGACACACTCAAAACTAGCCCAACCTATAATTTCTCAAAAGAGAGAAAAAATTGAATTGAGATTTTTAAAATGTAATAACTCTATGTTTCCAAGATGAAAATAATTATGTCATAGTTTGAGGTCAAGAGCTGAAACTCCAATGTAAGGGAAAATAGCCTTAAACTAGGGACCCAACTGGATTCCCATCCTGACTTGACTTGTCACTTTATGAGCTCTGTTTCTCCTGTGTAAGGCTCTGAGAATGTTTCTCATATGTAACATGCAGGAAATGACAACTCAGCTTCTTGCAGAGATAATTATGTAAAAGCCCTTAAGAAAAATTTTAAAGAAAATTTGCTCTACAAATGAATGAGTGCACTTACCCTCCTCAGAACAACTTTTAAGATTGTTGCTTGCTCAGGGGTCCCCTAGCAAGGTAAAGCTTTTTTACCATTAAATATATTTACACAAAGGCATAATTATTATTCTTTCTCAAAATATCTGTATTGTTAGAAATTCTTCCACTATTCAGTTATAAGACCCAATGTGTCTGCTAATTTTTATGTCTTAAGTTGAGCTATTATGCAGAGCTCATCAGTTTTATGCATATGAGAAAACAATTGGAAGGAAAAAACTTATGAAAACACTTCAGCCCATTTACTTTAGTAGACTCCGAGAGAAACAGTCAAGAAAAGAGAAACAGGAAAAGCAGTGAGTTTCTTTCATAGCGAAGAACTAGAGATGGCCACCTAACTATACCTTCACCCCATTTTTTTCACTTTCCAATTATCATTTTCCAAGAGAAGACATTAAATTTAAGTAGCCCCCTGAAAGGCTCAAGGCTGGAGAAGGGAGGGATATAAGCTAACTTCACAGTGTGGGGAGCTCCACATGCAAAGTTCAAGGTGTTGCTAACTGAATTGGAGACACTGACAGTACTAAATCATTTAGACATGCCATTTAAAAACGTTTCTGGTCAGTTTTCTTACTTGCCGGTCACAACTCATATATTACAATAATACTTTTAACAAAACCCTCTATTAGAAAAGGTTGTCCCAGAGACACTTTCTTACGTAGAACATCACCGTTCCTCCAGAAATCCTCTGTAATTAGCCACAAATCAGTGGTGGTGGTGGTGGTGGTTTTTTCCTTTTCTTTATCGCCCAGAATTTTGTAGCTATAATTACTGGGAGTGGGGAGGTGTCAGTTTTTCAGATATGCTCATGTCAGTGCCAAGACCACTCCAAGGGCACATCCAGAAGGCTGACAGTGTGATGATGTCTTCACATCAATGTCATTTAGGAGGGCAGAGCTCCATCTGGCCACGGAACCCCTACCAGAATTTGAGTGGCACTTTGGCTGGTCAGTGTTCTTCACTCACCCAGCATCTGATCACAAGGCTGACTGGATCCCACAAGTCTATCAGCTCTCTCCCTCCCCACAATGCATTAATGGGGGCCACCATCTCTCCTGCTGGTCCCCTTGCTTTGGTCTTGCCCCTTTCCATCTCTTGTGGCCACTCAGATTCTGAAGGGAAATCTCAGCACCTTATGTTGTGGTTAATACTTTTCCACCACTCCCCACAGAGCCTCGATTTTACAAGTAAAGAACCAAGAAGCCTAAGTAGATCCTGTTGAGGAATAAATAGCATAATGTAAACAAAACCATTTGTTTAAGTGAAAAGAAACATAACAAATGTAAGAAGTTGTATTAGTGTAAGAAGTTCATTAATTTAAATTTAACCAATTAAGGAATTGATTCAAGTAGTTAAATATAATAGCTTGAGTAATTAAATTGATATATCAGAAGGTTGGTAGATTTATATAAAACAATAGCAATAAAGTGACAGTATTAGTTTTTCTGTAATATACAGAAAAAATGTTACATCTGTATCAGACTCAGATGAGAACTGTGCCTGTTATATAGTAGGCAATCAATGTCTAAATATTATCATAATTGACATGTTGGATTTGATGATATGTAGACAAAGCTATATACTCCAGATTCTTTTCCTCAAAACTCTACAGAGCCCGGTGTGATAGTGCATGCCTGTAATCCCAGTGGTTCATGACTTTGAGACAGAAGGATTGCGAGTTCAAAGCCAGCCTTAGCAATGGTGAGGCACTAAGCAACTCAGTGAGACCCTATCTCTAAATAAAATACAAAATAGGGCTGGGGATGTGGCTCAGTGGTTGAGTGCCCCTGAGTTTAATCCCCAGCACCCCAAAAACAAAAACAAAAAACTGTACAGACTACAGATCTACTTTTTCAGAAGATAGCAAAAGATGGTTTCCCGTCTTTGTAAAAACTAAAATGAAATGCCAACACATCTGCAGATGCTTTTTAGGGATAGGAAATCCTCCAAACAGAACAACATGTTCTGAAGTAAATATTCAACAGTAAATACAGATAGCCAGTTAGTATTTCATGAGTAATCACAGCTGTGTATCTAGTGAGTAATCAAAAAAATGGTTGGAGTTATATTAATCCCAGAGATAATCCTCTGAGTCAGCAGAGACCAAGTTTTGTGCCCCTGAACTAAAATAAACCTATAATGGAAGAGTTCAATAAAAATGAAAGCAGAAGACCAAATTTCCTCAGAAAGGGAATTAATAAAATAACAAATACAGAAATACATAAAATGTTGGGCTATTTGGAAACATTATAATTGTTTTAAAGAATTACATCACAGCTACCTTGGACTTTTATAAGGTGTGATTATGAGACTAATAACACTGTGCCAGGAAAAAGACAACAAAACAGGTGTTACTTTTCATAGGAGGACAGCTACGGGCACATAGCATGTTCTCTAAATATTTGTTGATTAATTAGTAAGCAAGTAAAGGATGCTCTCTATGGCTACCATTATTAGCTAAACATCTTTTAGTATTAGTGCTATTTAAAAATAATCAATCTCATTATACATCCTAACAATTTTCCAGTGATCTCATAATATTCTTAGTGTGTACTATATTTGTGTGTGTGTTTCACAATAAATGCCTATGAAACACTATGAATTTCACAATTCTTTCTTCTCCTGGAAGAGTCTTTGAAATAAACAATTTCTTAGTGTCTAACAAATTGTGCAGGTGTTTTGAGATACTGAAACTTGTAACTTTATGCTACTGTTACAGGAGAGCAGAGATTGTAACTCCATGAAACAATGGCCACTACTCCCCAATCCCATAACAGACTTCAGTTATCATTCACGGCACTCTTTCCACTCAACCTGGAATTTATCCTCAATATCAATTTTAACATAGTATTCCACACAGCACCTGTTAATCAGTTCATTCATACATTTTACAAATACTGAGTTTTTGCCATTTGCCTGTACTGTCTTGGAGAGGCACATTACAGATTAAAGCAATCAGACAGACACAGATCTGCCTTCATGAGGCTTAGATTAACAATTGATTTCACACCCAAAGTCATGGTTATTTGCCAGATCTGCTCTGTTGGGTAGCTTAAATAATTCTAAGTAGCTACATTTCTGTTCTATCATAAACCGGGATTGGAGTGATCATGTACTCCCTACCTGTTTGTGTAGGAGTTAAAGGGAGAAGAAAAAAAAGAAAAGAGATGGTCTTTCTTTATTTGTGTCTGAATTGCAAGTCCAACTCTGATAAACCCATACAAGAAAAGTTTATGAGAATTTTAGTATGAAAGAGAGATAGGAAGTCTCCAGGAACCACTGCAAAGTGCTTTCTTTTCTATTCAAGTGCTGGAAAAAACATAATAATACACTGTGGAACCAGAAAAAGAAAACAGATGGCCAAGTATGATTTTTTTTCCCACCACTATCAGGGACTTTGTCTTCTTTCCTTCTGAGCTGCAAAATTACCTCTCTCCAAGTCTCTTTTCTTCATTCTTCATTCTCCTATCTGCCTCATTTTCTGTCCCTTCCCCCTACCCCCAGGAGTGTGCTGACTTCCTGTACCTGGTTCCCTGTCTGCAGCCTACTCATGTGTAAGTGGGCTGATGCATCCCTACAGCAGCAAACTTCTAGGATGTACAGTCCTACAGTTAGCTACCCCGGAAAAGTACAGGTCAGAACAGTTTGAAGGGTAGGGACATAACACCGGCTCAGTCAACATCAGGCTGATATTAGCTAAAGAAGTTACAGTCATCATGAAACTGTTCTACTGTCTCCTAAAACTAATCCTAAATCTGGAGGGTTACAGATTATGCTCCAGTAAAACATTGTCTAGTTACCTTATTTCAAAAATTAAAAAAGAATCCCACCAAGATGTTAAATCTACTATATTGCCTTGTAAGCAAACACCCTGTTCTTTAGTTCACGAGGAGAAAGACCTACAATGTGTACTTTTTATTGGTGCTGATAGTGATTGTTTACTTTTTAAACTTGAGTTTGTGCCTGAAGTGCCTACTAATTTTGCTTTATGGTCTCTAGATCCTCCTCAATGATTTTGGAAATTGCACTAAACAAAGAGAAACACAACAGGGCATTTTTATACTCTTTCTCAGAGATGTATTTCTATTTTCAATTTATACTTCCTTAAGAATTTTGCATTTATTCCCTTTGAACATTATTACTTCATTTGTTCATTCTCTAAGGAGATAAAATACAGTACCATAGAAATTATAACCAAAAATGATTCATTTCAGGCTAGCTTATCATATATGAGGCTCTGGACTGAACCCCAGAACTACCTAAAGAAAGAAAAAGAACGAAAGATTCATTTTTACCTTTTTTCCTTTCCACTATTCAATGGTACATGCCAGTTCTTATATAATACTTGAAATAATAGACCATTGTCAACTGGAACCAATTTTGTAATGCTCAAGAGAAAATACTACTACTACATTTATTAATTTAGTAGAAAAAACAATTGTGTGTGTGTGTGTGTGTGTGTGTGTGTGTGTGTGGTGCTAGGATCAAACTTAAGAGCCTCAAACATGCTAAGCATATACTCTATTATTGAGCTACATTCCCTAGCCCAGAAAAACATTTTTTACAATTCTAACATAAAAGACAACATGGTATGTTAAAGAACCAAAATCATGTAACCTATTTTGAGCTTCTCAATAATTAAGAATAGAACTAAGATCCTATCATTTGTTATCCATCCAGACACTCTTCTGTTATAGGTAAATAGACAAGAGTCTCTCATTGTACGGAGTATACAATTCACTGACTAAAGCTTAAAAATTCTTGTTGAAATGCATTATGCAAAAATGAATTCTACAACTAGGGTGTAATCTCTTTCCTGGTCCATTTCTTTCATACTCTCGAGGAAAGCCACCTTTCCAATGGACCAGGATAGATTTATGGCCCTCTGCCAAGTAACAGCAAACAGAACATAGGAAATGGAAATCTTACCACTAATAAATATATAGATTGTAGATTCTGCTTTCTTCTTCTTTGAAGTAAATATAGATAGATATTTGCAGCTATAGAAGCCAGTGTGGTTTGCTTGGGCCATGTTCAAGGTCAAAGTACTGCAGAATTGTTTGCTATTCCTTCCACAGGCAGATTTAGTTATGCTCAGCCTTTTGCTTTCCTTACTCACCGTTCTAGGCAAAGACCATGAATGGGGTGAGTCTCCCCTGCAATTGTAAATAAGAAAATATAACACAATCAAGACTCAGGCCAAGGCTCAGCACCAGTTTCTAAGCATTCATTTTATTAGCAAGCACTATTCTGTCTTAAGTGTCATCATCTTTATCTTCATAGAAAAGAAGAATGTTCAAAAAAACCTTTTGAACAATACTGAGAACGATGTTGCAAAAACAAGCATCATTGCCCCATTTCCCCAGTAAGTAAACCTCTTCCCTCTGTGGGGAACCCTCTCCATGTGAAGCTGGAGACTTGTGGTATGTAATTTGCAGGTCACAGGAGACCACTAAAATCTACCTCTCTACTCTACCAGGGAATTAATGGTTTGGCCTTGGGAAAGGCAAGTAGATTATTCCCAAACCAGCACAGTCACTTACCTGCATTTGAGATATAGTGTCTGGCCTGCTTGCATGACGTACTGGGTGCCTTTTAAACTCAGTTCAGGACCTTTTAGTTTTGAACCTGAACTAGACTCTGGAAAACAAAAAGTTTAAATGTATTATTTACAAATTGCCTTCTCATCTTGTTTTTTAAAGTTATTGTTTCATAAAAGCGAGTTTTTCTCTTTAATTTACTTGCATATGCAAAAAGATACATTGAGTTTAAGTTTCTTTTAATTCACAAATTTTTCCTAGTCCAAGTCTGACTCATAAATATTATATATCCCTTTATACTAAATAACCTAAATATTATATTATCCCACATCCCATATATTTAGAATATTAATAGATTCATGTTTCAAAATGAAATCATATTAAGAATATATAATATTTTATTTAAAACTCTCAAGATGAAATGTCAGTGTCATCCAAAGTATATTTACAATACTAAACTTCTACCAGTGTGGATTATCTGGTTAGTTAGACTAGGCTTCTGTATTTTTTCTGCATAAAAAGGAAATATTATCCTATACCTCATAAACTGATGCAATTATTATATGTAAATTTTAAAAACTGAAAAACTATTTAAGGAAATGGACATGCTAACTACTCTGATTGGATTATTATATATTGTATACAGGTATCAAACAGTATCCTATAAATATGTATAGTCATAACTAATAATTTTTTAAAAGGTATAGGAATTTTCCTGAACTCTAACAATAGATCAGTCATAAATTGAGTAATGCTTGTGGGGCCAGACATTTTTCTTCATAAAGTAGTTTCATCATTTGGAAAACTAATTTTAGAATCCAAGTCAGTTTTAGAAACCACTGGTTTTCCTTAGGCAATCTACAAGTTACTTCTATAATGGTACAGTAAAAAGGAAATTGTTCACTTACGTGACATTTGGCAGGTACATCTCAAAGGATTGATGTGAAGCAATGAAATAAGGTATATGAAAGTGCTTGAAGATCTGTACATCTTTACACAGTACAATAATGACATCTATCATAGCAACTAGCTGTGTGACCCTGGACAAGTCATCTCTCTCTCCAGACCCAGTTTTCATTATCTATAAACCAAGAGATCGAACTTGATGCTCTTGGATCTGACCTTCCATTTGGGCTCTCCTGGTGTCATGATTCTTTGAGCCAAAGGTCCTTCAGAGGTTGAGTCTGTTTTGAAACTCTCATTGACCGTTCATAATAAAATCAGCAACAATCTCTCTTGCCTCCTTCCCCTCATCTCTCACTCCCTTTTCTACTTTCCCCTCTCTTCCAGCCTCTACTTCCTCCTCCTCTTCCCTCTGAGGCAACTGCAAAGCCTGGTTAAGGCAGGAGACCAGGGGCCAGAATTAGTAACCTTTAGGCAAATACAAGGGTTAGAGGGAGGGAAAAAAATAGACTTGGAAATTTAAATATTTAGGACAAATATTGGGAAATTTTTTTACTTTAAAAATGAGTTTATGCAGTGGAACTTAAGGTGGCAACTTGAGATGAATGGTCCTCTAGATTTTCTGGTTGGGTCACAGATCTATGAGATGAGATTCAGGTGTCAAATCCCACACCGCACCCAGCTGTGCTTTCTGTTGTTTCTTTATGGTTCTGTCTTGAAGAAAATTGGACTTAGTTAAAAGATCTGCATTTGAAGTTTTGTTTTTGACTTACTTATTGCAAGACCTTTTGCATTACTTAATTTGCTGTTTCTTTTTGTTGTTGTTGTTGTTTGTTTGTTTTCTTCTTGGTACTGGGGATTGAACTTGGGGGCACTCAACTACTAAGACATCCCCAGCCCTATTTTGTATTTTATCTAGAGACAGGGTCTCACTGAGTTGCTAAGCACTTTGCCCTTGCTGAAGGTGGCTTTGAACTCTCAATTCTCCTGACTCAGCCTCCTGAGGCGCTGGGATTACAGGCATGTATCCATATGAATAAAATGAAAAAACCCATGATCTACCTCTTAGGCAGGGAGTGTAGATTCAGTGCTATGTCCTCAATAGTTGGCTTCCTGCCTGCTATGTTGCTGATGTCAACTGGTCCTGAAATCTGTTGGAATTGTCCCCTGCACCCCACTTCTATTAGAGGCAATTTTGCTGAGTGTTTAATTGCACAGAAAGATACTAAGTGAACATTATGTGCTTTTCTGATGTTACTGATAAGTTAATATTTAAAAGTAACTTTTAGCCAGGCACACTGGCTCACACCTGTAATCCCAGCAATTTGGGAGACTGGATGAGAGGATCTCAAGTTCTAGGCCAGCCTCTGCAACATAGCAAGATCCTGTCTCAAAAAAAAAAATAAAAGGGCTGGGAATGCAACTTAGGGATTGAATGCCCCTGGGTTCCATCCCCAATACTGCAAAAGAAAAAAGAAAGAAAGAAAATAAGGTAAGTTTTATATCTAATAGGTTCAGGTATCAAATTACTGCTAGAGTTAATTGTTCCATAGTAACAAATTTAAATTGAAATCAGATTCTCATAGATCTGATTGGTTGATCAAATAACCCCACAAAACAATTCAACCCATTCAGATACCTAGGGACACATTTTGTATTTCACTCATCTTTGTGAGTCAAGGCAAAATGTAGTTGAAAATCAGTGATGCTTGTCAACAGATTTTTCTAAAGCCACATTCAGCAATTAAGAACACCTTCCCTGAAAAATTTCCAGGCCACAATAGTTTTTGCCTTTCCCTATGGCATGAAATTCTGGGGACTTAATTGAACAATTGTTCCTATTCTGGAAAAGATCCAGCAAAGCTTCCTGAGGAAAATTCTGGCATTAGTTATATAGTTACCCCTGTGGTCTAGGTGGAATGATTTGTTTTCCCATCCAGAGAGTCCATGGGAGGAGAAGGCTCCATTTTCATGATATGAGTACTTGATACTTTGGTTTCTAAATCATATTGAATTTTTCTTTATCAGCAACCTAGAACACCAGTACTTCTCTCATCAGAGAGAACCTGTAACTTCAAATACTGTGCCAAACCAGCCCTGTGAAGTGTTGTATTTAGAAGATCCCTTAAAGAATGTGCCCTCTGCAAGCTCCCCTTTGTATTCCTTGTGCCGTCTTCCAACCCAAAGACACCCAGACTGAGTGGTTAGAAGATACTGGGGGCAGGGGGCGGGGATAGGGTTATTGCAAAATTTACTGGGGGAAATGCTAATAAAGTGCTTTCTCTATTATATTTATCTCCACTAACATAAACGAATTTTTTACTTGGAATGAGGAAGCTACATAAATGTTAATTAAAACAAAGGAAAAGTATAAGGAAACTATATTTCCAAGTAACTGGACACTTCTAGTAAATCTCCTTTCTTCAGTTAATAGGAAACTAGGGTCTCATAAAAATTAATGGAAATGTCAAGACTATAGCTTTACAGGAAAACCAATAAGGGAAAAGGAAAGTTGAAACATTTATTCCTTGAATGCTTTGAAATCACATTATTAGGCCTTCAAATATTTCTTTGAGTCAGTTTAATATCCATACGCCTACCTGAGTAATGAAGATTCAGCTAACATCTTTAAGCATCTACTTCGTGACACTTTCTACATCTCATGAGTAATATATGTAAAGATATAAATATGCACATATCCATAAACATATACGTCTTTACACCATGGCCAACTTGGTTTGCTCTTCTCAGTAGCCCAAAGTCACACTGCCCATTTAGATAATAAATCTACATGGTATTTCATTTTTGAGGGTGGAGTGCTATAATTTAACAATGATTCCCCCACTGGAAAGCTTGGGTGTGTATCAAACTTTCCACTGTTTGCCATGGGAGCCTAGAGATCAGATTTAGAAGAATGATATTGTTCCCTCAGTGAATTATTCTGTCCCTTTTCAGCAAAGTCAACTACAACATAATCATGAGGGGCATGTGGATTATTTAGATAATTTTCTTGACATGAAAATCATTATCTAAATAAAACAAAATAAAAAACTCCATGCAGACCATGAAAATGGACTTTATCAATTTTTTTTGTTAGAAAAATCTAAGTTCAAGCAATATGGGCAAATAGCATTAAAAAACCATTGTGTGAACATGTCATTATTTGAACACTGACACTTTATATTGCTCTTATCTGAATACTCTTTTGTTTGTTGTAGGTACAACAGAACTTTATGATTCTGACAAAAATCCCATTTCTCTTTCACCATATGCCACATGACAGGTAGGAAGCTACCCTTCATTCTCCATCTTCCTTTCATTAGGTAAAATGGAATGTTGACTTCCATGGGAAGAGCAGATTTCCAAGCAAAATATGGCTTTGTTTTGTAACCAAATCTAAAGCCCAAATGATTTTCTTTCTTCAAAATTCTTAAAAGCCACCATGATAGATACTAAAAGAACAAACTCTCAGCAGAGGTCATTATGAGGCAGACAGCTTCGCTGTCACTTTTAAGACTCAAGGAAGATTCTTATAAAGACTAAAAGTACCTTTAGAGAACTGCTATTTTTATTGCTCTAAATAAAAAGTCTTCTTGCTAACTGAATGCAACCTCAAGACAAGTCCCCTAGCTCCTCTTCCAACCACATACTAGCCCAAGCTCTTAATGTATTGAAATCAAAGAGTGAGTCTATATAATAAAGGTGTTTTATTAGTCAAAGACAATAACCATGTTTTGACCAAAGATGAAACATGTATTCAAAATGGTCCCATAAGCCTGGTGACATGTCTAAGTATACTCTACCATGTTCACAAAACAAAGAATTTGCCTAAGATGCACTTCTTAGAAAGCAACCAGGTCAGTAAGCAATGCACAGCTGTATAGATCATGAAACATCTGTTTTTTCTATTTTTAGAGTCATTAATCTCCCCAGCCCTGTAGCAAAGTAGATCTATTGAGGCCATGGGCAAGCCTCTCTAAGCCTCAGATTCAATTGTCAAGGAGGAGGTTAGACTTGATTTGTATAATCCCTTCTAGCCTAAAAATTCTGATTCTGAGATCATAAGTCATGGATAACAATGTACAAGTTAGAAATCACATTTTAAAAATACTTATGGTTAATAAAAAGACAAGTAACCTAGGTGAAAAAATTGGCAAAGGATTTGAATAGACATTTTCCCAAAGAAGATATGTAAATGACCAATAAGGACATGAAAAGATGAAGAACATCATTATCAGGAAAATAAAAATAAAAAAAAGCACAATGACATACCATTTAATGCCTCGTAGAATAGCTTGAATACAAAATACAGATAATAACAAGATTTGGTGAGGATGTAAAGAAATGAGAACCCTCATATATTCCTAGTAGGATTTTAAAACAGTGTAGCCATCTTGGAAAATGGCTTAGCAGTTCCTCAAATGGTTAAATATAGTTAATCATAGGTTAAACACAATACTCAACAATTACCCAAGAGAACTGAGAACATATGTCCATATAAAAATGTATACAGAGATGCTAACAGCACTATTACACATAAGAGCCAAAAATGGAAATGACACAAATGTCCATCAACTGGTGAGTGGAAAAATATGGCGTATCCTATGATGGAATATGGTTTGACAATAAAAAGGAATTAAGTACTGATATGTGCTTCAGCATAGATGAAACTTGGAAACAGTATGCTGGAGCACATAGCAAAAGGGCCATATGAGGTCACAGTGAGGTCACAGAGAGAGGTCTCTTGGGAGAAACCAAATCTGCTAGCACCTTGATCTCAAATTCTAGCTTCCAGAAGTATGAGAAAGTGAATTTCAAAACAAAACAAGAACATTATGCCAAGTGAAAGAAGCCTGTCACAAAAAGCCACATATTATATCATTCCATTTATATAAATGTCCAGAGCAGGCAAATCCATAGAGATAGAAAACAGATTAGTAGTTGCCAGGGGCTGGAGGAGGGTGAATGAAGAATGACTGGTAATGGCATGGAGTTTCTCTGTGAGGTAGGAAATGTTTTAAAATTCAGTAGTGATGATGGTTGCACAACTCTGAACATATTTAAAAATCACTGAATTTAACATTTCAATATTAGGATCTCCTAAGTCATTTTTGGAGTGTCTTATTCTGGTCTCCAACAGAAGTCCGTTTCATCTCAATAAAACTGTCTTGTTCTTTTTAAAACCCCCAACAAATTATGACTAGAGTAATCACAAAGTTACATTGAAGGTCTAAAATACTGAGGTATTTCGAAATCTGCTTCTGCATATGATACCCTTAGTATTAAGTATTTTACACTAGTCGTTTTCCATCTTAAAGTTCAGAAGTCCAATTTTAGAGAAGTAATTCTTTCATGTTAAGTAGCATCACTATTTATATAATGGAAGTTTTACAAACATATTGTAAAAAAACTTGCTGTCCCCCCATTCTAATAATTTAAATTCAATTTAGTGTGAATTTTAAATCACTTCTAATTTCATCTTTTGAATTTTAACTATTTAAATGGAAATATTAATAAACAAATCACATTGAAAGTTAGGTTGCTAGAACTCTGAAGAAATCTACTGGCATTTCCTTTTAAAATCAAAATTATTGATTACAAAATTTTTTTAACTCAAAGCTTTGTATATTAGATTTATTTCAAATGAGAAGCATCTGTCTTTGGTTTTGCCTACTGTTTTCAATAGTGCATAATCCTGCATGATAAATGGACTCTTTATCTAAATATAATTTCCTAAGTCCCATGTTTCTAAAATTTGAATTTAAGACCATAAGCCATTTACCAAGGTTGTGTGAGGTTAATTAAACATAATTCTAATAAAAGGATTCCTTCTTCAAGATGTAGCTTATTAGAAGCTTTCATCTCATAGACTGAATCTCATAGAACCTTTTCGTTGGTGGCAAGGGTTGGGAGAGAAGTGAAGAATGCAACTGCAAATTTCTAGAAGCTTCCAAAATTTGTGTGTGAGATACTAGACTGTGGCACTTAATAAAAAGTTCAGTCTGGGTCTTAACTTCTGTGTCTGCCTCTGTTTGGGTACTTAGCAGGTAATATGAAGTAGACATTCCCATCAAATGCACTGATTAGAATTACTGCGTTAAATAAAGACAACAGCACTAGCTAAGCCAACACTGTGATGGAGAGCACTGTAATGTACATTCTTCAATTCTTTTCTCTCTTCTAGGATGATGGAGAAAGGCTGGAGGGTTTGTGTTCCATCTGCCAACAGGCTGCAGAGAAGATATGGAACCATGGGAATATGTATGGTGGCAACATAAACTAAGTCCCACAATAGCCACAATATTAATTTTTAAATATTGGGTTTTTTTCTTCCAAAACAATTGGCCTTGTTTGATTTGGGTGTGAGGGATGAAACCCAGGGCCTTGCATGTGCTAAACAAGTGCTCTACCACAAGCTATACCCCAAGCCCCCATTTGTTAATAGTTGGCCTTAAATCAAAGGAAAACCTAATAAAAGAATGTGTTAATACATATATACATATATATCAGTGTATAGGCATTCCTATACTTTTCCATGAAGGAGAGAAGTTTGTTTTAAAACCACCTTATAATTCATAAGCACACACACACACACACACACATACACACACAGTATGTTGAGTGCACATATATGATGCTGGGGATGGGACCCAGGACTTTGTGCATGCTAGGCAGGCACTGTACTACTGAAGTATACCCCCAGCCCCCATAATTCATATTTTAATTGTCATTTAATAAAACTTATAGTTTTATAGCTCAAGGCACAAGGATGCCACACTGTTAGCCACTGAAGTGGTAATGTCTAAAATTGGAACTTGGAACTTCATTCCATCCATAGGTGGATCATTGACTTTACTCATTTTCCTCTTAATTTTATAAACGTTATTTAAAAGAAAAAAATCTGTGTGGTTTAAAATGTTCACCAGGGGAAAAGTCATGGACATTCCTACTGTCAATGTTTACGAGGGGAGCATGTCTCAAGGTGCCTCTTGGAGCTTTTTACTTGACACTGGCTTCTCAGAGGGTCACAGTTTAACAGGGCACATTCATTGATCATTAGACCTGTCACCAGCTACCATCAGGAGCCTACCCTTCCAGTGACCTATAGCCATGCACAACTCCTTTTCATGTGACATGGGAGTTAATTAAGGTTGGGCAGGAGAAATCTGCTGACCAAGAGGTTACCTTTTCCCCAAAAATGCTATACTCCCACACTGCTGTTCTTTTATTGAATGAGTTTGAAACCCACCTCCATAGAGCTGCCTAATGTGTCATTTGAGTTTACCATACCATGTCATGGAAGTTATCTGAGCTGCCTGGGGCAAAGGTCAAGATCTGGTTGACATAGCTTGTAAAGTATTGGGTAGAAAATTCTGGTAAACCTTCAGCTGGTTATGCACCAAATGAATGCTCTTTATACCCCCCCAAATGCAAAAAAGGAATGTTTTGTCTTGGACACATCTCCCTTTTCTGTCAGTAACGGGAAGCTCCATTTGCAGCACACTCCCCCATGGGCTTATGTTCTTCAATGCTACTGTTCAGAGGACTGTGGGGAAGCAGGACTCTGATATCATGTCTCATAGAATGGTTCATAATCACTAGTAGCATTATGTTATTGTTCAAGTTGAAAGTCAAGTTATTGTAAGCCAGATTATATGCATTTTCTGATAATAAACATCTGAAAATACACAGTAACTGATTCCTCAGAAGTGTGACTTCAGAAAATGTGTACTCAATATGTACAAGATGACATGTAGAACACTTGGCTTCATCAAAGTATGTGTTTTTTATGGAGTTGTTAATATTTTATCAGTAGGTGCATTCTCTTGAGAATCACTGTTCTATATAGCAGTCAAGATTCAGTACAGAATGCTTACAGCTGAAAGAGTATTTGGATAAAATGACATTATTTGGCATAGAAGTAATATTAATAAAATAGGCTAACTGCTTTAGAGATTAGAAGGCTAACATTAAATCGTTCAGAATTACAAATTCAGTTCTGTCAAAAGCATCCTTCATATTCTAAGAAAACAGTTATCAGTCTGGAAGCAAAAGATGATATACGTGCACAACTCACAATTTAAAATTCCAAGTTTTCTCTATTCTCTACAGCATTAAGATTATAGTTGGCAGAGATTTTACCAAATACTATACTTCCATTAAACTTCCAGGCATTTGCAGAGATGATAACAGGCCTCTGAATTTCATGGACATGTTATTTACATGGATTCCTGTAGGGTTTCTTAGAAGGAAAGCATCACAGAGATCTGGGAACTATTGTCAGTTCAGTTTAGGAGCTTGCCATGGAATGGTTAAAGCATCTGAGTGGGAATTGGAACCTTGTGATTACATTCTGCCACTTCTTACAGCCTTTCATGTGGCACAAATCATCTTCAGATCCACACACAGTTCTTTCTGGGGAGCAAAAATGTCATGGAGCTGTGATGTTGTGATGCTATTAACCGTAAAAATGCATCCTATTCAGGCTTTGAGTGTGAATCCAAAATAATGCCTTTTTGTACAGTAAAGCAAAGAAGACAGGCTGGCAAGTGTGTGCCTTAACACTGTCGCTACCCATGCAAGGAAAGGCAAACCACTGTTAGAGATAACACTAAGTTTCTTCTATTCTCTTCATATACTCAGCATTTTCAGCTTTATTATCAATTACACATAATTACAGAATACAGGTTGCCTTGCATATAAAAATAGGAGAGGAAGAAAATGAGACTGAAGGCTGAGTGTGAAGTTCCTATGTTAATTTTCAACTTTCTTTGATATAGTTCATGAACTCCATAGAAAACATTCTTCTGGAATCCTTTAGTTTGTCTATAAAAGAGATGCTTTAAATTCACTAAGAGGAAAGTTTAGGAGAGTTCTGTCTTTGCAACAAATAATATATACAAACCCTCTGACCTTTGAGATTTAAATGGCTAAGAGTATCTGATCAAGTTATCCATCATAGCGGAATTGAGTTTTTGAAAACTGTGACAGCAAACTCTCTAAGCCTCACTACACAGCATTCTTGACCATTATGTCTGCTATCATCAAAATCAGTTTCCTTCTAAATTAAACAACTTGAGATACAATTCCTTTTCATTATGCATAGTTTTCATTATGCATAGGCTAATCTTGTTTAGACAGTAGAATGGACATGGTGACTCAACTTCTTAATCCTGAATAGGATGCACTTTTATGGTTCTTTTTAATTCTGGGTGCTTATAATTTCACATTTCCTAAGACTCACTTAACTTACATAGTAAATATTGGTTAACAGCTGTGCCTTCCCAAGAGTTTGCAAACTTTTAAAAAAATCTTAGCTAGAACTGATGTTATACAAGTTTTGCCTAGAGTCAAAATTCTGGAAGGAAAAGTAACCTATTAAAAGCAGTGTGCTTCCATCAGAAGTATCTCAACTGTTAAAAGAAATAATGTGCTGAATTTTCATGACTCACTCAGTATGTGATATTAAGGTCTTCCTTCTAAATATCCATAGAAGACTTTAGAGTCATTTGTACCCCAAATCTGGAGAATATTGGTTTTAACTTTTGGGGCATTTTTATTCATACACCTTCATTATTCTATTTATAACTTTATTTCTAGAAATTTCTTCATTTCTAGAAACTTTTTAATATTATCAAGATATTTATCTCTGAAAGAAGACAAAGCCACAATTTCTGCCATCATTTGTTCCCTAGCCTAACAGGCTTCGAAACAACTTATGAATCAGCCTGTTCTGGAGGACCAGACATACACTAGTCAGCAGGACTTGCATAAAACCAGAAAGAAGAACTCTGGAGAGGTAGTAAGGTCCCCAACCCTAGAGCTGCTCCCATGGAATTAAGCCACCAGTCCCCTACCCCCATGAGATTGATGAACTGGGTTAAGGGTTGGATTCCCATGCATGAGGCTAGGAATCTGGGAACTCTCCTCCCTGGTTTATCTTTTCTTCTTATCTCTCTTGTACTGCCAGCCAACCCTGGTTTTTTTTCCACTATGTTCCCTATGTGACCCCTTTCTCTCACCTCCTTACCCTATTGACTTCTCTAATCTTTAACCTCAGCATTAACTCTCTCAGCTAATATTTTTGAGCATATACTAAAAGAGGGATGCAATAACAAAGAAGATTGTTTTCTTTAAAGTGTGTGTAACTTCGGATGGACAATGGGTAAGTAAACTAGTATACACAGATATATGAAATTTTATACATGAGATTTTTATATAAATATAAAACTGCAATATATTTTCATGTTATTATGCAGAAGGACCAGGTGTGGGGCAGCCTTGCTCAGCCCAGTAAGGGAGAAGATTTTTCTAGAATAATAAAGTTGAAGGTGAGACCTGAAGAAGAGTACATGTTTGCTGAAGGAAGCCTCAACTCTGTTTCTTTCTCCTTCAAACAATTCAAATCCTCTAAAGCTTCAACTTTACTTATAAACCACTGTTTTCTTTCTTTTTCTTTGCAGAGCTGGGGATGGAACCTAGGGCCACGTGCATGCTAGGCAAATGTTCTACCTCTGAGCTACATCCCCAGCCCAACAACTGTTTTCTTCTAACAGGGCCCCTTAGATTCTCTTGCTTCTAATGACTCTGCTCTCCTTCATCTCTTTGCTGAATGAAAGCTTTGTCATCCTCTTTCAATGCTCTAGTTCACCAATTTTTTTAGTCTGGGGTCTACCTGATTTCACTTAGCTATGGGGAAAAAGCCACAAGGAAATATTCTTTAGAAGACACACTCATATCAAGTGGTACTTTTTGAAGCATAGCATCATGGCAGAGAGCTAGGATGGAGATTCAGAAATGAGGGGGATATGAGAAAACTATCAGATGTGATACATTAGCCAGGACTAACATGTCCTTCCTTTTCTCTATTCATCTAGTCACTACCATGGATGATCCAGGGCCAAAAGAAAATAGTTTTTAGCCAAAATGTTCTTACCCAAAGTAGTAAAAACAATTGCTATAATAGTAGCCTTATCTAGTATCTCAAGCTAGAAATTCAAACTTTCTAATCAATCACCTCTCTATTATGCTATTTTGATACGTGAACTAGAGCATTAAAAGAGGATGACAGAGCTTTCATTCAGCAAAGAGATGAAAGAGAGCAGAGTCACTAGAAGCAAGAGAATCTAAGGGACCGTGTTAGAAGAAAACAGTCATTGGGCTGGGGATGTAGCTCAGTGGTAGAACATTTGACCAGCTGAGAGAATCTTAGAGTGTGGGCGAATCTCAAGGACAATGCCTCTTGGGAACCAGTTCTCCAGTGGCTGGGCAGCTTACATGCCTATTCTCAATCCTGTCTAGAATCAGTTCAGGAGAACATTGACAGCTCAGAAAATGGGCTGGACCCAGAGAATGGTCCAAATGGAAAGAATAGAACATCACGTAACATATTGGGAAAGTTATTGCCAGCTCCACTTATACAGTCACATCAGCATCTGTCAGTTTAATAGCATTTATTGAGTGACTAGTGTGTCAATTACTACATTGACAACTGCAAAGTTGGATCAGAAACAGCTCATACTCTTGAAGGGCTTTCTGCCAAAAGTTAGCCTCCTAGGAGATGTCATTTAGAAGTGGAGTACATAAATACCAAAAAAAATCAAGAAGATAATCTAAGTGAACAAATAAGAAATCTCCTCCAAACTGTGTGCACTTTGTGTTTAAGGGATACATTTTGGTATAACACAAGTTCTTCACTAATATAAGTGCTTCACTTTAGTAAAATTCACAAAGTAAGAACACTTATTCCATGGTAAATGTTGAACATAATGAATATAACCATACTTTCATAAATAAAATATAATGGATTACTTAATAAACACTTGAGCACCTTCTCAGTGAATATGTTAAAAAATGTTTTAAAATAAAAGTCTCCTATGCATGCCTGAACTCAAGTTGGAGATTGGCAGTGAAGACTAGCTATAAAACTGGCATCAGGAGAATTAAATTTGACATGATCCATATTTTTTCTCATGAAATCATGGGAAAAAACATATAGCATTCCAAACTGTACAAAAATATAGTTCCTAAATCTCTACCACTAAGTTTGTAATTAACATTACCCTAAAATGGGAAATGAGTTACTCCAGCAAAGCAGTGCCAGGCCCATCTGTTTGGACTATAAAGTACATTAAAAAATAATAATAACAAAAAAGAAAAAACTTATTTCTACATTTCATATTTTTATTCCTTCTTTTAAAAAAGATATGTTAGGATATAGAATTACTTCAGTTTGTCAGTCCAAAAAAGCTAAAGGGAAATAGAAATTCCTGAAAATCAGCATTTGTGTTTTCTCATTTTTCTCTCTGGCCTTCTATGTATCTTTGTGTGTCAAATACTTTGCATAGGATATTTTTCATTTACCAGTTCTGAGGACAAAGAATGAGATGGGGATGAGAGAGGTAGGTGGCTTTTAATTGGTACATCCACAATGTGAGTCAAATATTCCCTAGTTCTCAAGAAGTTATAAGTATCCAAAGTCCATTCTAGGGCAATACAATTATTCAACTTCCATGCATTTCTCCTCTTGTAGTTCTAGCAGAATTCCCTATGGGGAAGATTCTGAAGCTATAAAAATTTTTCAAAGAACAGCAGAGAACAAAAATCTGGTCCTGCTGGAGGCATTAAATGGAAAAAGAGAATTAAACAATGTTTCCCCCAAAGAAAACAATACCATTAATCATAGATGAAATGCTGTAGCAAGAGTTTACATTGCCTTTTTAAATTGTTTGTTTGCAATCCTAATATATCCCTGTCTTTTCAACTGTTTACATATATCTTTGGTTTCTCTAATGCCAATTTAGAAAAAGAAAACAATCATAAAAAAAATCAAACAGGATTTATTTCACCCCTCCCTATAATTTCCATCTAAAGCATGTAAGCACATTTGGCCACACTTACCAGTTATTTCCTTAGAGCAAAAGATAAAACCCCTCAATAGGTGGCAGAATAGGATTTTTCTGATTCTGATGAACATGATCGTATTCTGGTATGGAAAAGTATCTCTCTTTAAGCAGTAGATCAAGGCAGAAGTAAATCTCTGTTGTTTCTTGACCTCTTGTAAGTCTAAATATCTAAAAGAATTATCCAGGAGAAGGAGGGACACAAGGAACAACTGGCCTTGTAGAAATGCTTCCAGGGCTGGGGCGTAGCCCTACAGAGCCCTTGCATAGAATGTGCAAGGCCCTAGGTTCTATCCCAGCACTTAAAAAAAAAGAAAGAAAAAGCTTCTAAGCTAGTTTTGCTAACTGTATAAGTACTGTCAATCAAGGCCTGTAGCTGGCCACCCCAGACTGAAAAGTAACTTCCTCTAGAACAAGGCCGTGAACAGTTATTGTTTCTCATAGGTACATTAACTTTTCATTCTAAACCCTGAAAATGGAACTCTTGTCTTTTCTTTAATGCCTAGATTTTCTCCTTCAAGCTCTCTTTAGGTAAATGATGGTGGAAAGAATGCCAATGTTGACGGGCTGGGGCGGTGGCTCAGTGGCAGAGCGCTTGCCTGGCATGTGCGGGGCACTGGGTTCGATTCTCAGCACCACATACAAATGAATAAAATGAAGGTCCATTAACAACTAAAAAAATATTGGAAAAAAAAAAAAGAATGCCAATGTTGAAATCAAGAAGACCTATGTTTGAATCCTGGCCTGGCTGTTTGCTAAGTGTGTGGCTTTGACAAGTCATCAAATTGCCCTCAGCCTCAGGGTTCCAACCCATCAACAAAATGAAAAGTGTCCGTATGGATGGTTAGGAAGGGGCAACTGTGAGCCAACACTGTGCCTGTGCTGAAGAGAGGCTCGGGACTTGCATTCCTTCCCCTTCCCTGGGGACAGAGTGCACATCCTCCCTCCCTTCTTCACAAGCAACTGCCATCGGGGTCAACACACATCTGGGTCCTTCCCTCTAGTACTTCACTTTCATTCCAGAGAAGCCTTTGAGATTGCTGGGATCTAGAAAGTGCACAAAGGAGCAAACACTTGATTCCTGGAAACTGTCAGAGGCCAGTTCCAACTTCTCCCAAGGACCTGTCTGCTGCAAGCTTTTCTAGAATCAAATGCTGGCCTTAGACAGTCCTTCTTTATAATCTGAACTAGTTTAAAGCCACATCTAGGAGAACAGTTTGGAAGGCCATGTAAAACCATGTTCTTAATGGCTTTGGGGATCCTTTTCTGACTTTATTTGGGAAGGTTCTTGAATATCTATGATAAGAAAGCACACATGATTAAAATTCTGTCTTGGAGATTTTAGCAGTGTCTGCAACATGCAGCAGTGGAATCTCCCAAGGCCACTTTAAGCTGGAGTAGCAGTGGCTTCTCACATTCTTTGGGGATGGCAAAATTCCAAGGATATACTGGTTTTGAGAGCAAGGGAAGACTGTCACAGCCCCGACTATGTTCTTTTTCATTCTTTGCTTTTCAATTAGGTTGTAATGCATGGCAGGGAAGGGGACTCCAAAGTCGTAACAGTATCAGATGCAAATAATTCCAGGTTTACATACCACTTCTGTGATCTTAGAACAAGCATTTATTAAAGTATCACTTTTCTCATAGTTATTACCACATCTACCTCTTGGGAATGAGTGAAATAATGTCTGTAAATCAGAGCCTGACAGTCAATAGAGGTTACTTTGCTTCTTTCCCTCTCCTCCAGAGGATCTCTCTCCCTACACTATCATTATATCCTCTGGAAGAAAGAGCTAGATCAGGAATGCCAGCAGATAAGCCCCACGAAGCTGCAAAGCTGACTATAGTGGGAGTCTGGGGTCAGCTGTCTTCCTTTGTTGGTGTCATGGTTGCCCTAAGAGGTCACTGTGTGAACATGGCATGCCAGGTTAACTGTGACCTAAGAACCCTAAACAAAAGATGTATGAAATGTGAAGTTTCGCCATTGGCCTGTTGCTTCATTCCCAGATGCTGTTTAGAAGGGCCAAAGTATTATTTAGTATTCATTATTACTATTTATTAGTTACTATGATTTTTCTCGGCCAAACGCCAACCTAACAGACTGAAAAGAAAAAGTGAAGTACTAAACAGCAGTGTGGCACATTGAAAAATATTGCTGTCATACTGTGCGTCAAGAGGGGAGGCTTCCTCCCACCCCTTGAGCCTGGGCTAGGACTTGCTTAGACCAACAGAATGTAGCACAGTAGCAGAGGAATGCCAAGGCCGAGGCTCCCGAATACCTGCAGCTCCAGCATGTGCCCTTAGGAACACCCTTGCTTCCACTGTGAAAGCCCAGCTAGACTTCTGAAGGAGGAAGGGCTGCATGGAGAGGAAGGTCCCACAGCAAGGCCCCATTCGAATTGCCAGGGACTACAACAACCTGCCTGGACAACCCAGGTAAGACCTGGAGAAAGTATTTAATTTACTTCAGCATCACTTTCCTCATAGTTATTACCACACCTACCTCTTGGAAATGAGTGAAATAATATAGTAAATCTAAGTGCCTGACAGTCAATAGAGGTTACTTTCCTCCTTTTTTTTTCCCCCTACGCCAAAGCATCTCTCTCTCTCAGGTAAGACCAGCTGAGCCTAGCCAAGATGTCTAATCCACAGACTCAAAAACATAATGAATTGTTTTAGGCCACCAAGTTTTGAGGCATCTTGTTATGCAGCAACAGATGACAGACCCAAATGGCTATTGCATCTCAGCCCTCCACAAGTGCTCGACTAGCAGAGGATAGGCTCATTCTATTTTGGGAGGTGAAAGTGTCAAAGTGGAGCCCCACAATGTTAGGCATTGAACACCACAGAGGAACTTCTGATGCCTTCAGGGAAGGAGAAACAGCTTGGGTTCTTGGTGTGTCACAAGAAGATCCAGTACCATGAGTCAGCTGACAGTGAGTTCTTTTGATAATGGAGACAGAACCAGCACCTCATGAAAATCAGCAGAACCGTACTGTTCCAGTCAGCCTTCCAAGTAGGGGAGGCTGATCCCAGCCCAGGAAATACAGATACAGAAGCTCATGAGAGAGGCCAAGTATCGTGAGGCTTCAGGCAGCATTTTGCAGGGCGTTCTGGAGTGAAACAGGAGGGTAGGACTGAGGCATGTGGAGACCTAGGATAGGCCAGTACCATGATATTGGCCAACCTTTAGTTAGAGGAAAGGCTGAATGCTACATAGAGTAAGGCAGAGGAGAAGGGCTACTGTTAGCTCTATTGTCTAGACTGGCAACTCCATTCTGACTCCTAGCTGGCGGAATAGACCCACTGTCCTCAAAAGACATTGAATTTAGTCCCATTGATAACACGCTCTAGCACTTGATCTAAATGATCCTTCAGCCACGTTCTACTGACACAAACTCTTCTTAGCAGGAATCCTCATGGACAGTTTTCTCCACTTCATCCTAGGTCTGGTGATCATCTAGTGCCTATTATAGGTGGGCACCTATACTGGTGCTTCCCATATGGTGAGGCCTCTTAAACTGGCCCTAGAGCTGTAGTTCTCAAAATACAGTCTCTGGACCAGGAACATCAGCATTCTCTGGGAACTTGTTAGAAAAGCAGATTGTCAGCCCCACCCTAGAACTAATGAATCTGAAACTCCAGGGTAGGACCCAGTGATCTGTAATTTAGCATGCCTTTAGCATGTAGTTCCAATGTTCTGTAGAATTTGAGGTTCTTAGCCTCAGCTTCCAATTGCTGGGAGATTTAAAATTACCAATGCCAGGGTCCCACTCAAGAGATTGTGTTTGGTGGTATACTGCTGGGATCCAGCTACTCAAGAGGTTGAGGCAGGAGGATCACAAGTTCAGAGTCAGCCTCATCAACTTAGGGAGACTCTGTCTCGAAATTAAAAGGGCTGGGGATGTAGATCAGTGATAGAACACTGCTGGGTTCAATCTCCAGTACCAGGGGTGGGGGTGGGGAATGACTGTGATTGAATTGGTCAGAGCTGCAGCCAGGGCGTGAGGATTTTTAAGCTCTCCTGACAGTTCTAATAGGCTAGGCTGGGGACCATGGCCCTAGATAGAGGCAAAGGGTTTCACAGAAATCCCTTGGCAGGCAAACTACTCATTAAGGTTTTGCTAAAGATGCCCTTGAGTTTAAGTGGTTTTATATTTGTATATAATAAGAGCCAAGGCTTTTCATTTATTCCAGGTTCACTTCAGGCCTCTTTTAACAAAAGCTTTGCTTCTGTAGACCACATGGGTGGTTCTGTGGCTTGAAAGGAAATCCCATTTACACCCCACCCATTAAATAGAAGGATAGAAGACCAGGCTGAGAAAAAGTGCCTGCAAGCAACTGTGATAATCTGAGAAGGAGAAAGCACTTGTCCAAGATAGACAATGAGACAAGGAAGACTGTGAGTGAAAACAAGCACATTAGATTTCAAGACAATAATGATGACAATACATGTGTAGCTGCAGTGAGACAGTGGTGGCTCCTTGACAGCTGAAAATTCTGGAAATGGTTACTTACCCCCACTGGTTTTCAATACCAGTAATTTTGTTTTGGAACCAAATGCCCTGTAGAACCTTTATTTCTGGTTAAAACCTATCATGCCATTTTTACTATTTTCTACCAAGTCCACATTTTCTAAGACCTTGATTCATGCCACCCATGATATGGTTAACCATGATATTCCTCAAGACCACAACTTCTGTTTACTTTGATTACAGGTTGGAGCTAAGTCTAAGATTTTGTAAAAAGAGATTGAAAGTAGGACACAGGTGTCCTGGCAAAAGACAGGGCACAAGACCGATGCAGAAAAGGTTTGTGTTTGGTCCCAGTCTACTGTCTTTGACAGGTCAAAGCTCATTATGAGGATGTTAATGAAGAGGGACTGGACCCTGACATAAGAACTAACTATGAATCTTTACTAAAATTCAGTGCTTTTCCTTTTTTCAACAAACAAAAATAACATGCTCTGATGTATTAAGTTCCCAGGAGATACTGATGATGCTGGACCATGGGCCTCACTTTGAGAAGCATGTTTTGTTTTTTAATTAATTTATTTAAATGCATTTCAAGTCATAGTACATATATAGAGCTCAATTTTTCCATTTCTCTGGTTGCAAACCAGATAAAGTCACACCATTTGTGTCTTCATACATGCACCTAAGGTAGTGATGACCATCTCATTCAACCATCTTTACTACACCCATTCCCTTTTCCCTACCCCTACCTCCCCCCTGCCCCATCCAGAGTTCCTCCATTTCTCTTATATTCCCCATTCCCACCTGCCTTATGTATCAGCATCCACTAATCAGAGAGAACATTCGACATTTAGTTTTTTGGGATTGGCTTGCTTCACTTAGCATAATGTTCTCCAATTCCATCCATTTACCTGCAAATGCCATAATTTTATTCTCTTTTATTGCTGAATAATATTCCATTGTGTATATGTACCACAGTTTCTTTATCCATTCATCTATTGAAGGGCATCTGGGTTGCTTCCACAGTTTTGCAATTGTGAATTGTGCTGCTATAAACACTGAAGTGGCTGCATCACTGTAGTGTGCTGTTTTTAAATATTTAGGGTATAGGCCAAGGAATGGAATAGCTGGATCAAATGGTGGTTCCATTCCAAGTTTTTAAAGGAATCTCCATACTGCTTTCCAGATTGGTTGCACCAATTTGCAGTCCCACCAGCAATGTTTGAGTGTGTCTTTTTCACCACATCCTCGCCAGCACTTATTGTTG
>CM053404.1:120954360-121027848 GCA_028644305.1 Xerus rutilus | reverse complement strand
TATTTGTTTATTGATTGTATATCTTCTTCTAAGAGGTTTCTATTCAGCTCCTTAGCCCATTTATTGATTGGGTTGTTTGTTTTTTTGGTGTTAAGTTTTTTGAGTTCTTTACATATCCTGGAGATCAGTGCTCTATCTGATGTGCGTGTGGCAAAAATTTGCTCCCAGAATGTAGGCTCTCTGTTCACCTCATTGATAGTTTCTTTTGCTGAGAAGAAGCTTTTTAGTTTAAGTCCATCCTATTTATTGATTCTTGCTTTTATTTCTTGTGCTTTTGGAGTCTTGTTAATGAATTTGGGGCCTAATCCAATGTGATGAAGATTTGGACCTACTTTCTCCTCAATTAGATGCAGGGTCTCTGGTCTAATTCCTAGGTCTTTGATCCACTTTGAGTTGAGTTTTGTGCACGGTGAGAGATAGGAGTTTAGTTTCATTTTACTGCATATGGATTTCCAGTTTTCCCAGCACCATTTGTTGAAGAGGCTATCTTTTCTCCAACGTATGTTTTTGGCACCTTTGTCTAGAATGAGATAGCTGTATTTATGTGAATTTATCTCTGTGTCTTCTATTCTGTACCATTGGTCTACATGTCTATTTTGGTGCCAGTGCCATGCCATTTTTGTTACTATAGTTTTGCAGTGAAGTTTAAGGTCTGGTATTGTGATGCCTCCTGCTTGAGAAGCATGTTTTTGAGTCTGTTGTGGGCATGTGGATTGGAGTGGAGGTTGGGGTAGGTAGGGTACAAGCTTGAGCCCCAACCATGGAATTTGGATTTTTTAAAAAAATGCATTAACTGTATTTTTATTTATTATCATTACTTTCTGGTTCCTTCTTTAGGTTCAAATTTTTAAAAAAAAAATTTTAACTAACATATAATAATTGTATATATTTATGGGGTAAGTGTGAAATTTTGATATGTTTATACAATGAGTAATGATCACATTAGGATATTTAACATATTCATCAGCTCAGACATTTATCATTTCTTTATGTTGGGAACATTCAAAATCTTCTGTATTAGTTATTTTGTAATGTACAAATAAGTGTTGTTAACCATACTGTCTTATTTTGCTATAGAACATTAGAAATTATTCCCCCTATCCAACTTACCCCTTAATCATCCTGTCTCCATTCCTCCCTCCTCAGCATCCTTCCTAGTCTCTAGTGACTGTTCTACTCTCTACTTATATGGGGAAACTAGAAGGTTGACCTCATAGAAGTAAGAACCTTTGGTATGTCTTTCTGTGCCTGACTCATTTAAGAACATGTCTCACACCTAGTAAAGCAGTCTTGCCAGGAACCTATTTGCATGAAGGGTTGAGGATAACCCATACTAAACAAATAAGTTAGGCAGACCAGCCTGGTCCCATAACAAAGGTGCCTATTGAAATGGAGTTGATTTGGCGTCTATCATTCAGGTTTGAATCCCAGCTGAGTAGCCAAAGGCTCAGGTTTGAGTCAGTGAGAAAGCAAGTCAAATCATAAAATCTGAGAGCCTTGTTGTCTCTGAAGATTGCATAAGACACTGCAGGAAAGTGGAAATGCTTAGTACTTTGCAATAGAGGCTAAGACACAATTTCTGCAGACTGAAGCCTGGCTTTGGTGACTCAGGAGTCCCAGTGAAGCATTATGTCCAAACAGGAGGTGGTTACATGGATAGTTTCTCAGAGAGCTGAAAATAATAGCTGATTTCCTATATCTTAATCACTTCGTGAGAGGACAAATATCTATTGAGAATTGTCATTCTAATTAATTCCCTGTAACTGAAGCCAATTGGATGGGCAGGAATACATTAGCATACTGGAATAAATGCATATCTGGCCCTGAGATCCTTCTTTGAAATATAGTCTGGCTACCTATTCATTCATTCATTCATTCATCTCAACACTGAGAGTCTCCACACCAGACATTATGTGAAGTGTCTGGGATCTCCAAGATACAGTCTCTTTCTCAAGGAGGGAAGACATAGGCACATAAAATTCTAATAGTGCAAGGTCGGAAGTGCTGGAGGAGGGATTCCTATACGGACTCTAGGGGAGCCGAAGAAACCACTAGTTCTGCGTGGGGCTATCAGGAGGGGCTCTGGAGCTGCATTGCTCAGCTGGATTTTGCAGACAGAGGAGGAGGGACTGAACAAGGAGGGAAGCATGAATGATATGGCAAAAGTGAAGACCCATCTGAAGGAGTGTGAGTAATTTCTTTGATTGGGGTAGAGTTTGAATAGCCGGAACACAGAGCATGTGGAGAGATTTGGTGGCAGATGAAGTTGGTACCATATGCCACAAATATTTAAGCCACAGCCATTCAAAAGAGGGATTCCAAGTGCTCCCAAGGAAAATCAGCCGCCTCTTCCAATGTCTCACTGTGGATGTCCCTTATGGATTTTTTTAATTTATATCTCTTATGGCCTTTAAGAAAATACAAGATAATTCCATATTTAAAAGGATGCTGGGGTTGGAGGTGTACTTCAGTGGTACAATGCTTGCCTAGCATACAAGAGTCCCTGGTTTAATCCCTAATACCACAAAAAAGAAAATAAAATTAATAGTAGTAATAAAAGAGGGGTTGATGTTGTGGCTCAGTGGTAGAGCGCTTGCCTAGCACGTATGACGTGCTGGGTTCAATCCTCAGCACCACATAATCATAAATAAATAAAATAAAAGTATTGTGTCCATCTACAAGAAAAAAATATTTTAAAAAATAGTAGTAATAAAAGAGATGCTATCATTTAGAAAGAAATTTTTTAGCACTGTAATAATGTTATTCAATGCATATTTGCACACCTCTACTCTGTTTAGGATAGAGGAAATAATACAAATGAAGAAGAAATGTCTGCAGTATGACCATTAGGCTCTCTTCCTAGGTCTGCCACCAGCCAGCTATTGACCTTGAAAAAAATTACTAAACATCTTTGGGCCAGTTTCTTGTCTCCGAAATGAGCAGATGGATCATGAGGTTCCATCTGGCTCTCACAAGTGTAGAATGTGTCTAAGAGACAAGATCAAGTCTCCCAAGCAGCTTGAAATCAAGGAAAGGAGCAGCGATCAGAAATGGCTATTAGGCATCCAGGTTTACCAAGGCTGATGGGAAATCCCCAGGAATTCTTGACATCTCCCTATATCCGCCCCAGCAGCAATGCAGGAAATCTAGTCCACTATCTTCAGCAGACTCAATGGAACCATTTCCTTAATGAAACCCCCCTGCAGCCCTGTGCGCTGAGCCAGAAGCTTTCCTTTCAAGCCCTCCCTCAAATACCCCATTCCTCCCATTTCCTTCCCTTTCCTCAATCTGGTATGAAATCCAGCAATTTAATCAGCAGCATGCAATTTCCTAGGCACCCAAATGTGTGAGGACTCAACCATGATCCTTGGAAAGCATTTGGCAGGAGGTTTCATTCTACAAACCTTCTCTACCAGAGTAAAACCAATGAAACAGGATGGACTGATCTGTTCTATCAGATTATTTAAACCCAATGCAACAGATGTTTTTACACTTTTTAGCCACTCATAATGTATTTTTACTCTTTGTGATTTCAAACTCCCTGCACTATCAACAATGGCAAATAATCTGAAAAGTGATATTACTTGATATTACCAACATACCCTGAAGCAGGAAACTGACTGTCTTTTCTATTATCAGCAGGCTTCACATTTAGCATTTAACACCCCAGGGCCAGGAGAGCTTCTCTCACATTTTTCTCCCTACAACCCCCCCTCCCCGCCTTTTTGTGTGTGTTTGTGTGTGTGTGTGTGTGTGTGTGCACGCTAGGGATTGAACCAAGGGGCCCTATACTACTGAGCTACATCCCCAATCCTGTTTATTTTTATTTTAAGATAGGGTCTCACTAAGTTTTGAGGCTGAGGATCTCACTTAAACACACTCACACATGTCAATTTAAAGCCAGGGCAAAATCTACTAACTCTGTTATTTGTTCTCGCCTTACCAAACTGCTCAGGCTACAGTAAACATCAGCCATCACTTTGCTGTGTAGATAGCAATATGTTGTGTAACCTTCCTCAAGGACACTACAGTGTTTTTTGGTTGATATAAAACCATTTCTTTTTCCCTTTGGTATCATACCGCTTTCAACTTCTTTATTGTATACACTCAAATCAGATTTCAAAATGTTTCCATAGTTTTGGAGAGAAAAAGCAATTGTTTGGCTTGTTTATAAAAGTCACATGAAATAGGTTCAATTTTCAAATAAAGAACTTAGTAGCTCTGTTGAAACCTGGAATTCTTTGTAAATAAAGCCATTTCAATCAAATAAAGTGTTTTTTTAAATCAAGAAATGCATAGGGGCTTCAAATAACTGGTATCCTTCTGAGATTTAATGTGACTCGAGTTATGAAGGAGTATCTCTGTGATAGAGTTACACATTCTGCTGGTGAAAAAGCCCAAGATAATGGTCCACTGTTTCAGGCATCTTCAGGCAGCCCATCTCTTGCAAAATGCCACCCAGTAAAGACTAAGTTAATTGGTTGGATAGGTACATTCTGCCACAGAGAAAGTACAGTGTGATTGCTGATTGTAAGGAAAACTCAGCTCATCCCTACAGCCACAGCATCCGATGATTATTCTCCATTTTATATGTAAATATAAGTATGGTAGGAAGAGATAAAAGATATGCTGGTTTTAGTCTGTTTCTTGGAAAAAAGAGCCTTAGAAATTGACCATCTATTTGAATTTCTGAAGTTTACGTATAAAAACAAAACAAAACAAATCTACTTGGCGATCATTACAAAATAAATTACTTAGTCTATTATAGAATTTTCAACAGGAAAGAAAAAAATGTAACAGTGCTAGACAGACTCAAAAGTAAAAATATTTGAGGAACTAGAGTAGGTGGTGACCTACAGTTTATCTGTAGCATGATCTATGAGTGGGGGGAAAAAAAGATGAGGACTGCTAAGGTTCTAAATAATTAACATTTCAAATATGCAGTTTTGGAAAAAAGTATGACTTCATAAGCCTCAGAGAAAACAACAAAAATTGCCACACAAAATAAGCTAATATGAGAGATGTATCATATTCAATCTGGAAATAGGTATTACTTTCTTGTACATTTTAACCTAATATTATTACTGTGGACTTCCCTCACAAAATTCAGTTTAAGCATTTCCAATTAATTATGGTAAATTGTAAATGTCAGCTGCTAAAGAACTCAAGAAAAATGGGGGACCAAAACCAAAAGGATCTTTGACTTTAACCAAGGATGTTGTGCCTTAAAAGTAAGAAAATGAAACAGTTCTGGAGAAAGAAGACTGATTTCCTTTATGGAAAAAGTGATCACAATACAGAGGACTTGAAAATATCTGAATTATGGGCATTCTTTTATTTTCTAGGTATCTGGAGGGTAAGTGCACACTTTAGGAGGCAGATGAATTGGGCTAGGGATGTAACTCAGTGGTACAGCACAAAGTGCAAGGTCCTGGGTTCAATCCCCCTAGTACCAAAGAAAGAAAGAAAAAGTACATTTCAGGAGGGAGATGCATTACCTATTTGTATTACTGAACCTCTGGTTATTTTACACACCATGCATTCACACAATATTGATAACTGATACATATTCAAATATAGCACCCAAAGGGTGACAGACCCGGGCTCACATGGGTGAAGGAGACTCAGGATGAATCCACAGGCAGAAATAGGGGGCCTCTTTCTGGTCAGAGTGAGCTTCCTGTTAGGTTGGGAAGCCTGGCTTAGAAAGCTTCTTGCCCAGCCAGAGAAGCGGCAGTTTTCAAAGGCACGCATTACAGTGACAAACCTGCATACTAACAGAACGTTCCCTAAGCAATCAGGTAAGGGGGTTCACACTTTGTCAGTTTGTCTCCCTTTCTTCTCACAACATGTGGGAAAAAAATCAAAGATTTCCAAGATTCCTGCCTATTTAAATAAATTATAATCTAAATGACAAGAAGATCCCACTCACATTTCATGTAAAGCTTCCGCCAACCTAAGGTGCTCCTAAATGCTTCACTAAAGTCCACCACATTTTTTTTATGCTTCACTAAAGTCCATCACATTTTTGAAAAAAATAAACTTGTGTGAAGCAGAAAACGCAATAACACATTTCCTTTCCTCTTGTGTTTTTGAGTTCATAGAATTTACCTGGATTTACATTTACCTATGAGACCGGGAATGTAAGTTCTCCCAGCAATTATATTTTAACATAAGCAACTTTTCAAATAAAAAAAACTATATTTATGAAGTAGAAAAGGCAATCTTTCATTTAATGTAGTTATTTTAGCACCTTTTCCAGCTTGTAGGGAGTTCCCACACAGTTCGCCAGTTCGCCCTGCCTCTGGGTTTCTTAGTTTTACCAATCTAATTGCAACTATTGCTTGTTACTTAGAAACTAATTAATCTTCCCGCTGAGAATATTTGTTACTGCCTTTTGAGTTTTGTACGTTTAAAAAAAAAAGTTTAACTTTACTGACTTTCCTTCCAGGGAATCATTACAATGACTATTTCATGTTATTGTAACTTTTTCCCACGATGCTTAAAAGAAAGGCGCTCCAAAATTTGGCCCTTTGCGCGCAAGGAGAGGGAACCGAAGGATTTAACCCCACTGAGCAGAAAAGAGTCTCTAAGTCCCCTCGGGCTTTGACTTATTGAGGGAGACGGTCTCCACACTAACTGTTCTTAAAAATCTGGCCCTTGACCGTTTCAGCGCTTGTTTTCCAAACGACCGGCGAAGGTGACTTAGGTAACGGTGCAGACCTCAACGATTCCTCAAACGGCATCTTTTGGTCCAAATTGCCACCCTTTCTTGACTCAGAATTTAAAGGACAGGCTTACAATTCCAAAATTTAACGGTACTTTGGGCCTTGGTTGGTCAGTATCACGCACGTCCGCGACCTGGGCAGGACCGCGCAGCCCGCCTGCTCGCGGCAGCGGCCCCACCCGGGTGGCTGCGCGCTGCGAGCGTCGGGGAGGAACAGGCGCTGCAGAATGTTCCCAGGGCAGTCTGGCTTGAGGGCCCCAAGTGGGTCCAGAAATAACAAGCTGGCCCTCTCTTGGGATCCGTCTGTTCCCCGCAGGCACGCGACCCTCTCTAAATTGTTTTTTCTCTGTTGGTCTGGCGGCGCGAGGTCGTGTCCAGTGCCCAACATCGCCAACTCCCCAGCCTCAGCACTGCCCTAGGCAGGCTCACCGGCGTTCAGGAGCCTCCCTTTCCAACTTCAAAGATCCCTGCGGACCCGTTCTTGGCAGCCTGGGAACAAACTCTGAGTGCCAAGCAGGTCCGGGTGTGTGATGCTCCCGGTGCCCAGAGCTTCGATGCGGGACCCCAGTAGAAAGCCGGGCAAAGAATCAAGCGACCTCTGTCGCAATCGGGCAGCCCCAACACAGACCAGAGCGTGGCGCAGCGCCAGTGTGGGTCGAGATGCCCGTAGGCCCCAGCCAGCCACCCTCCGAGGCGCCCACTTGGAAAAGGGGTGCCGTGGCCCCAGGCGTTCCCGCTGCAACTAGTGCCCCAGGTTCCCTCTGAGGTTCGCTTCTCCCAGCTGCAGACTTGCTTCCCCGTGTGCACCTGGTCCCGGCCACATAGTATCTGCCCCGCAGCAGCAGCATCCCATCCCCGCTCGGCTCCAGGCCCCGGTTGTGCCTCACCTGTTAGAAGCAGACAGCCGAACAGCGCGCACAGCAGGACCCCGGTGTCCCAGCAGCTGACCATGGTGAGCGCGACGCGGCCTGCTCGCCCTGTGCCCGCGCTCCCCGCGGCCGACGACCCGACTGCCTGAGCCAGTCCTCCTCTGGTGCTCCGCTGCTGCCGACCCAGCGCTCCTGCCGTGCTCCCCGAGAGCCCCTCTCCGCGGCTCCAGCCAGGAGACAACCACTTCTCGGGTAATCCTCGCTGTCCGGCGCCCGCCGGCCGCTGCGCTCGAGCCCCGGAGCCCGCTCCGAGCCGCCGCCGCCGCTGCCGCCAGGGAGGAGCCGCGAGGAGTGTCAGCCTGGCGCGCTCCGAGCCTCCTGCGGACCTCGATTAAGAGGAGCCGAGGGCGGGGGCGATTTATAACCTTTCCCCAGCCCACTTCCTACCCCGGCACCTCCTTCCAGTGACGTCAAGGGGTCCCCCACCCCTCATCCGCCTCCCCACCTACCCTCTTCTTCCTCCCGAGCTCGCTTTCCTACAGCTCGGAAGAGGGGCGGGAGCCGCTGAGGGCGGGTGGCCCGGGGCGGAGAGCGCGTGGGGAGGCACTGGCTGTGCGGACCCGGGAGCGCGGCCCTGGCAGGTTCAGGGTCCTTGCTCCATGCCCTCCTGCCCCCGCCCCTCCTTCTGCCCATCGCGCTCAGGAAATCCTTGCCGGCTCCCTCCACCCGGCTTACTCAGCTCTAGGGGCCGCCCGAAACTGCGGAGGGGATGGGGCTGGAGCTCCACCGCCAGGCCCCCGGGGCGGGAAGTCAGTTTCAAGGGAAGCTGGCCGCGCCTCCGCGACGGTGTACTTGGCACGAGGAGCGAGGCTCAGGCGGGCCCACTCCCCTAGCTTGCTCTGTCCCGCCGACCCTGACCCAGCCAGACTGTCCCGAGACGTCTAGGAAGGCGCCAGAGACCCTCGGCACATGGCTGTAGACCAGGAGCGTCCGAGAGAACCGGACGCTCGCCTGGCACCTTCGGGAAGACTGCGGGCGGGCTCAGGTCCCCGGGGAAGTCGTCTGTGTCTTTTTCGGCTACACTGATGCACCCGCCCAAGTCATTTCCTCAACCCTCTGCTTCCTAGAAGCAAAACAGGGAATAACAAGTTACCTTTAAAAGGCTGAGGCGTGAAACTGCTCCTTCAACGTGTAAGGGCCTAATACGTGAACTTTATTTCCTAAATGCGCAAAAAGAAATCTTGCTGGTGGCAGCTTGCTAGGAAGATGAGTGAGTCTGCTGCTCTTGGAACAAAACTGGGTGAAATTAACTTGAGGCACTAGATCATTTGCGATGACACTAATTTCACATTGTTACTCAATTATGTCTCCATTAGCTTAAAGGCTGAAGTCCTCTCAGGCACCACGGAGCAGCCCAGTCTTGTTCTTGTAAATACTGCAGGTTTTAAAAGATAGTTCTTTTGGAACCTACTTGATAGCTGTGATAAAAGAAACTGTGATGTCTTCTAAACGGGCCTAGTGACTCGTCCTGAAGGACTGCACTGCCTCCCCACTTGGGAAGATTGGGCAACTTGAACTTGCCATATCTCTGGGCAAGGAGAGGCCAGTGGCCACCTGCGGCTCCACATAGGCAATGCTTGACCAGGCATCTGGAGCTGTAGCACCTGAGGCTCCATCCCTACATTCCCTCCTGATTCAAAAAAAAAAAAAAAAAAAAAAAGACCACTAGGGAGCTCACCTGTGGCTTCAGCATTCATGGATCCTTTTTGTTTTTCCATTGCCCCTCACTACAGCCCCTGCCCCCTCTCTCTGCCATCAGCACACCTAGTTGCTCTAAGACCACTTAATCATCCACAGAATGGCTGGCAGCTGAGCCTTCTTCCAACTGGTTGCCAGCTCCCCACAGTCTGGGACACACCCACAGAGCCAAGGTGTCCCTCTGCCTCACCTCAGAGCTGCTCATCACTCCCACACCCTCTTTCCAAGGAAAAGCTGAGGGCATTGCTCTTCTGTAGCACCCTGCAGGAATCAGGTATTGTTAGGGCCAAGAGCCATCCAATGCTGAGATGTCCTTGAATCCCTAATTGCTGTCTAAGGGGCTTGGAATCTAGGGAGGAAGCTGTCAGATGAAGAGGCCATGATAATGCAGTGCCCAGCTCACAGTGCTGGAAGGATGTGGAGCCCACCATGGGCCCAGAGAACAGGTATGACCTTGTGCAGGGGAACATCAAGGAGGGCTTCTCAGGCAAGACACAGCTGCCTGTGGGGGAAAGGGGCCCATAATACAATGGACAAAGGTTTTATTTAATATGTTTCTTTTTTTTTCAAATGCTATTTTTATTGTTTTAAACACAGATATTTCCCAACCCTGCTGCCAGAAATGAATCCACTTTGAGTTGGTGAAGCCAGACAGGTATTTGATAAACAGATCAACTGATCTTTATAATCTAAATGGTCATCAACAGTGCTAATTCATTGCCTAATTATTTAACCCTAATAGAGTCATAGTCAAATATAACTTAGGATTATATGAAAACCATGCTGCAGAAGGTATTGGCCTTCACAAATTCCCCAACTCTTGTTTTGGAAAGTTGCAGGCTTTAATTATAGCCAGCGATTTCTTCACTACTACTACTTTTGTGAGTTTTGTTAGCCTTCTCATAAGGAACTAAAAAATGGCACAAATTGTTAAAAGGTTTTGTTCGTGATTTCATTTTCACTTCGATATGGGGTGTAACTCTCAATCCTATCCCTGAAAGAGATAACACCTTTGAATAACGGGCCACAGGATTCTTCTAACTAAATCACTCATGAAAGAGGTTGTATAGATAATACTGATGGAAAAGATCAAATTCAACACGCCTGGTGGATATAAAAAGCTATTGAAGTAGAATATCTGTTTGCTTCCTGCTCACATACAAAAGAACATTTCATCTCCTGTTTGGTTAGCAAAACCAGACACTCTCTCTTGTTATCAGCTACAAACATTCTCTTGAGGTTTCTTTCTCACCCCGATTCAGGAGCACACTGTTGGTACAGCCAACAGCTTTAATATTGTAGACTGAGTAGAAGTGGTGGAGCATCAGTGTCAGAGACAGAAGGGAGCCCAGGCCTGACTGCCTGTAACACACCAACCACGGAGCAGCTCAGCTTGCAGTAGCTGAGGCTCAGTCAGGAATTCATCCCCATATGGGTTTGATAGCTGGATGCCAAAGCAAAAATATACAGTGTGGCTACACTGTGCATAGCACAAACATGTAAGGTGGACTAACAAGAACCAACTGATCTTCTTAAATCCTCTGCGTTATTGAAAACCCCTCACATTACATATCCTTTGGACAGTCCAGGCTCTTTAGTCTAAGAAGAACACCTTCTCAAATCTGCTGAGCTCACCAGGCAGGCACATTTACAGTTTTATTGATCAGAAGTTGGTCAGCCCACTAAAGTCTTGCTTATGTTATCCTAACCACTTTGGCTGCACATGTTCCTATTTCAAAGAACTTAAACACCTGGCATAGGTTTTCAAAAGCTATTCAAGGGCTGGGTGCAGTGGTGCCCGCCTGTAATCCCAGCAACTTGGGAATGCTGAGACAGGAGGAGTCCAAGTTTGAGGCTAGCCTCAGCAACTTAGTGAGACCCTGTCTCAAAATTAAAAAAAAAGTAAATACATAAATAAAAGAGGGTTGGAGATATAGCTCAGTGGTAAAGTGCCTCTCAGTTAGATCCCCAGTCCCAGAAAAAAAAGAAAAAGATTCATTTACTGAGCCAGTTCCTGGATTTGCTTTATAATCTTATGTTTTGTCTGAGATGGAGTCTTGCTATGTTGCCTAGGCTGGTCTTGAACTCCTGGCCTTCCAATTCAACCTCCTAGGTAAGTGGGACTAGAGGTATGTACTGTAATCATGACCTATAGCCTCCTCAGTGCTCTGATATTGTCACATGATAATTTACTGGACACTCAGAAACATCTTCTATGTTCTGGCATATTCTTTCCAGGTTTCTTATTCATGTCCCTTTAGTCACTGATCATATGGAATGTTCTAGAAACTCCTTCCAGTTTCCCTTTGAAGGTTTCAGCTTGTCAGCTTCTCTACAGGTGAGATCCTCAGGACTGAACATGCTTCACGTTATTTCCCTTCTCCTAAAGATAGTTTTTCTTCCAGGCAGAGAGAAAAGCATGCAGGAAGACCCAGAGGGAAAGCAAGGAAGGAAAAGTAGTTCAGATGGAAAGAGCAGTAAGGTAGCTGAAAGCACAGGGGAAGCCTCCTCTGAGAGATGCGGCCAGTGCCGCAGAGCCCAGGAGTAGCACCCGCATCTGCTGCTGCTGCTGCTGCTGCTGCTACTCAGGATCAAGGGAATCCTCACACCTCTGGTTCCCGCTGCAGAAGCTTCTAAGTCTGTTTCTGACTACTGTCTCCCTTGTCTACATTGGTGCTGCTGCTGTTTATAAAGTCTTTTGATTTATTCAGGGTTCTGACTGTTTTCTGAGGGTGTATGCCCCAGCTCAGGACTCCTGGTTTGCCCCGCTCCTCCTCCTATCTGCAGGGGCCCTGACAGGACTATTGTACTTCTGTCACTATGAGTTGAGATCAAAGGGGTCTCCTCTTGCGGCTCCTTCATACCTGGGGCTCTAATTGGAACTTCTTCCTGGTTAAGACCCCAAAGCTTGGGGCTGGGATTGTGGCTCAGTGGTAGAGTGCTTGCCTGGCATGCATGAGGCACTAGGTTTGATCCTCAGCACCACATAAAAATAAATAAATAAAATAAAGATATTGTGTCCATCTACAACTAAATATATATATATATATATATTTTTTTTTTAAAAAAAAAAAAGACCCTGAAGCTTTTTCACTAGAAAAGTTGGGCATTTATTTCTACAAATACAGCACTTTATGGTCATTACAGATCCTTATACTAACTACTCATTACTCTTCCTGTTTTATTTTATCCATCTTTCCAACCCATTGAAATCTTTTGGTTTCTGATTCTGCTATTCAGTGGATTTTCAGTACTTCTTGGAGCTAATTACCCATAAAAATGATAATGTGCCTTCTGAATCATCATCAGAATCATTGACTTCCATGCCTTAGGCATGTAATAAACTTTGCAGTGTTCTTTTTCCTATTAAAAGCAAAAAACATTGACTAAGGACAGGAATGAATGAATGAAAATAGAGATCTGTGGGGGTCCAACGAAGGATTCAAATTATTTCTTTGTGTCATTATTTCTAAATGTATGTTCACCAAAGGAGGATGAATGTGAACTCATTAACATTCACCAGTCAATGTGTAAGAATCATTGGTCCTGGCCAGAGGAAACTAGACAAGAATGTTTTCTCCAAGTTATTTTAGGAAAGGAAAAAAAAAAAGCCAAAACTGGGATAATTAGAGAAGCATGGGGCAATAGAAGAGGCAAAACAGATAAGCAAATAATATGTAAAAGAAAAACAAACAAATCTGCATAATGGTGATCCAATCATTATAATTAACTGTCTTGTCTAAGATCCATTTTATCTAGTCATTCAACTGCTAGCTATTAACTTTTTTCATATTTTATTACTCTTAATATACTCTCTCAGTTTAAAATATTTTAGAAAGATGAAAAGACAGGGAGTGCCCTAGAGGATGAGTCAAAATTTCATGTCAGCGGAGCCACTGTGATCCGTTTGGCATATTTCACAGTAGTGTTTTTTTCAAGTAGAGTACGTTTATATTTTTCCATGTTTGTATGCTTTCATAAATATTATATCTAATAGCTGCAACATTTATGCTACTGCTAGGTATCTCAGTTTCTTTATTATATATAATCCCCAAATAAATTTAATTTGACATTGGAATGTTTGTTAGTCAGGCTAGGGCACACACACACCCACATGCACACTCATCCATATTCTTGATTACCCTGCAACTTGAGCCCTTACACTGGCTCCATCTAATAGGCAACTGGCTGAGTAGTCAGAAGGAAATGGTTCGTGTCATGGTGCATGATCCAGGAAATGTAGTTTTGCATTCAGTAAATATTTTTTGAGCACATGCCCCATACACAATACAGTGCTGTTCAGATTGAAATAGTAACATGGAAGATCTAATCATTGCCCTAGAAGACCTTACAATAAATTTGAGAAGGCCAGACTTACATGAAGCATTAGGAAATGATTTTAAGGCAATTAAAAGTAAGATATAGTTATGAGTGCTAAAAGGGCTTATTCATTACTAAATTGGGAAATGGTTTTGAAGGTAGTAACAGATTTATATCAGCAGAGAGGAGAAGGCATCTGGAAAAGAAGAAAAGGGAAGAAAACCAGTGATGATGAGAGGAAGAGTGTGTGGGGAGATAGCAGCTGACGATGGAAGGTGCCAGAGAACGGAGGGTGAGGTATCAGTGGATAAGGTTGAGGGGCCTTTTCCACCGTGTTGCTTGGTAGATACACTTAAAAGTGTGTCATCTTACCAAAACTACAAGGGGATGGCTTTATGATGGCTTTCCTGGAAAATACTGAATTCAAGGGGAGCAAGACCTGAGGGAAAGAGAGAGTCTATAAAGAAATAAATTTACGAAGAAAAATCATTAAGAGGTGACAGGATAGTCGTGGCACTGGGATGAACAGGATGGGGGGAGCAGGGCAGCTTTGAGCAGTGGTTCAGAGAAAGGGTGGCAGAGAGCATGAACTCTGGGTGGAAAGAGCAGGTGGTGAGGGCCTGTGAGAACTCCAGGGTTCCAAGAAGGCCTCTCAGGAAGCAGAGCAATGCCTGGTGGGGAGGCTGGGGAGGTTGCTGGGGCCATGGAAGGGACCTCTTTTCAGCTATGTGGAGAGGAGTGGGCACCTGAAAGCAGTCCATGTTCCTGCTTAAGCCAAGGCAGAGTCTAAAGGAATACTATGGCTCAGGTCCAAACATAATGAACTAGAAATGCAACAGATCCTAAGTCTGGACAAAATCACACGTATATGAGATGATAAATAGATTATATGATAAATGATAGAAGATAGAGGTAAATAATAGATGATATTGATAGATATAATAGATACAGGTCAGTAGGTAAACTGAGAGATAGATTGAGTTTTGTGTAATGGCTGGGCTCTGACTAGAAAATTTATTAAAAGACATGAATTTAACCAGGTGCTGTTAATCCCAACAACTTGGGAGGGTGAGGCAGGAAGATGGTGAGTTTGAGGCCAGCCTCAGCATTTTAGCAAGACTCTCAGAAGCTTAATGAGACCCTGTCTCAAAGTAAAAACTAAAATGGACTGGGGATGAAGCCCAGTGGGCAAAGTAGCCTTGGGTTCAACACCCAGTACCCCTGCCCCCCAGCCTGCGCAAAAAAAAGGGGGGGCCATGAATTTAATTCCACTTCTGAATAAGAAGGGCGATAGCAGAGTTTTCTACGGACTTCCTTCTTCAAAAGTTCCCCTGACTCCAGACACACCCTCAGGGCAGGTCTGCTGGCGACTTCAGTGGAAGACCAGCCCTTTCCTTCCTGCACCTCTTCCAGGCTCCTCCTAGATGCACTTTTCGTGACTAGCAGCAACAGCAGCTGCAGAAGTCCCAGAGGAGCCTTCTGATAATACATTCTGCTAAAACGCTAGACTGTCCCACCTGAAGGTCAGCCAGACTGCCCGAACCCAGCCTTTGTGGCTCTCTCAACCATTCTCAGGTGTGCAACAGCTGACACACCTGGCTTTTGTAACAAGGTTAGATCCCTCAGCCCTCAACCCTGCCCTGGAGGGAAGAATTAAGAATAAGTGGCTGTAGATTTTTTTTCTGTTGAAGAAATAATAGTCCATAAAATCAAATTCTATTAAACTAGAACATTGCTTCCAATTATTACCTGAAAACTACAACGTCATAAGCTTGTGTACATTAATTTCAATCTATGAGTAAACTTTGTTTTTATCATTTCTGTGATAAAATGGTCTTCAGAACACCTAACGAGAAGATGGCTATCTCTGTTTCTGCATGTTTTTGTTTAAATTTACTATAACTGCTCTTTTTCCATGTAAGAGAAAAAAAGTTAATCTCAAGATAAGACACAAGTTTTGTTTTTAAATGCAAGACTTAGTGTCTGAAACATCAAGCCAAAATAACAGTATGGTTTCCTTGCTAGAATATAAAACCTACTCAAATAGTAGCTTACTGCTTAAATAATATTTCTGTGTTTCATATATCAGAGTAACTCAGATGATGCAATAAAATGTCTGATATTTACTTAGAAATTATCCAAGAGGAGTAAGAATGAAACAAGATGAGCATGTATTGATCATGTTGAAGCGAGGTCATTGTGTCAGTTGTGTATTACTGTGACAGAATATCTGAGAGAAATCAACTTAAAGAAGGAAAGATTTATTTGATCTCATGGCTTTAGAGGTTTCAGTCCTTGACCAGGACCTGGGTGAGGCTGTCCATCATGATGGCGCGTGCCTAGCAGCACAAAGCCACTCACTTCACGACAGCTAGGAAGCAAAGAATCCCCTTCAAGGGCATGCTCCCAATGACCTACTTCCTCCAACTAAAGTTCCTCCTCCTACATTCTCCTCCTAGAGTTTCCACCATCTCCCAATCATTCATTAAGTTATGAATCCATAAATGGATTAATCCATTCATAGGGTCACAGCTTTAATGATCCAACCACCACCCAAAGGCCCCACTTCTGAACACTGAGACTCTGCACACCAATCCTTCCTGTCCTGCTGGGCAAGCCAAAGCTTGCTTTTGCCTTTACTTATTTCATTCACTATACTTAAAATATGATTTCAGTTTTAAAATGATGGTAGGTAAGAAAAAAGTGGGATCCTGTGATTTCAGTATCTAAGGAGAATAGCAATTCTAATTAACAACCACCAAAAACACAATTTAAGTTTAGCAAAGGCCCTGTAATTTACTGCTTGTAAATGAAGAAAGGGAGCTCCCAAACATTAAGCGATGCATCCAACTAAGACCACATAGCTCTGCTCCATTGGCCCTAGAGACCAGTCTTTCCTTCTGTAACCATAATGTCAGGCCTCACTGGTAAAAAATCACTTAAAGCATGGTTTTATTTATTTTTGTCATCTTCAGTGTTTTTCATCATGAATAGTATGAGATGATCAGAGGAGATTTGAAATTGGAAAGTTTCCAACAAGTCACAAAGAGTGTCTTTTGTCTAAGAAGATATGACGGACCAGGACCATGAAGGAAAATTTCAGGCTGTAGGTCTGATCCCCCAACATAAAGATTAAGACTCTGATATAAAGGAAAGAGATGAAGACTTCAGCCCCAGAAGGAAGATGTTAGGCAGGAAACTCACTCAGAAAGAGCCATGGGCAGGTACTGCAGCCTGGAGTGGGGGATAAAGAGGAAGGCTGTTATCAAGGTGTTCAGCCTCAGTGCTTCCTACCTCAACACACGTCTGCCTGGAGTCTTTACAGAGTGCTGTAAGACTGAAGGAGCAGGCTTCCTGTGGCACTCAGTGGAGGTACAACACTCAGGCAAGAGTGTAAGGCAGACTGTAATCCAGGTCTTCCACAGTGTCCAAAGGAGCTATCTTTTGCTCAAGCTGGGACCTTCCACCTGCTCTTGACAATTTTCAGCTGCCTAACTCCTGCCCACAGGGTGGGTGCTGCCCCAGTGACCATATGCCTCGTGAAGACTTTCCTGAACCCTCTGGTCAAGCAGACCTCTCTCTCCACAATGTACAATTGTGCATGTTTTTTATAATTTCTTATTTAGACACTGTAGGGATTGCAAGGGATGTTTTAGTCATTTAAGTGCTTGTTTAAAAAGCACATATAATAATGAGTTAGGAATGCTTTTGGTTGCAAGTATCAGCACAGTTGACTAACAGCAACTTAAGCAGTAAAGATAAAATTTAATGATCCCACATGTCAAAGAGTCTGCAGATGGCTGTTCCAAGAGGGATGTGACAATTTCACAATGTGACGATGTACCCAAGCAGGGCTTCTCTGTCTTTCTTCCTTACCATCACTGATGTTGCCTTATGATCAACAAGGTGGCTTGCACAACTGCATTCAAGGCAGGATATGGGGCAAAGTGGTCTTCTCCTTGTTGAGTTCTGCCTAGTTATATGTAAGGAAAGCTCTCCAAGGAGCAGCCCAGCAGAATCTTTTTTACGTCTCACTGGCTCACCTGGGTCACATGTCAATCCTTAGACCAATCAATGGTAAAGGGGAATGAAAGTAGCCAGGCGCAGTGGCACATGCCAGTAACCCCAGCAGCTCAGGAGGCTGAGGCAGGAGGATCGCAAGTTCAAAGCCTGCCTCAGCAAAAGCGAGGCACTAAGCAACTCAGTGAGACCCTGTCTCTAAATAAAAAACAAAATAGGGCTGGGGATGTGGCTCTATGGTTGAGTGCTCCAAAGTCAATCCCCAGCATGAAAAAAAAAAGTGTGTGGGGGCCAATGAAAGTAATATGACTGGCTTAGGGCAGCGAGGATTATCCCTACCCCTCAACACACAAAATTTCTTAGAACGAAGGCTTTCCTCTCCTCTCCCACCAAAATGAACAAGACTGGGGGATTGTTAGCTGTCAAGAAGGAGACAGATTATATTGTGTGTGAGCAAAATCAGTCCCAGTGATCATATGAATAATCACTGATGAGTGACACATAAAAGCCATAAAAGTTGGCCTTCCTAAAACATAACAAACACTGTGTCACTTCTCAGATTAAAAATATACATATTCTACTTCCCTATTCTACCTATTGTATTAGAAATAGCAGTGACTTGAACTTGGAATAACAGAACTGACGACTTATTAGCCATGTTGGTAAAGCAATTCATTTTCTTGAGTCCTCAGTCTCCCATTTGTATAGAATGAAAGACTTAGATTTGCATCATCCCATTTGGTCCCCAAACCTCATAAGTCCTCTATGGCTTTCAAGGCCTCCTCAATCTATATTTAATCATATTTCCTGCCTATTTATTCCTATCAAGATTCTTACTTCCTTTAAGCCAGCCCCTCATTGTCCCTGATCACGTTGTGCAGTTCATTCATTCAGTTGGGCCACAGGCGTGCACTGAGTGCCTGCCCAGGTCCAGGGACTGGGGGAGAGCCATTCTCTGGGAAATGAATGAGCAAGAACCAAGAGTGACGTGGACATCTGGATGACATGAAAGAAGCCCTGTGTCATCCACTTTCATGGGAGCAAATAATATAACTTCTTCCTTTTGAGCCACTGTATTTTTCACTCTTTGCTTGTAGCATAATGAGTAAGACAAGTCTTTCCTGACCATGGGTTATAGGCTGCATTATGTTCCCCAGATGTCATACACTAAAGTCTAACCTCAGTACTTAGAATGCAAGTGTATTTGGAGACAGGGTCTTTCAAGAAATGATTAAGGTAAAATGAGGTCATTAGACTGGGCCCCAATCCAATATGACTGGACATTTGGATACAGATTGAGACAGAGAGGACACATGAAGATACAGGGAGAAGGCAGACAACTGCAAGCCAAGGAGAAAAGAAGAAAGAGATCAAACTTGCTAACAGCTTGAGCTTGGATCTCCAGCCTTCAGAACTGTGAGAAAAAATAAATATCTCCTATGTAACCCACTCAGTCTTTGGTGCTTTATTGTGGAGCTCTAGCAAATTAATACATTCCTTAGGCCCAATAGCTTTCCTAATTCTTTTTTTTTTTCCCCTGGTGGTAGCAGGGATTGAACCCAGGGGAGCTCTACTACTGAGCTCTTTTTTTATTTTTTATTTTGAGACAGTTCTCACTAAGTTGCTGAGGCTGGCCTTGAACTTGTGATCCTCCTCTTTCAGCCTCTGGATTAGCTGGGATCGCAGGCATGCATCACAGTGTCAGGCTTGCTTTCCTAATTCTTTTTTTTTTTTTTTAATATTTTTTTAGTTGTAGATGGACACAATATCTTTATTTATTTATTTTTATGTGATACTGAGGATCAAACCCAGTAATCTCCTAATCTTCTAACATTTACACCTTTGGTAAAAGTTCACCAAGGGTAGAGAACCTGTCGTAAGCTTTTTAGAACTTCTATTGTTGGTGTGATTTTGAAACCAAAAGTTAGAAAATCTTTAAGCAGGACTGATAAGGAATAAAAAAGCAGAGGAGAAAAAATTACAAATCTGCAGATACGGTCCAGAGTTTTAAAAATAAGAAAACTCTGAACTAAAGCAAGCAAATCATTTAGATTAAATTGACAATTATTTCTATTAAAAAATCACAACATTAAACCGAAGAGATATCTAAGTTAAAATAACAGATGGGATTTTTATCAAAGAATATTCTTCCCTCAATATCTAAAGAGAAAACTCATGAGACCCAGTCCCAAAATATGAATGAACAGCAAACAGGAGAGGATGAAATTGTACCTTAATGAAATACACTGCAAATATCAGTCGCCAAGAAACTTCTGGAGCAGAAAAGCACAGTAAAGCTAGCATTCTAGTCCCACCTCAGCATCTCAAATTCCAAGAATTCTCATCAATAACTCCTCTAGTCCTCATGAGAGAGCAGCTACATGACGTCTTTATCTTCTCTTCTAAAGAGTTGTAGCTATAAAAAAAAAAACCCAAAAAACAAAAAAACAAGTGAGCATATTATAGAAACTTTCCAAACCTGAGAACATCCCCATAGGCATTGTAAATCCCAGTGTGTGCATTTAACAAAATCTCAGAAGAGAGAAAAGGATTATGTGTTCTAACCAATACTACTCAGCACCACAGATAAACTCTCCAACTACACTCTCTTCCTATTACGCACACACACGGACTATTCAACCCACAAGCCAAAACTTAGGGGAGAAAATGCTGGCTTTTAGAGATAGTGGTGAAGAAGTAAATATAAAAGTCAGGAAATAAAGTTATGAACTGAATTGTTCAAGATGAAAATAAACGATCTGATGACTATGTAAATATATTACCAAAGAAGGGAGGAAAAGAGGAAAGGAAGAAGGGAAAGAAAAAGAGAAGGAGAGGAGGAGGAAGAGAGGGAGCAAGGGAGACAGAAAAAGAAAAAGAGAAAAGGAAGAAGAAAGGGAGGGAGGGAGCAGGAGTGTAGACAGAAAGGCAACCACAAGACTGGCAAAGACTTGATTTAGAAGAAAATTTAACTCAGGAGAAAAGAATTCTTCCCAGTCTCTTTACGCTAGAGAATAATTTTAAAAATAAAATGAAACCATGAAGTCAATAAAACTCAAGGATGATATGACTTGGTAAATGTGACAGAGATAATGCTGTGTGGTCACTAAATCTTGTGTCCTTTTTCTCTTCTGGGCACAGGGGCATTTTACATTCCTTTGCCTGCCTTATAGTTAATACAGTCATCTGAAGAGTTCTGGTCCCAAAGTGTACATTCTAACAATAAATGTAAGTGATATGTGAAATTTTCCAATCAATTCACCCAGTGCCAGGCCAATAAGTATGAGTCCTTTATACAGACCTTTCTTCTATCTCTGCAACTTAGAAGCCATAGGTTCCATGTGGTGAAAGAAACTGCTTTGAAAAGCTATCAGCCCTCCACTGATAGTTTTTCATGAGATATAAACTTCTGTGCAGTAAGCCACAGAAAAGTTGTTACTGCAGCATACCCTAGCCTATCCTGACTAAATTATGAAATAACAAAATGAAATCAAAGAGTTTGCAGACATAGGGAAAGCAGTTGAATACCCAAGTGCCATTATTACATAATAGATACAGATAATTGGTTTAATTTCTTCCTTAAATGGTTGGTAGCATTCACCAGTGAATCCATCTATACCTGGTGTTTTCTGTTTTGGAAGGTTATTAATTACTGATCCAATTTCTTTAATAGAAAGAGGTCTCTTCAGCTTGTCTGCTTATTATGTGACTTTTTAATAACTTTATTTATTTATTTAATATCGTGCTGAGGATCAAACCCAGTGCATCACATGTTTTAGGCAAGCACTCCACCACTGAGCTACAACCCTAGCCCTCTTATATGACTTTTGCGTCTTTCAAGAATTGGTCCATTTCATTATCTATGTTATAAATTGGTGGGCATAGAGTTGTTCATAATATTCTTTCATTATTCTTTTAATGCCTGTGGGATGTATAGTAAAGTCTCCTCTTTTATTTCTGAAGTAGAAATTTGTGGCCTTTTTCTGTTTTTGATAGCTAGTCTGACTAAAGGTTAATCATTTTTATTTATGCTTTCAAATAACAAACTTTTGGTTTCATTTATTTTCTCTATTGATTTTCTGATTTCATTGATTTTCATCCTTGTTTTTTCTTTTTCTTCTACTTTGGCTTGGATTTGTTCTTTTTCTAGTTTACTAAGGAATAAGCTTAAATTCTTAATTTTAGATCTTTCTTCTTTTCTAATTGTTTTCAAAACTTTAAGTTTCCCCCAGAACACTGGTTTGCTGCCTCCTGCAAATTTAGTAAGTTGTGTTTTCATTTTCACTTAGTTCAAACATTAAAAAAAAATTGAGAGTTCTTCTTTGACATGTGTTATTTAAAATTGTTATTTTGAATTTTATAGTTATCTTTCTGCAATATACAAATTTAATTCTATTGTGATCTGAGAGCAGACACTGTATGATTTCAATTTCTCAAACAGAAATACATTCTCATTCATTAAGGTATGTTTTTATGACCCAAAATATAGTCTATCTTGGTGAATGTTCCATGTGCATTTGAGAAGCATGTGTGTTTTTTTGTTTTGTTATGAAGTAGTCTATAGATGTCAACTATGTCCAGTTGACTTATAGTCCTATTGAATTCAACTCTGTCCTTACAGATATTTTGCCCATTGGATCCATTCATTTTTGATAGCTGTTGTAGTTTCCAACAATAATAGTGGATTCATCTATTATTTTTTATAGTGCTATCAGTTTTTTAATTTTTTAATTTTTATTTGTTCTAATTAAGTATACATGATAGCAGAATGCATTTCAATTCATTGTACACAAATGGAACACAACTTTTCATTTCTCTGGTTGTACATGATGTAGAGTCGCACCATATGTGCAGTCATACATGTACCTAGGTTAATGATGTCCATCTCATTCCACCATCTTTCCTGCCCCCATACTCCCTTCCCTCCTCTCCCTCCCCTTTGCCCAAAATTAATCCATTATCCTCACATCCCCTCTGTCCATTATGGATCAGTATCCACTTACCAGAGAGAACATTCAGCCTTTGGTTTTTTGGGATTGGCTTACTTTGCTTAGCATGATATTCTCCAACTCTATCCATTTACCTGCAAATGCAATAATTTTATACTCTTTTAATGGTGAGTAATATTCCACTGTGTATATATACCACAGTTTCTTTATCCATTCATCTATTGAAAGGCATCTAGGTTGGTTCCACAGTTTAGCTATTGTGAATAGAGCTGCTATGAACATTGATGTTGTCTCAGGTATTTTGATGCCTTCTTGTTAGGTGCATACATGTTAAGGATGTTTTCTTGGAGGATTGACCATTTTATCACTATGTATTGACCCTCTTTATGCCTGACAATATCCCTTGCTTTAAAGTTTTCTCTCTCTGAAATTAACATAATCATTCCTGCTTTCTTTTGATTAGTGTTAACATGATATTTTTCTTTGTTTATTTTTAATCAATTGTGTCTTTATATTTAAAGTTGTTTTCTTGTTTTTTTAGCCTCCTGACAATTTGTGTCTTTTAATTGGTGCATTGAGACCATTAATGTTCAAAGTGATTATTAATATAGTTGGATTAATATCTACCATTATTGTGATTGTTTTCTAATAATTGCCTTTGTTTTTTCTGTCTTTGTGTTCCACCCTTTTCTGCCTATTGAGGTTAGAGGGAACATTTTATAATTCCATTTTCTCTTCTTTTTCAGCATATCAATTATACTTCCTTTTTTAAAAAGGTTTTTTAGTGATTGACATAGAGTTTGCAATGTATATTTATGATGAATTCAAACATCACTTGCAAATAATGCTATATCACTTGAAATTATGGCATTTGCTGATAAATGGATGGAGCTGAAGAATATGCTAAGTGAAATAAGCCAATCCCAAAAAATAAAAGGCCAAATGTTTTCTTGATATGAAAATGCTAATTCACAAGAAGGAGGTGGGGCTCTAGGGAAGAATAGAGTTACTGTAGATTAAGCAGAGGGGAGTGAAGAGAGGGGAGGAGGTATGGGATAGGAAAGATAGTAGAATGAAACAGACATTATTACCTTATGTATATATATGACTGCATGACCAATGTGATTCTACAACATGTACAATCCGAAAACTGAGAAATTATACCCCATTTATGTATGATATATCAAAGTGCCTAAATGCATTCTACTGTCATATATAACTAATTAGAGCAAATAAAAATATATAAAGAAAAAAAAGATAATTGGTATTCCTGAAAGAAAAATAAATCTAAAAGTAAACGTCAATGTTTACTCAACATATGTAAGAAAAATTCTATAAAATAAAGAAAAAAATGGACTTACAGATCAAGAGAACAAATAACATTCTGGGGAAATTTATTACCTCACAATACCAGAGAAGACATATTTTAATTAAACTACTGAAATTCAAGAATGAAGAAAGAATTTTTCAGATATTCAGGCACAAAAACAAGAAAATATAGATTTCTAACCACCACAGCCTCTGGGAGCAGAGGACAGCAGAGCACAGCCTGCACAGTTCTCAGGGAAAGGAGGACGTAGGCCAGGGCAAGATGCTATTCAAGCAGAAGGCAGGACAGGCATTTCTCAATCATGAAAGAATTCAGGAGATTAGATGTCCATTCCTCTTCTTGGAAAAGCTGCATGACTTGACAATTAAATTCAGCCAATTAAAAAAAAAAACAATTGAATATAAGAACTGAGGGATGAGGAAATCATGGCAAAAGGTGAAAGTTAACCTATTGGAAGACATATATACTTACATATGTACTAAATGACTGAGAATTATGTTACTTAACAGTATGTAAAGGTTATAAAATGGGGGCAAAGGTCAGGAGTTGAGAAGTGGGAGGAGTAAAACAATACATTTTCCTCTTTCATGGCAAAGAAAGCATATTTTTGTTTTAAAGTCTATATTTTTTTTGTTTTAAAAAATGATAACCAAGAAAACCAAAGTGGCTCTCATACCTTAATTTTTTGAAAATTTCTCTTCTTAACCTTAGAGAAAACTTAGAGCAATTAATCTCATTTTTTTGCAGTTCAGATTCATTTTTATTCATTTTAATTCCTTTATTCTTTGAATAAATTTGACTTGAATTAGCAAAATTCATAAATATTTTCTCATTTATCTTTCTAAAAACAGTATTAGTAAATATTCATCTATCCATCCAAACTTCTCTCTGTATGAATGTACTAAAAATTTTCTGGAAAAAATGTCGGCCTAGATATTGATGATTATTTCTTAATGGTGAGGTTTGGAGAAAACTTTCATTTCTTACACTGTTCTGTATGTAGTATCTTGGCACAATGAACACTGATTTTTTTTCCCAAAAAACATTGATTATACATGTCAAAATATTAAAATGACCTAGCCTGTATCATTTTATCAAAATGGACTCTGTCATGTATAACTAAAAAGAACCAATAAAAAAATGTATCCTCTTCCTTAATTCTACTCTATCTTCTATCATCCCAAGAAAACACATTTTGAAAAAAAGATATTAAAACGCTAATAGAATTTTGGATTATTGTTTCTTCTTTTTACTTTTCTGCTTTTTTTTCTTTTTAAAATTCCAATTAAAAATGCAAGCAGCTAAAACTTTTTGACTCAAGAAAAACTAGGAAATGTAAATGGATCTATTGATTAGAGACTAAATTAATGTCAAAAATTCCATTTCTTTTCTACCTCCCCAAAATACATGTCATCGTATAGTTTTCCAGATGTGTTTTAATAAATATTGAAGAACAAGGTCATCTGTATTTCATAAACTTAATCTAGGGAAGAGGAGTAAAACTACCTATTTTATTGTATAAGGTTATTATAATCTTGTTTCCAAAACTAAATAAGGAAAGTATAAGAATTAAAACTATAAACCAGTTTCACTTATGAACATTAGATGCAGAAATATTAGTAAATCAAAGAAAGAAAAATCATGCATTTTGATGTTGCAGTCACAATGACTGATTCTACTGTCTTGAACACTTGCCAGGTTTCCTGACATAACTGAGCATTGGGTCTGATTTTGGTATCCATATTTTTTTAAGGGATACAGAAAAATAGTGATAATTTAGAGATTATTCCACTGTACAGTGATTAAGAGAAAAGAAAAATGTATATTCTGATTTAAAAAAGAAGACGACGACGTTCCAAGTGATTGACTCAGAAAGTCAAAATACTAGAAAACATCCTTGGATTCTGAAGAGAAGGAAGCATAGACTTATCATTGCAAAAAGCATGATTTTGAAACTTTAGATGTTGTCATCAGAAACATCCTTAATAAGTTCCTGCTGTGGTCTGAATGTTTGTGTTCCTTCAAAATTCATATGTTGAAATCTAATCCCCAATATGCTGGCCTTAAGGGGTAGGACCTATGAAGACATACTGAAGGTATTATCTATGCAGAGTAGGTCCTCACCAGATACTGAATCTATTGATGCCTTGATCTGGACTTCCTGGCCTCTAGAACTGTAACAAATAAATTTTTGTTGTTTATAAGCTACCCAGTCTAAGATATTTTGTCATAGCAGCCTAAATGGACTAAGACAGTCTCAAGAAAGCCACAGGCATAAAGGGATAGGAGCAGAGCTGGCTGAAGGGGCCATCATTCACTCACACAAACCCCAAGCTCAGAAGGACCTCATGCTTGGTTTAGTGCTCTACAGTTGTTATCTTGAAAAGCTTAATGCTTTTTTGAAAAGGAGTTACACGTTTTCATTTTGCACTGGGCCCTGCAAATCATGTAGTCAGGCCTGCACAGAAGGGTAAATGAAATAATCAACTAGCTCTGTTGGTCCTTGAAGATGTACTAAGACAATTTTGATTCCTTAGGCTCAAAAGAAGATGGTATGGGCATATGACCAAATCCATTAGACTGTGAAGAGTGTGGTTGGTCTAAACACAGATTTTTTTCCCCCAATCATGTGTTCACCATGAATCTTGAGGGTAGAAATTTTATGACCAAGATTAATCTGGCAGGACAGAGCCTGGAGAATTATTTTTCTCTGAATATGTGCCATTGAGCAACTTAAACTGTTTCCATTCTCCATAGTTGAATCACAAATCAAGCTATAAAAACTATAAAGCATTATCTTGAAGGGGAACATAAGTTCTATAAATGGTGCCAGGCATGCCTGGTCCAATAGTCTATGTCCTCATGACACAAGCCCTTCCCAGCCCAGTCCTCAATGATGAGAAATGAAACAGAGGAAGTCTAGTTCAATTCAGTTCATTCTAGGGATAATTCTGTAATTCAGATAATAAATCAATGCTCTGCAGTGATCTGAAAGGTCATGAAGGAATATTTTCCAAAGTATTTTTTGTGGTATTGAGGATTGAACAGAGGGGCACTACCACTGAGCTATATCCCCAAGTCACTTCCCCCACCCCTGGTTTTTTAAAATTTTATTTTGAGACAAGGTCTCACTAAGTTGCTGAGGCTGGCTTTGAATTTGTGAGCTTCCTGCTTCAGCCTCCCAAGTTGCTTGGATTACAGGTGTACATCATGGTGCCCAGGTTCCAAAGTATTTTGATGCTGAAAGATACTAACGATAACAGAGAACAATCACTGATATCCTAGATGCCAAACCAGGAACTCTATAGACACAAATTAGAAGATGTGAACACTGATTCTGAGAGAAGTTAAGTGATTTGCACAAGATTACACACAAGGAAGCGGCTGAGCAGGAACTCAAGCCCAAGTTTTTGTCCTTGGCTATACAACAGCCAGGCCACAGGCTAGGAACGATCCCCATCTCCTGAAGGGTCAATAACATGATCTTCCCAAACCACCACTTGGCCCCTGACATTCATCAGACCCAGAGCTGGGAACATACAGGGCAGACACAATATGGAATTTTTATTTTCATTTGTTTCAGGCAGTAACATCTCAGAAGGAGGATGCAGATGTGTTCTGCAAACCAAAGAGATGCTATCAAGAGGTGGATGTGGCATTAAGTTAGGACAGAAAAATGACTTCCTGACTAGGCAAATTATTTATGCAATAAATATAGATGTGCCTATTGTGAGTCATTTGTCCTCCAAGATCTTTAAAAACCATGTAGGAGATCTTTTTAGTTCAAGAGTTTAGGTCAAAAGTTTATAAACTATGTTTCTATGAAACTCTGGTGCCCAGGAATTGGACCAAAGTTTTGAGCAGAAATTTGCAGAAAATATTAACTTAATGGAACCTTTTTATCTATTTAAAAAAAAATTATATCAAATATTTCTTATAGTTTTAATAACTGCTTTCTACCTCCCTATTGGCATAAAATCTGAACAGAAAATTGTGTTTACCTGCCCAGAGGCAGCATAACAGAGGTTCAAGTCATGATCTTTGGTCTCAGGCTCCCTTGATTAACTATGACTTGCTTAGATCTCAATTGAGAGGTGATAAACCAGAGGTCAATAACATGAGAAGTGTAAACTTCTGGACTTTCACCCAAAGCTCTCTATCCAATTTGTTTTCATGCTTTCATGATCCTTTTCTTAAAAGGATGCCTTTAAATCTGGTTCCCCACATCTGCTTCCACCTGGTACAAATTACTTCACTCCTCAGTTAAATGGGCATAGTCATAGGGTGTTAGTCACCTTTCGGTTGCTGTGACAAATTACCTGAAAAAATAAACTTACTAGAAGGAAATATTTATTTTGGCTGATGGTTTCAAAAGATTTAGTCCATGATCCCTTGATCACATTGCCACCACAGTATATCATGGCAGGTGTGCAGGTGTGCATGAGAAGTTACTCACCTCATGGTGGCCTGGGAAGCAAAAAAGAAAGACATTAGAAGGAGCCATGGTCCTAATATCCCCTCCAAGGGTTATCCCCCTACTATGGCCTAACTTCCTTCCATAGGCCCCCACTAAGGGTTCTACCACCTCCTATTAGCACCCCATACTGGTGAACACACCTTGGCCTTTGGGGGACATTTACTATCCAAACCATAACAATAGAATAATAGTATTACATCATGAGGATTATACGGGATAATCTATGTAAAACAGCACAAAAGGTGATTCATAGTAAATAATAAATTGTAAACTTATTTAAATGCTAATGATCACCACCATCAGTACTGAATAGATTATTTAAATTTTAGCAGGTTAAAGAACTCCGTGATTGTCAGGAGCTCTACATCATTATACATTTGAACAAATCCATACCATGTACAACACCAGGAGTGAACCCTAATGTCAGCTATTGACTTCGGATGATGATAGGGTGTCATGTAGCTTTATTGATTGTAACAAATGCTCTACTCTGGTGCAGGGTGTTGATGGGGAGGGGTGGTGGCTGTGTAAGTTATGTGTGTGTTGGGAAAGGCAGCATGTGAAAACTCCCTGTATTTTCTTCTCCTTTTCACTGTGAACCTAAAACTGCTCTAAAAAAGTAAAGTTCTACTAAAATTTAAAAAATTAAACCTCAGCAATTTAGCAAGACCTTGCCTCTAATAAAATTTTAAAAAAGGGCTGAGGATGGGGTTCAGTGGTAAAGCACTCCTGGGTTCAATCCCTGGTACCAAAATAATAATAGTAATAATAATAATGATGATAATGATGATGAAATAATGTTTTAGGATTCACAGCAATCTATGGCCTAATTTTGTTCAGTATTTCTAGCTGGCAAAGGGATGCAACTAGATGTTAATATCATAAAATTAAAAGTTACAAAATTCCATTATGTGTAACAAAAAAAATTAGAGGACATGTGAGAAATCACACAAATGAAAAGAGGAAGACATTAACTCAAAGTGGTGAGCAATCTAGCAACTTAAGGAGAAAACAAAATAGATACAGTTTCACTATTTGTCATCTGTACTAAGAAATCCAAGTAATCCTGATTCATGATCTTTTTCATACCAGTTTCACTGAATCTTATTATATTAGTGTCAGTTACCTTCTCATTCATTTTGGGGATTTTCTTTTGCTCCTTTCTCTTTTTAATTGACAAAAATTATATGTTTGTGGTGTGCAACATGTTTTAAAATATGTATACATTGTGTAATAGCTAGATTGGGCTAAACATAGTATTACCTCACTTTTCTCTCTTGCTTTTCTTTGTGGTGAGAGCACTTAAGATTTACTTTCTTAATACTTTTCAAGAACACAACACATTGTTATTAATTGTAGTCATCATGTTTCCTGAATGTATCCCTCCTGTCTAACATTTTAGGAATTTTTTTTTTACTAAGCCCTCTGAATTTCATATAATCCTTTCCTATTTGCATCTATAAAGTTAGAATGATTTTAAAACTTTTTAGTTCCTCAAACAGCAGGCTTCAGATTCACCATGATAGCTCTGAAGAGTTCTTAGATACCAACTAGGAGCCAAAACAAACCAAACCAAACAAACAAAAACCACGGTGAGATAAAACAAGATGGCAGAGGAAATGAGGTCAGGGCTAAGATCTTGTGGGATCCAGGGAAATCTGCCCACTTTGACCTCTGATAGCTGGGTCTGAGAAACTTTAGCAACTAGGGTCAGGATCTTCCTTCTCTTGCCCCCAGGAAGTGAGGATGTTTTACATGAACCAGTGGGGTGAACTTACTAAGAGACATAAGAGCTCTGAGACTCAAGTTTTCTCATTTGTAAAACAGGGATAAAGCAGTATATCCCTCATAGGGTCATAATGGAAAAGAGAAGAGGATTCAAGATGGTGGATCAGAGGAAGACTGCATTTCCTGTTACTCTATGGCTCCAGATTCAAGGAGTGGGAGTACTGCTTCTCAGTGAGTGAAAAGGAAATTCACTGAAATTCAATATCAGGCAGTCAGAGCATCTAAGAGACTCAGAATTTTGGGTGCATTGAATAAAGAAGAAAGGACATTAGAGCCAAGCCAGTTGTAGCAGCAGTATTGGTTCACCACAGAGGGGAAAGATAACACACACAGAGAAACACAACGGGCACACATGGCATGGAAGAAAACTGTAGATCAGAAAAGTAGTCTGAACTTAGCTGATCCAGAGGATGCACAGCAAACTGGTGTTTGAAAAGTGCTCTGTGCTTCTTAACTAGCAAGCAAAAGAGCTGAGACAGGAGCCTTGTTAGGAAGGCCACCCTGAGCTTGCTGCTGTAGGTTCCTGGGAGATCACAGCAAACATTGCCATGATCTATCCCAGCAAGCACCTACCCTATGGCCTAGGATATACTTAGAGTGTGAGTGAAACAGCAGAGAGAAGATTGTACCTAGCGGGTGTTGAGTCAGAAAAATGAAGGAGAGTGCAACTTCCTTTCCCTATAAGTCTGGGGGCTCATGTGATCAGCTGAAGAGGGTCAAGAATCTGAACAGGTGATTGTGAATGCACTCAGAGACTTATCCTGAAAAGCCTGTGTTCATGGGCAGGAGGGTGTGTGGAGGGTTGGCTTTCCTGCCTTATGAGTAGAATTCTTGGGAGGCTCCTAAGATCCAGACTCCCAGGAAAGATCAGCATCTGCCTGGATCAAGGGGTGTATTGACCTAATCTCTCCAGAAAAGATAACACCCAACAAAGTCCCTAAAGCCTGTTTGTACCTAAGCCCCAGCTGGTGGAATTCCCCTTTTATAACTCCGTAGCAGCCCCACCCTGGTAATGCATTGATCTGGTCTGTCCAAACAAAATTCCAATTGACAGTGCTTCCCACTCCATCTTACCTCATACTAGTGAGAAGGGAAGCTGAGAACTATTTCAAACAGCCTGTTATAGGCCACTCCAGCTGGCAACTCAGTGAGCAACACAAAAAGAGGAAGGGGTTAACAACCCCAAGCCCTTCCTCTCTCAGTACCTGACCCAAAAAGAAATGGAAAGAAGGACAGTTGGTCATAGGCAGTGACTATCCATCCTTGTCAACTATTTCAACCACTTCTGTGGAGACAATTCTTTAATTTTTCATTAAGAATTTTTTAATGTTCTTACTGTGCTGATTGGATATATACACATTTCCAGGACACATTAGAATTAAAATATCTAACAAATAGAACAAGGATAGAATTTTTAAAACCTCAAGAGAAAATCATCATGTCACATTTAGAGGTAAGTCAATTGGAATTACTTCTGAATTTCTTAGCATAAATTCTAAAATACAGAAGAGCTTAGAATGACATGTTCCAAATCTTGAAAGAAAAAAACTGTCAACCAAGATTGCTATATTGAGCAAAGATGTCCTTCAGAATCAAAGAAAAATAAAAACCTTTCAAGATAAACAGAAACTAAAATAATTCACTAAACTAGCAATACAGAAAATAGTTAAAAAACACTCCACACAGAAGAAATCAAAAACAAACTCCAGAGGTCACAAATGGAAAATATCATTTGAAGAGTAGCTAAGTAAATGAGAAATAGGAACAAATTAAGCATTAGAAATATATAAGTGACAGAAATTAATAAGTCTCTCTCTATAATCATATTGAATATAAATGGCTCCAACTTTCCACTTAAAAGACATAGGCTGAGAGAATGGATTAAAAAACAACACCCAACTATGTGTTTGCAGGAGATTCACCTTATAGATAAAGACAGCCACAGACTGAAAGTGAAAGGATGGAAATTGATATACCATACAAATGAAGCTGCAAAACAAGGAGGAATAGCTACTCCCATATCTAACAAAGCAAACATCAAGCTAAAATTAATCAGAAGAGACAAAGCAGGTTACTTCTTACTGGTAAAGGGGACAATCCATCAAGAAACTATAGTGATAGTAAATATTTATGCCTAAACATTGGTGTTTAACATAAAACAGATACTACTCAAAGACCCCAGTACAATAATAATAGGTGATTTCAACACACATCTCTCACCAACAGATAGTTCAGCCATACATAAACTTAGTAGAGACTCTTCAGATCTGAAAAAATACTATAAATCAAATGGACTTGACAGATATATATAGAATATTTCATCCAACAACAGCTGAATACATTTTCTTCTTAGCTCTTGATGGAACCTTCTCCAAAATAGGCCATATTTTAGGTTACAAAGCAACTCTTAGCAAATAAAAAAGTTGATAAAATTCTTTGTATCTTATCTGATCATAAATGAAATTAGAAACCAATGTCAGAAAACCATACAGAATCTATATGAACAGATGGAGGCTGAACAATATGTTTTGAATGATAAAAAGATAACAGAAGAAATTGGAGAGAAATTTTTAAATTCTTGGAATCATATGAATGTTGGTACAATCTAACATAAGCTCTGGGACAGTATGGGGGCAATTCTAAAAGGAAAGTTTATGTTATAAATGCTTATATCAGAAAATCAGAAAGATTCTAAATAAACAACCTAATGATTCATCTCATGGCCCTTAAAAAACACACACACAGAAATTCCAAAATAATAGAAGGAAGGAAATAAATAAGATCAGAGCTGAAATCAGTGAAATTGAGAGTAAAAAACAATACAATCAATGAAACAGAGTTGATTCTTTGAAAAGATAAATAGGATTGATAAATTCTTAGCCAAACTAACCAAAAGAAAAAGAGGAGACCCAAATTAAGAAAATTGGAAATGAAAAAAAAAGAAATTACCATAGGCATCATAGAATCCTAGAGAATCATTAGAACTATTTTGAAAACTTATATTCCAATACATTGGAAAACCTAAAAGAGATGGATACATTTCCAGATACATATGACTTGCCAAAATTGAATCAAGAGCTCATAGAAAACCTAAACAGACCAATAACTTGCAATGAAATAGAAGTAGTAATATAAAGCCTTCCAACAAAGAAAAGTCTAGGACCAGATTCTTAGCTGAATTCTACCAGATGTTTAAAGAACAACTAATGCCAGTTCTCCTTAAATTATTCCATGACATAGAAAGGAATAGAACCCTTGCAACTTCATTCTATGAAGCCAGAATCACACTAATACTAAAACCAGATAGAGATACACCAAGGAAAGAAAACTACAGGCCAATATCTCTCATGAACTTAGATGCAGAAATCTTTAATAAAATATTAGCAAGTTGTATTCAGCAACGTATTAAGAAGATTGAACATCATGACCAAATTGGTTTTATCCCAGGATGCAAGGATGGCTTAACATGTGTAAATCAATAAATATAATTGATAACATAAATAGAATTAAGGATAAAAGTTACATTGTCATCTCAATAGATGCAAAGTCTTTGATAAAATGCAACACTCATTAATGGATAGAAGAAACCTAATTCAACATCAGAATGACTATATACAACAAACACAAGGTCAGCATCAGAGTGAATGGCAAAAAACTGAGAGCATTTCCTTTAAAATAAAGAACAAAACAAGGATGTCTATTCTCACCACTCTTCTTCAACATTGTACTAGAATTCTTGACAGAGCAATTAGGCAAGAGAAGGAAATAGAACAAAAACAGGAAAGGAAAAAGTCAAATGATCTCTTTGTAGATGACATCTTCTAAGTATATGATTCTACATATTAAAGCTGAACAAAATCAATAGAAGAAAGGAAATAATTAAGACTGCTGGAGCTAATAAACAAATTTAGCAAAGTTGCAGGTTACAAAATCAACATACAGTCAGGTGTGGTGGTACATGCCTATAATCCCAGTGACTTGGGAGGCTGAAACAGGAGGATCACAAGATCAAAAGCCAGCCTCAGCAATTTAGCAAGGCCCTAAGCAATTTGGTGAGACCCTGTATTAAAATTTTAAAAAGTAATATAACGGACTGGTGATGTGGCTCAGTGGCTAAGCATACATGGATTCAAATCCCTGGTACAAATAACAACAACAAAGCAAAAACAAAAAGCCAACATACAAAAATCAATAGCTTTGCTATACACCAACTTGGAATCTGCTGAGAAAGAAATAGGAAAATAATCTAATTCACAATAGCCTAAAAACAAACAAGCAAACAAACAAAGAAACCCTACAAATAAATCTAACCAAAGAGGTAAAAGTTTACAATGAAAGTTTAATCTAACCAAGGAGGTCAAAGTTTACAATGAAAACTATAGAACATTGAAGAAATAATTTGAAGACCCTAGAAGATGGAAAAACCTCCCAATGATCATGGATAGGCAGCATTAATATTGTTAAAATGACCATACTACCAAAATCAATACGCAGATTCAATGCATTCCCCATAAAAATACCATGAATTTCCTCACAGAACTAGAAAAAAATGGTTCTAAAATTCATTTGGAAGAATGAAAGACCCAGAATAGCCAAAGTAATTTTAAGCCAAAAAAGCAATGCTGGAGGCATCAGAATGCCTGACTTCAAATTATACTTCAGAGCTATAGTAACAAAAACTGCATGAGATGGGCACAAAACCAGACACACAGACCAATGGTAGAGAATAGATCCAGTCATCTGATCTTTGCAAAGGTGCCAAAACCTACACTGGCATAGACAGCCTTTTCAACAAATGATGCTTGGAAAACTGGTTATCCATATGTAGGAGACTGAGACTAGACCCTTGTCCTTCATCCTGAACAAAAGTCAACTCAAAATGGATCAAAGACCCAGGAACTAGACCAGAAACTATGCAACTCCTAGAAGAAAATGTAGGGTCAACACTCCAACATATGGATGCAGGCAGCAACTTCCTCAATAGGATTCCTAAAGCTCATGAAATAACATCAAGAATTAATAAATGGGATGGCATAAAATTAAAAAAAAAACCTTCTGCACAGCTAAGGAAACAATCAAGAATGTAAAGAGAACCTTCAGAATGGGAACAAGTCTTGACTCACTACTCTTCTAAAAGAGGATTAATATCCAGAAGATATAAAGAATTCAAAATCTTTTTTAAATATTATTTCAGTTGTAGACGGACACAATATCTTTAGTAATTTATTTTTATGTGGTGCTGAGGATTGAACCCAGTGCTTCAAATGGGCAAGGCAAGCACTCTACCACTGAGCTACAGCCCCAGCCCAAGAATTCAAAATCTTAATAGCAAAAAGAAAGAAAGAAAAAAGAAATATCCCAATTAATAAAAGGGCAAACAAACTAAACAAACACTTCTCAAAAGAAGAAATACAAGTGGCCAATAAATATATGAAAAGATGTTCAATATTATAAACAATTAGGGAAATGCAAACCAAAACTATACTGAGAGTCCATCTCATTCTGTTTATAATGGCAGCCATCAAGAATACAAATAATAATAAATGTTGGGGAGAATGTGGAGAAAAAGAAACATCTTTACACTGTTGGTGGGATTGTACATCACTATGCAAAGCAGTATGGAGTTTCCTCAAAAGGCTAGGGATGGAACTATCATATGACCCAGCTATACCACTTTTCAATATTTATCCTAAGGAGTTAAAGTCATCAAACTGTAGTGATACATGCATAATCACATTTATAGCAGCACAAGTTACAATAAACTATGGAACCAGCCTAGATGTCCATCAGTGGATGAATGGATAAATAAAATGTGGTATAAATACACAATGAAATTTTATTCTGCCACAAAGAAAAAGGAAATTATGTCATTTGGAGGAAAATGAATGGAACTTGAAAACATTATGTTAAGAGAAATAAGCCAAACTCAGAAAGTCAAGGGTCATATGTTTTCTCTCATATATGGAAGCTAGAGAGAAAAAAGGAGAAAAGGTGTATAGGGGGGGTTGGTCTAATGAAAATCAAAGGGAGATCAGTAAGGGGAGGGAGGAGAGAAGACAAAGGGAAATACTAGAGAATGATATTGGCTAAATTATAATGTTACATTGTGGGTATGTGTGACTACATAACAGTGAATCCCACCATTTTGTGCAACCATAATGCATTGATAAAAATATAGGGGGAAAAAACCAACACAAATAAATTCAGGCCACAAAGTAGGTGGGTAAAGGAGAAGGAGGAGGAGGAAGAAGAGGAGGAGGAGAAGAAGAGGAGGAGGAGGAAGAAGAAGACAAGGAGGAGAAGGAGGAAGGAGGAGGATGAGGAGGAGGCGGCGGCAACGGTGTTGACAATGAGGACAAGAAGATATGGAGGCGGTTAATGTGACCAGCAATGCTTGGTATTTATAATCATCAGGGCTTCCCTGTTAACATGCCCCATTTGTCAGTTGTCTCAGACTGTATTTTCTGATGGTTTACATTTTCAAGAGATCAAATCTTCTTGTCTCAGTCAAGCCTGTGGATGGGTTTGTCCTGGGTTTGATGAGAGAGTTGTGTGTGTGTGCACACTCAGAGGAGTACACCAGCATATCTGATATCTGAACATGAACTAGCCAAGAGTTTAGCTTTAAAATGTGGCCAGGGGCAGGTGGTGTAGCTCAGTGGTAGAGCAATTGCCTTGCATGAGAGAGGCCCTGGGTCCCATCCCCAGCACCAATAAAGAAATAAAAAGTGGCCAAAAGGTAAAATCTTCTGAATACCAAAAAGACAACTGTGTGCCCTTGTTGAGGCCCGAGCTGCCATTTCATCTTTCAGGGCCCTTGAGGGTTTCAATGTCACCTCAAATTCATATGTTGGAACTCTAATCCCCATGTGATGGTGTTTGGAGGTGAGACTTTAGGAGGTTACCAGGTGATGGGAGTACAGCCCTCATCAACAGGATTAGTGATCTCCAAAGAAGAATCCAGAAAGCAAGCTCACTCTCTGCCATGTGAGAAGTTGGCCATCTGCAAGCCAGGAAAGGGACCCTCAGCAGACTCCCACCATGCTGGCACCTTGACCTTAGACTTCCTCCATAACTGTGAGGAATAAACGTTTGGTTTTTTTTTAGCTTCCCAGTCTATAGAGATTTGTCAAAGCAGCCCAAACTGAATGGAGGGAGGGAGGGCAGAAGGGGGAGAGAGAAAGAAAGAGAGAAAGAGAAGCTGGGAGGTAATTTTATGTTTGTGATTTTTATTTTTTGTAGTGTTGGGGATCAAACTTAGGACCTTGCACATGATAGGCAAGTGCTCTATCACTGAGCTGCACTTCTAGCCCAAGGTGTTTTTATCAAAAAAAGCTCCATCTACATGGATGAAGGACAAACCCTGAGTTAATACAGGGAGAGGGCTGGTGAGGAAGGTGGGCACAGAGGAGAAACCCAGAGCTGAGAAAGTTTTGGGGTGCCTTAGAAAGGTGTCTTCAACTTGAATGTATACCTAGAACCAAAGACTGAAAACTGCTGAACCTTGACAAAAAAGTTCCCAAATTGTATTTATTACTATATTTTATATGTAAAATATGCTTAAGTAATATGCTTTCAATCATGCTTTAAGTAATAAGTGTAAACTAACTTATAGATCCTGAACTACTCAGGACAGGGAAAGCCATTTAAGAATTAAAACAAAATATCACAAGTCATTGCCAAGAGAAGGTTAACTCATTACTCATTAATATTCAAGTTTAAGAATTTTAAAGAAGATGCAGTACACTAAAAGTCTCCATATTAAGAGTTTTATCTTTTATATGCATAAATTACTAACTTATAGGTATGCTGTACTCTTGGAGTTACCCAGTCTTATGTGAGAATATAGCCATTTGAAAATCTAAAAAGGACTTGGGATGTATCTCAGTGATAGAGTACTGATCTGAGATGCACTTCCAGCCCTGGCACTGCAAAAATACACAAAATCAAGAAAAATAATAATAATAAGGTACCACTGTTCATCTGCTAAAAATGTGGTGGCTTGAGCAGAAATAAATAAAAGAGGAAATAAAGTCAAACCTTCAAGCTTGTTGCCAGCATCACTGGGCATTTCAAGTTTTATTGGGACTCACATGTTGGTGTTTTTTCCCATATGTCAAGTGAAGTTCTCCACAGAGGGTGAGTTGGTATTTGGAAGCTTCCAGGTTGTTTGAATTTCACTGATTGGAGCATCAAAACCTCATGATGGAGAAGATTGGTAAGCTAAGGTTGTACTGGACTGTCTTTGGTCCCTTTTGACAGTCATTTTGTTGGCCTCTGTCTGAACTAGCATTTTTGCATCAACTGGATGTAATGTATGCTAAGCTTGATGGACCTCAGGTCTTTCCAAATCTTAGGACTGGGAATGAATCCCTACCTGAATCCCACAGGGGATTGTCTTTGGATTGTTGATACCTGAGTCATGTAGATTCCCTGCCTCTTTGTAGTCTGCCTATTTAATGATGCCACCTACTTTCTGTTGGGTCTATAAAAGTTTATGTAATCTACTTTGAAAAACAAAGTAAAACATGTCTTTCTGCGTAATTTGAGTTTGAGCTCCTGGGGCACAGTAACTCAAATTTGGTTCAGAAAAACACATCTTTGTATTTCCTCAAAGCAGAGTTATTTTCCAACAACAGGTGTCATGATAGTGATTCTCTATTAAAATAAAATAATTAGACCTGCCTCCTTTCAGATAGGTTTTGAGCTTGTCACTGGGTCCTGTGGAGAAACGGTCAGAAACAAGTGAAGAAGGCAGTCCTAGCGAAAGAGTGGAACCGAGGCCAGGAGAGGACACTGCTGAGGATACTCATGCTTCAGGAGCCACCACAGCTGATCATAATCTTTAGTCCAAGTCCAGGAAATTCGCCAGCAATGGGAAAAGGAGCTTAAGATGAAGAAAAAGGATGCCTGACAACGTGAGCAGAAGAGCAGAGTGAGAATCTGTGTTTCACAGAAGGTATTAGGCAAGGAGTATCTGGCAGAGCTGGCAAACAGACTCCAGCCTCAGGATCAGAATTCTAGAAAAAGGGACCTGGCAACAGACCTGGAAGACGCAAGGCTCAGGAATGCAGGGTCGGGGGCGCTGTGGTCAGGGAGTTGGGCACCTCAGGTACCAAGGGAGGGTCTGTTGTTAAGTCCTGGAATTGATTTGTATCATATAGACCTCCACTGATTGGAGACAAGGAACAGCTTTACTGAGAGCCTCAGCAGCGTAAGAAGAAAATGAAAGATTCATCTACAGGCGCCTAGACAAGTGAGGCCAGCATCGGAAGGCAAGCTGAAGCGCCACCATTCTGCATTTGCCTGCTGTAGAGGAGCCTGAAGTCCCCTAGCTGAAGGTTACCAAAGAAGTCCTGCAACCCAGGAAACTCCTGACTTGTTGAGTTTAAATTCTGGCTAATCCTTTTGTAAGAAGACTGTGGAGAATGACCTGTTGGTGGCAATAAAGTGAGAAGTGCCAACAGAGTGGGGGAACAGATGGAGACTGGAATGAGGTGCTGCTAGATACAGACAGCTTTTCTATTGAAGAGAACAAAGGATTCAAACCTTCCCTTGTTTCCCCACCCAGCTCTGAGCAGCTCTTTTCTGAAGTTTTCTGTTCCTTGTAGTTCATAGAGTATAGGGCATGTTCAGCAAATAAAAAACAAAAAAATTAAGGGTTGATGGTGGGGTAAATTCAATTCTTAATATCCCCTCTACAGGTTTGGCAACTTGCCTTGGCCTGATGCTGACATTCTTCTGTGACAGCTGCTTGCAAAATTGTCCTGAGAGTAGGACCCCAAATATAACACAGCTCTAGTAGAATTCTCTTCTCCACTAGCCCTTTGAACACTCCCATGGAAGGCCATTGGAAAACTGCCACCAAGGGCATCTGACATCATTTCATTTGCTGCATGATGACTTTTAACACCTGAAACCATTTCACCAGGATCACCACATTATTCCCCTTTTCACTGACAGATATGCATTGGTCGATTTCCCTGTACAGGAAATGTTTTTAGGTTTGCAGATACAAGGAGATCCTTAAAGGGCTCATAGTCTAGTCGGAGCATGCATATGAAAAGATAAGTAATAGCTCTACTAGATTCATATCAGAGAAGCACATGGTAACAAAAACTGGCAACATGACTTTCAGGGGTAGCAAGCAAGTATTTTGCAAAAGCAAGAAGTCTTTGAAGAAGGTGAACTCACACTATCAAAGAATTTTGCACACTCTGCTACCCTAAGTTTCACTTCATCTTAGCTAGCCATAGGAATGAACCAGCTTTTATTATTAAGATGTGTTTATTGAACAATTAGGATGCACTCAATTTATACTGCTTAGGATTACTCCACCTAGCTTCCCTCAAATCTATTCCTACAGACCATAAGCTATAATCTTTTTTCTAGGATTGTAAATAACCTAAAAATAGAACATAGAATGTGCACAATCATTCATTCACTCATTCAAGAAGCATTGAGCAGCTTTGATTTTTACCTCTGGTTTGACTCAGCTCCTTGGGTAGAAGATACTGAAGGACAGCCCAGAGCACCTGGGAGCCAAGCAATTAAAGGATGATTTTCACATTACAAAGAGTCCCAGAGGGTGCCTTTTAGTGCTTCCCCAGAGGATTTAAATATTTAAGTACTGTTTTACAGACCATTAACTCTTGCAGCTGGGGAGGACAGAGGGCTGTGGAGTTTCTGGGAAGAAAAGCAAAGATTTAAACCTGAAGTGTTGGAATCCTCTGCCAGCTACAGATCAATAATGCCAATAACTTGTTGATGTCCTTCTTAGATAGGATAGAAAATCCTCGAGGTGCTTTGTCAACCTTCTCCATTTTGATCTGAATATCAATTTGACATGATGATAAACTCTAAAATGGAGGGTTGGGCTGGAGTGTAGCTCAGTGGCAGTATACTTGCTTACCATGTGTGAAGCTCTAGGTTGGATCTCCAGCATTGCAAAAATAAGCAAGAATCAAGGACTTAAAATGTGATGGGAAATAGCATTTTTTATAAACCGAATTTCCATAAAATGAAAAACTTGTGTCAGAAGATTAATGAGGAGAGTACATCCAGATAGCTTTCAAATGTAGTTTCCATTTTCTTTCTCTGGAGATTACTTTCAGGGAGGGCAGGGCAGAGGAGAGCAGGATGGAGGTAGTATTGCAGCTCCTAAACACATACTGTAGTAGGAATGTGTACATATATGTGCATATAAAACAGTGTGAGTGTTATGTACGCATACAACTTCTCTGTGTATGTCCAACTATGAGATGTTAGTATCCGGCCTACAAATGTGGACAACAGGAGATGATGAGAAGGGTAGCTGGGACAGGAAACAAGGTCTATGCATTTAGTGCACATTTATAGTGATCAAGCACCTACTATGTGCCAGGCTTATGCTAGAGATATGCAAAGATGAGGAAGATGCCTCTTTACACAATTTCCCAGTTTAGCCTTATTCCAAGAGACCAGGAACACTATAATTCAGGGGCAGAGTGAGATGAATATCAAAATTGGAGTCCCAAGTGGAACAAAAATTTTTTTCTTCTTTTTGGTGCTGGGCATGAACTTAGGGCCTGGCCCACGCTTAAGCCCAAGGTCTACCACTGAGGTACACTTCCAGCCCCTGGAATAGAAGAATGCTAACTAGTAGTTTCGTGAGAACAGTTGTTCAGATGTTTGGCCACCATTTACACAGCCCATTGCCCATACCTGGGCTTCTTGGAGCGTGTACCTGGAGAGGTGGGGTCTCCCCGCTCTGGGACCCCCTCTGCCAAATTCCCTTTCCAACTAGATTTGGCCTCTCCGGGCCGGGAGGCTTGGCACGACCGGTCCTGATAGCCCCAGTGGGAGGGTCACGGCTGAGACACTGGCCCCATCTCATTGTTTCAGGCCGGGCTTCCTCTTTGGGCAGAGGCAGAGCGGCGAGCTGAGCGGGAAGGGGACGGGACGCGGCAGGAGCCTTCGGGATGTCTATTGCTGCCGCTCCTTCCCCTCTCCGGGAGCTTGGGTTTCCCGGGGTGTGTGCGGATTCTCAATAAAAAGGGAAAAGCACGATCCAAGTTAATTTTCCAGCGCCGAGAGGAAATGCTGTTTCCTGCATCGTACAAAACTGGTGCCAACAAGACTGACACAGGAGCCCATTGTCCCGCTAACAATGTGGTGATGGGGAAGGACGCCTGAGAAAACAGACCTGGGGCCGCTGTGAGCGTTTGATCCTCCCCCATAGGGGTGTGCGTGTGTGTATGTCTTTGCAAATGTGGTGTGTGAGTAGTGTGTGGGTGTGTATGTGTCGGTGTGTGTGTAGGGGTAGTCAGGCTGGTGAGGGGAGGACTCTGCCCCTTTCCACCTTGCCTGTGCTCTCCTGGAGGGCTCCCAAAGGTAGGAAGAGAGGTAGCCGTCTAACAACGTCCAAGGTTGGGGGTGGGGGGAGGGAAGAGCAGAGAAAATAATAGAAAAGGAAAGAAGAAAAGAGAAGGGGAAGAAAACAGAAAATAAAATTGCCCTAAAGTCACCCGGGGCTTGTTTCCAGCCAGGGTCCCACGCGGAGTGGAAAGTCCGGGTGCCCAGTCTGCGCTGCTACTGCCCGCGAGCTGGGGTGAGCGGCGTGCGCAGCAGCTGTCAGCGCAGCGGCCCGCGGCCAGCCGGGCTGTGGATGCGCAGCCCCGCGGCGTCGGGTTGTCAGCAGAGCAGCCTCTCACGCAGGATCGACCTCGGTCCTGCTCCGCAGCCCAGGAGTTCAGCTCCTCTGACCCGCGGGCTACTCAGGACTGCAAGCGCCAGTGCGCTGCGGGGAATCCGACGGCACCGGCTGGGGGCGCTGCGCCCCACACTGGGGCGCCGGTCGCGGGTGACTCTGAGGGGCGGGCGGGGGTGAGGAAGCGGCGCGCGTTATGGGGTTAATCCCACCTGGGTGCCCTGGGGTCAGAGCCTCGGCCTGAGGACACGGCGCCGCGCTCCAGAGGCCGCGAGTTCAACCCAGCACGGGTGTCACTTCCCCACCCTCCGCGCGCTCACGTAGTCCCCGGGGTTCGGGACGTGAAGTGCTGGCTAGGAGGCTGCTCCGGCCAGGGAATGGGCCGGGCGATAAACAATCGCACAGGATACACAACACCCTGGACTGTCACAAGTCCCTCGCAGGAAAAGATAAATAACATCTGAGGAGCCGCAGCACAGCTTCCCTGGGCTGAACAAAAACTCTGGGAGAAGTAAGTAAACAACGGAGTTGTTCACGCACGCAGCCTTGGCCAGCAGAGAATCAGAGGCTGTCTGCTTCCCCTCTGCTCCCAGTGGTGGGGGTTTCTTCCAGTGGAAATGAGTGACACACACACACACACACACACACACACACACACATCAGTTCCCACTGTCCTTTTAAAGCGATTGAAAACCGTCAAGCTCTCAGTAAAAAATTTGTTTCCTAGGCTCTGCAGGAGAGCTTCGTGGAGTAGGAGTTGAAATGAAGAGATTTTCTGGACTAGAAGACTGAGAAAGAATTTCCCCCAGGATACAGCTTTTTCTCCCCAAAGGTTTGCTCTTTGGGATTGCAGCTGCCAGGGACTAAAACCACCCTTTCTCTGGAGCCCCATCTTGATGTCTTAATGTTTGGAGATCTATCTTTTTAAACAGACATGAGGCCACCAAAATTCAAACCAGAGAAGTACAGATGCTCCATGGGTACAATAAGATGTCCTTGGAAGACACATTCTTAAAAGGGTTAGCTGGTGGCATTGGCTTTCTCTCACCTAAAGTTCCCCAAGGGGCCCTTTTCCTTCTCTCTCTGTGTGTGGGTGGGGGTGGAGGGGCTTACTAGGGAATGAACCCAGGTGTTTGGGAATGCTAGGCAACTATTTTACCACTGAGCCCTTTACCCCAGCCCTTTTGTTGTATTTGAGGCAAGGTTTCATCAAGTTGCCTAGGCTGGCATGGCACTTGTGATCCTGCAGCCTCATCCTCTGCTATGCCCAACCAGCCTTCTGTGAGCCAGCCAGGGCCAGGCCTCTGTGAGTCCATGCTGCAGCACTTTTGGGGCCTCTTTCCTGTGAAGACAGGGCTAGCTCTTCATACTGTTCTGTCTTTTCAGTGACTTTTACTTCCATGCAAATGAGTTTATGTAATGTTTTTGATCAGAGGGAGGGGGTTAAAGATAGAGGGGATGTGAGGCTGTGGTGAGAGTATGGGGTGACCAGTTACTAAAGATAATTCATGTCAGACTGATGTCCTCTTCTCTTTTGAACCACTCTGACCCCAAGCTCAGCAGTGACTTATGAACGGAGCATATCTAACTTACTGCATGGTCTTCAAGCTTTCTTTCTTTTTTTTTAGTTGTAGATGAACACAATATCTTTATTTTTATTTATTTTCATGTGGTGCTGAGGGTCGAACCCAGTGCCTCATGCATGCGAGGCAAGCACTCTACCACTGAGCCACAATCCCCACCCACTGAGCCACAATCCCAGCCCTCTTCAAGCTTTCTTATGCCAACCATGTGGGCAAAATGGAAACATCTGGGTTGGATGTGAGCACAAGAATGTAGATTAGTGACCAGTTGGAAGACAGGACCCATGGTATTCTAATGACTACACTGATGCAATCCTATGGGAAACTTCCATGTGTGGTGAACCACCAGGTCATCTACTTTGGACTGAGTTCTGCTAGGAAAGAGGCCCTTTTGATTCATCTCTTTATTCCCAGCTTGGCTGAGTGCATGGAACATAGCAAGTGCAAACAAAGATAGTATAGGCTTGTTGATCAAATTTGGAGCTGTGGCTGGGCATGGTGGTGCATTCCTATAATCCCAGCACTTTGGGAGGCTGAGACAGGAGAATCATGAGTTCAAAGCCAGCCTCAGCAATGGTGAGGCACTAAGCAACTCAGTGAGACCTTGTCTACTAAATGAAACAAAATAGGGCTGGGGATGTGGCTCAGTGGTCGAGTACCCCTGAGTTCAATCCCTGGTACGAAAAGAATAATAATAATAATTTGGAGCTGTCAAAAGTTAAGATAGTACACATAATTGATTGTAAAATGAGGGTCACCCATAGCAAATTGGAGCATTGGATGCTCTATAATCTATAACAAGGACACCTAAGGTCCTTCTCTTATATCTCTCAGGTTTGATTCTCCAAGTGCAGACAGCAAAAGATACAACTAAGTAGCCAGCTACACGGAATAGAGCTCACAGCAAGTTTAACATGAGGCCCTACAGTCATCTGTCAAAAAGTGAACGTGGCCTTAGACTGCATTAAAAGTAGAGGCTCTAGCTCAGCATCTGTCTTGTGTTTGCTAGACCTAGCTAGTTCTGGGATCAGTACTGAGCCCCCCATTTTAAGGAGGGATTAAGATACAACCATATCCACTGAGAGGAGAAAAACAAGTTGGAGAAGGACCTCAACAGTCATGTTGTCTATGGGTGGTCAAAAGAAGTAGTGATGCTCAGTCTGAAAAAGAAAAGATATTTTTGGAGACGTAAGGCTTGTTTTCAAATATTTGAAAAGATATCAGATAAAAATGGAGATTGAAATTATGAAGATTCTCATACCTCAAAGGCCAGTGAGCAAAAGCTTTAGAAAGACTGGACTCAGACACACACCAGCACCATGATTACCAAAGCTTGCAAAAGGTCCAAGTGGTCCCAAGATGGCGGAGACTGCCAAAGAAACTCCAAATGAGAGTGACTGTTTATGGGTCACACGATGATTGGTGATTGTATCTTTTGGTACAAAGGTGGGACCCAGGCATTCCACTGGGAGTTCATGGGAGCAGGGTATGATCCTTTCTATACCATACATATACTATTCTATTATCTGTCCACTTATTTTACTAGGTGCTGACTCTGCTTTGCTGCAACTTCTTTGACCTAATGAGACTATTAAGGTGCTTTTATATTGCTATTTTATAAAGAAATATATACATGTGGAAACAACTAAAAATGCAAATTTTGGGGCACTAGCTTAGAGATTGGGCTGTTTCAAGATATAATGATTTTGAGCTGAGTAACACTTGCCTAGCATGTGCAAGGTCCTGGGTTCCATCTCCAGCATTGCACCAAAAAAAAAAAAAAAAAAGATACAACATTTCATTACCAATAATGTAATGTTTATGAATATGCCAGGTAAAATAATTAAAATGCTGATATATTCAAGAATCTTTGTTGGCTGGTGAGAATACAAAACAACTGGAACTCATGTATTGCTGGTAAGAATGTAAAAGGGTACAATCATTTTAGAAAACAATTTGACAGTTTTTTTAATATATAAATTTAAACATTCACTCTTCTAATAACTCAGTTGTTCCACTTAGGTATTTATCCAAGAGAAATGAGAACATATGTCCACACAAAGACCCATATGCAAATGTTTGTGGCAACATTATTTTTAATGCCCCAGTCCAGAAACAATGCAAATACTCATCATCTAGCAAATGGATAAATTATGGTATACTCATACAATGGAATACAACTCAATGGTAAATAAGAATGAATTATAGATACATGGAATAATATGGGTGAATCTCAAAAAGCATTATCCTAAGTGAAAAAAGTCAGACACAAAAGCTACATTGTAGCTGAGCATGGTAGCACAGGTCTGTAATCCCAGGACTCAGGAGGCTGAGGCAGGAGGTTGCAATTTAGAGGCCAGTCTGGGCAATGTAGTAAGACCCCTGTCTCAAAATAAAAAATAAAAGGGCTGGGGATGTAGCTCAATGGTAGAGTGTCCCTGGTTTCAATTCCTAGTGCCAGTGGGAGTTGAGGGAGAAGCTACAAACTGTATGATCTCATTTATGTGACATTTGGAAAAGGTAGAACTAAAGGTACAAAAATCATATTAGTGATTTCCAGGAGCTGGGGGTGTGAGGAGGGCTTGACTCCGAAGGGCCACCATAGAACTATCAGGGGCAGTGAAATATTCTGTATCTTCTTTGTGGTAGCATTAACCTGGTAATATATGTCTGTCTGATTCATGAAACTGTCCACCAAAAGGGTGAATTTTACTGTATGTAGATTATATCTAAAAAAATTGACTTAACAAAAAGAAGCTCGGTCCTCATTTTTAAGTTATCTTCTGGTGATTTATATAAAGTTTGAATGCAATAAATATTTGCTGAACAAATATTTGGAAGTTCTGCTGTTCAGTGAAGTCAAATTGTAGAGAAATGAAACTGGAGAAGCCAGGTGGGGGGAGTCTTGAAGGTTCTCCTCTCTCTGAGAAACTCATCCTCCCCTCAACCATGCCATTCCTTCAGCCATTTAATTCTATTTGCTAAATACTGCTCTGATTCACTGGTACTTTTTATTATTTTGGCTTGACCCAGTCTTGGTTTAGCAAGTAATAAATATTTGGAGAAACTTGAGACTTCTGGTTACATGCATGTACAGATGCATGTGTGTATGCACACTCACACACACATGGTTTGTGTAGGATGCTCTGACTCTGGTAGACAGGCAGTGCAGTTGTTGATAGCTCTCTCCAAGGGTTGGCTGAGGACATCATAGAATACCAAGGTGAGTGAGGAAAGGAGGGCCATTTCCACCCCAGGGGGAATTTGGCAAGTCTACAGGCTGGGATAGAGGTGCAGGGTGCCGTTAGTATGTGGTGGGCAGAGGCCAGGGATGCTGCTAAACATCCCTGTTAGATGCTAGAGTGCATGGGATCATCTCCCTTCAATAAAGAATCATCCAGACTAAATCCAACTGAAAAATCCTGCCCTGAGGTGGTCCTAAGCCTTTGATTCCCTACCCAGATCCCTTTTACTAGAGGATGCACAAAACCCCAGTGATTGCTAACAGCTCACAACTAAATCCTGTGCAGACAGGAGCCACTGCCATGTCTGCAAGGGTACCTATCCCTTCATTCAACACCTACCAAGGCCAATCAGTGTCTAACTGTATACAGGGGTCCCAAATCCAGATCCCTGGGTTCAAAGAAGAACAACTCTGTGGTTCCATTTATGTTCCAGAGCATCTGTGCGATCAGGTTGAGCCTGAGCTTTAGCTGAAAACACAGGCCTTGGACTGAAAGGTTTTGCCTCTTCTTCCTCACCCCAAAATTAATGTTGAAACCCAAATCCTAGTATGATGGTATGTAGAAGAGGCTTTTGGGAGGTCATGAGGATAGAACCCTCATGGATGGGATTAATGTTCATACAAGGGGCCAGAGAACTAACTTGCTCTCTCTTCCATGTGAGGATAGAGAGAAAGTGACTATCTGTAAGCCAGGAAAGGGCATCCTGATCTCAGACTCTCCCCCTCCAGACTGTGAGAAACATGTTTCTCATTTAAGCTGACCAACTATGGTCATCTCTTATGGTGGCCTGAGCAAACTAAGACAGTCTTTTCTTAACTGCCCACCCCGCCCTGTCCTTCCTTCTCTCATCTCCCTACAGACCCCTCCTGAGAGCACTCCCCACAAAACAACTTCTGAGCGAATGCCCATCTCAACTCTGCTTCTGGAACCTATCCTAAGACACGGGCCATGATTAACATTTGTCAATGGGCAGATAGTAAAATGTGGAAGGATCAGCCAAACTCTGCTCACTTGATGGCAGCTGAAAGGAGCTGGACTGACCTCTAAGAGCATCTCTGCCAATGGCCACTGGCCCCCAGAGTGCTCAGACAAGCACTGACCATAACCAAGGAGGAAACTGACTCCAACAGCACAACGTGACCAGAGAAACCAGTAGGACAGTGTTAAACAGCTTCCAGTTTTAGATAGTTAATGAAGATTATCTGGTGGAGACAACCTGCTTGGCCTCCCTCTCCTTGGTTCGCCATCCCCTGCCTCTTGTCTTCCAGACATCCATGGCTACCACAGCAAACTAGAGCTGAGCAGTTCTTTTTTTTTTTTTTTTTTTATATTTATTTTTTAGTTGTAGGTGGACACAATATCTTTATTTTATTTTTATGTGGTACTGAGGATCGAACCCAGTGCCTCCCGCATGCTAGGCGAGCACGCTACCACTGCGCCATAATCCCAGCCCCTAGAGCTGAGCAGTTCTTAAAGACCCTCATCACCTACAAGGTGAAGGCCAACATCCATGGCATGACAGTGGTCTTCGGGATCTAGCCCTTGCCTACCTTTCCTGCATATCTCTTACCGTTCTCCTCTTATACTTTAAGCTCTTGAAAGCATGGACCTGTGGGACAAGCTGGTCCCTCTGTCTTTCTCCATGGTCTTCTCTCCATGGACACCTGGCAATCTCCTGCTTACCCTGAAGTCTGAGGCTGACTTAGGAAATCCTTTCTAGGTTCTAATTGCATCCTGTTCACCCAGACTAGAGTAATTATCATGCTATTGGGATTGTTTAGTTGCAGTGTCTTCCTTACAATCTACATTTCTTGAGCTCAGGGACAGTCTCTTTTTATGTTATATTCCTAGTACCTAATAAGAATTTGGGGTGGGGGGAGGTATGGCGGTGTAGCTCAGGAGAAGAGCACTTGACTAGCATCACGTGCAGGCTCTGGGTTCAATCCCCAGAACCATTTAAAAAAAAATAGGAAGGAAGAAAGAAAGATCTTGCAGTGCATTGGAATCCACATAATCCTTTTAATGCTTCAGAAAGTAGATTCTGGGATTGCTCTGTCCCTTGCTCTCCTGGGACCTTGGACAAAGTTCTTACTTTCCTTTGATTCTGTTTCATTATCTTTAAAACAAGGATAAGGATGTTCGCTTCTTCTTAAGTTATGGTGAGCATTAACATGCTTATCCAGGTAAATGCAGTGTGCCTGGACAGGTAGATAAGGGCTGGGTTGTAAAGCACAATTCCTGGCACATAGAAAGCACTGGTACATGTTCATTGTTAGGAATGTTTGCTGCATATTTTCATCCTGATTGTTAATCCTTGTCCTCAGGGAATAGATGTATAAACAAGAAGTCCACAGTGTTGCTTTACTAACCAGACAGTTAATTTAAGATACAGATTTACTTACTTTAAAGAGAGGTGATGTGCTGAGTGTTTACCTAATCTGCTCATCATTGCTTTACCAGACCTTCTGTCTGCAGGGCTATCTTGGGAAGGTAGCATTTGAGATAAGTCCTGAAAGATGAGATGAAATCAGTAGAAAATGAAAGGGAATGTGTCCCTGGACAGAGGGAAGAGCTTGTGCAAAGGCCCTGAGGCAAAAAAAAAAAAAAAAAATCAACACCTTCTCCTACTACCTTCACTAACCCCAAGCACTCAACACAGAAGAGGGTCCCAGGGACCAAGGGGAGGCCAGCGTACCTGATGCTGGGAAAGGAGGATGGGATAGAGCTGGAGAGGAAGGTGAAAACCAGACCATGCAGGGCCTTGTAGGGAAACTGTGTGGATCTTATCTGAGATGTAATGGGAAGGTTTCAGGCAGTGTAATAAAAATGATCTGTTTTCTGTTTTAAAAAGATTGACTCTGGAGTCTTCAGTGTCAATAGGTAAACTTCTATAGTTTCCAAGAAAAAATTACTAAAGATTCCAAGAGTTAAATGTACTTTTCCATGTATTTTTGAAATTATTTAAAACCACTTTAACTTCTGGGCATGTAAAGCAGAGGTTAAGGTGGGTAGCTGATTTGTTTTAAAAAGTGATTTTACAAACGCCCATAGGCATATGAAGACTTTATAAGGTTTTCATTTTCTTTTTTATTCCATAGCAAAGGATTTAACATTATTTGAGTAATTTTTTGTTTGATTAGATCATTTCAGGTAGACTTGTATTTAAAATTTTTCTTTTGATAGCTACCATGCAGAAGACTTTGGTAATCATTTGCAAGGGTTCTGTTAAGCCTTGAGTTGGTGCTATTTCAAAGCTTAAATTAATGTAATGGAAATAACTTCTATAAATGAAAGAGAAGGAAATAATGTATAAGTAAGTCCATAAAGTTAAGAGATATATAATTTTTATCAAACAGGTAACATTTTTCTTTTGGACTTTCTCATTTGAAATCTTACATAAATGAGTTCGTTTCTGTATGTGTGTGTGTGTGTGTTTGTGTGTGTGTGTGTGTATGGGAGGGTCCTGGGGATTGAACTCTGGGGTACTTTTTAGCACTGAACCACATCTCCAGTCCTTTTTATCTTTTATTTTGACACAGGTCTTCCTAAGTTGCTTAGGGCCTTGCTAATTTGCTAAGGCTGACTTTGAACTTGTGATCATGCCTTAAGTCCCCAAGCCACTGGGATTACAGGTGTATGCCACCACACCTAGCTATTTCTATATAATTTTAAAAACTGTTTTATTTGTAGATTATTTTATGTACAGACGTTTTTCAACTTATGATGACATGTCCAAATAAACCCACCATAAGTTGAAAACATCAAAAGTAAAAATGCATCTAATCTACCTGAACTACTGACTATCCTCGCTTGGCAGAACCTACCTTAAACGTGCTCAGAACACTTCCATTAGCCAAGAGTTAGGAAAATCTATCTACCACAAAGCCCATTTTATAATAAAATGTTGCATATTTCATGCAATTTATTGAATGCTGAAAGTGAAAAACAACACCATTGTAAAGTAAAAAGATCATAAAATGCTAAGTCAGGGACCACCTACATTCATGCAAATGGCTATTTAATAGTAAAATACTTTCTATGTATCCTTAAAGTTGTTCAAAGTCATTTTAATTTCCAGCATTTTCTTTTTTTGAAAATTTGTTCTGACTGATTGGAGGAGAATAGACTCAGTGGAGGCAGCAGTGAAACTGAGACCAGCAAAGAGGCCATTGTAAGAAGCCAGGTGGGACATGTGTGTGGCCCCAGTGACTGAGTGGCTCTCTGGAGAAAGGAGGGGACTGAGATGTATGGCTACCTTGGAGGCAGAAATGACAGGCCTCAATGATGCTTTGGATGTAGGGGCTGAGGAGGAGGAAGGAATCATGGATGGTGTCCACATTTCCTGCTCATGTAAACAACCTGTGGAGCCACAGGTTATGGAGCTGAGGAAGCCAGGGAGAGGAGCTCATTTGTGAAGGAACCAAGAATTCTATGCTGTACTGGGAAATGCTTTGCAAGCCTCTGTCAGGAAAACCAAAACCTTTATTTGTAGTAGAATAAATCCTCTCACCATGGTCGATTTCAAGTTACCAACATCATACAGCTAGTAGAATTTCTGAAAATGGAACACTTTGTTCTCAGGAGCCTGTATGAGCCAGCTCCAGCACATCGTGACATCAGGAGGGGGTTCCTTCTCAGAATGGCAGACTCTGAGATGTATGGGTAAGCTGTCAGAAATGGTCCTGAGTAAGAGAGTGTCGTTTCAGGACAGCGAATACATGGGGAGGGAAGTGGAGACGGGAGAGAATAAGGGGTGAGGTACTGGTAGGCTTATGACCTGGGTGTGCGAAGAGCAGGGAGCCCATTCCACTTCTGTTTTTTCAGAAAAAAGAGAAAAGGTCATCTACTGAACATAAGGACTGATGGGTTGAATGTGGTCTTGTTGGAGTTGAAGGATTGCTAAGGTCCGGGTACTTGGAGGAGCAGAAGAAGGGTAGGACGGTGCCCTGGGTGAGAGGGGCACTGTAATTAGAGATGGTGGGGGTGGGCAGAGAATGGTGACGAAGGCCAGGGCGTGGCTGCTGCAGGAGACCCCAGCAATCCAGGGCCTGTGCGACCAGCGTGGTGGATGCGCCATGGTGGATGCGCCATCTCTCCGTGCACTGAAGTGGCTAAAGTGTTGGATGGAAAGGAAGCCAGGCAGCCAAGAGCTAAATAAAGCCTTCAGGATGGTAGAAGACAAAATTACAAGAAATTTCATTTTGCAGCTATGAATTGGCTTTTATTTGCAATTCTAGAATTGAGCAGCAGCCCATACCCAAAGTAGTTGGTGCAAGTTATATTTATAGCTGAAGAGGAAATGATGGAGGGAAAGGACAAAGTGAAGGATGAAGACAGCTGGATGGGCTCTAGCTGGGCATTTGACTTATTTGAATGCACTCTGAACAGCTGGCTGCCTGTGATTGGCTGGAGCTATTTGTCACTAAGGCAAGTTCCTTAGTTAGGTTTTCAGTTTGCTTAGGTTCTGTTAGGTTGCATCTTGTAAGGACCTGGGGAGGCTTCCTCAGGCCAAATTTAGTTTCATTTAACAAATACATGAGGGGTGTGTGGGTGTGGTGGTGGGGATTCTGGAAGTCAGTGTATGACAGTCATAGGAGGAAGAGGAGGAGGAGGACGAGGCAGCCTGTGAGTGGTGTGAGTGGAAAAGAACACTGGTCTGTGCAACAGAGGAGAGACATGGAGAGCAAGCGGCAGGAGTGACCCAGGAACACACATTTGTTTTTGGTCCTGGGTTCCATGGAGTGTGTGAGATAGAAATAGCTTCCAGCCCCTGGGGCTGCAATGGAACTGGACGGAGGTGGAGCTTCTGGAGTGGGCTAAGAGGTTAGCCAATGGCACAATGGCAGCTCCATTGTGGGAGAGGAGGTGGGGCTGGGTTCCTTTGGAGATGAACACAGAAGTAGGGGGTGCAATCCTAGGTGTCAAGAGAGGCCTGGACTTCTGGCCACGGTTGTGATAAGAATGAATTTGAGCCATGTAACCTTGCTTGGATATAACACATTCCACACTAGGAGGCCTCCAACATTATCAACAAGATGTCAGGCTTGAGATCCTATGAGACATTACCTGATTTAACCTCTAGGCAGACAGAAATAGCATCAAATATCATTTGGCATCTTTCCAATCACTGAACTCTTAATTCCTTTTATTAGGAGCTCCCAAGTTCTGGTCCGGATTTCTGACTTCCAATTTAAATTTCTTGGCTGATGATATTTCTGCCTTAGAGAGTTCTCTCAGAAATGTAATTTCACATTTCCTTTGTATTTTCTTCTCCTGGTTATCCATTTGTGATTTGTAAAACCCTCCTCTTATAGGATTCTTTTCCCCTTACTTGTCACATTGTCAACTCAAGACATACTACTTCCAGGTTTCTTTCTTTCTTTTTTTGTACCAGGGGTTGAACTCAGGGTACTCAACCACTGAGCCACACCCCCAGCCCTATTTTGTGTTTTATGTAGAGACAGGGTCTCACTGAGTTGCTTAGCACCTTGCCATTGCTGAGGCTGGCTTTGAACTCGCCATTCTCCTGTCTCAGCCTCCCAAAGTGCTGGGATTACAGATGTGCGCCACTGTGCCTGGCTTCCAGGTTTCTTTTTGAGATGCCAGGGATGGAACCTAGGGTCTCATGCCGGCTAAGCAAGTGCTGTGCCACTGAGCTACATCCCCAGCCTCCTTCCTGGGATGTTCCCTTTTTAAAATACAATTGGAAAAAAAAGGCATAGCACTATCTGATCTTGATTCATGTAAGAGTAATATAATATTAGTAGTGATAGCCTTATCAGTATTCCTACCTTCTTCTATGAAAAAGAAAGTAATTAGGGAATACATTGACTAATTTTCTGCAGAACTTAGAGATTCTTAGTTGTCAACCAAACATGATAAAGTAATTAGTTCTTTTGTTTTAATTTATTTGTCAGATAGCTGCCAACTCCTGTTTCAGAGGAAAAACCACTGCAATTCTGTTGAAAATACAGGTTTTTAACTGCTCAATTTTATAACCTGGAATTTTTTACTTTTAAAACCCTGCTTCTGGCCGGGTGCTGGGACACAAGCCTGTAATTTCATCTATTGGGAGGCTGAGGTAGGAGGACTGTAAGTTCACGGACAGCCTGGAATTTAGTGAAACTGTCTCAAAATAAAAAATGAAAAGGACTGGGAATATAGTTCAGTGAGAGAGCATCCCTGGGTTTTAAAAACTAAAATCTAGCCTCTGAGGAGGGTAAGAGGAGGTGTTAGAGATTAAAATTGATCAAATTATGTTGTATGCATGTATGAATATCCCACAATGAAATTTGCTATCTGTATAATTAATAAACGCCATTAATAATAAGAAAAAAAATGTGTCCTTTCTCTTAACAGTTCTAAAATCACTCCTAAAAAAAAATTTGGCTGCTGGAAACAAGAGAAATGAAGTCTTGGTTGCTGTTTTCCAGGGTGATGACTTTCAAGGTAGTAATAGTAGAAATGAGACACTCAACAAGGGCATAGGAGCTACTGACCAGAAGCATGAGTCAGAGTCACAGCAGCATGAAGCAGACTAATGCACTTGGTATTTCCCAAACATGCAAGAGACTTTTCTTTCACCAAAGTTAACTTGGCGTTGGTATCATTAGCATTAATTTCCAGTTCCATATTCCCCTGCACAATTTATGTTTAGGGAATATAAATGAAATCCACTGTGTGTTTTAAAATAAATAACAAACACAAAAAGAGCATCAGGCTCCTGACCATTCTGTAAAAGGTGTCAACCAATTGGAACATGATAATTTTAAATTGCTTGTGTCTATTTGGCATGGTTACTGCCTAAAGATTCACTCATTGGATACTTATTGGGATACACAATTTAAGTCCCCCCCTTCTCCTCCATGGTGCTGGGGATTGAACCCAAGGCCTTACACATGGTAGGCAAGAGCTCTACCACAGAGCTGCAACCCAGGCCTCCTAAATCTGATGATACACTGATTCTACTCATGTTTTCTGAGTGCCTGATATATGCAAAGCACTATCAAGTTTTGGGGAGCATTGATCCAAGTAAATTAACGACACTACAACAAAGCACATGTGATAAGAGATAAAAGGAATCCCCACATGCCCTGGGAGTTTAAAGAAAGGAACATTGTCTCTTGCCAGGAAATTCAAGAAGGAATCTTAGAGGAAGTGGTATATCAAAGGAACAGTGAGTTTGAAACAGAAGGAAGAGATAATTGGAACTACTGTCAAGGCAGGGGAATTGGTGAGAGCAAAGTTTTTTGCATGTTTGGGGGATATCAAATGTCTTAGTCTGTTTCGTACTGCTATAACATAATTGCATAGACTGGGAAATTTATAAGAAAAAGAAATTGGTTTTTACAATTTTGGAGGCTACTAAGTTCAATACAAAGGTTCCAGCATCTGGTGAGGGCCTTCTTGTGCCATGGTGGAGGGCATCACATGGCAAGAGTGTGCCAGCTCAGGTCTCTTCCTCTTGTTATAAAGCCACTAAATCCATGGGGGCAGGCACTCTCATGACCTCATCTAACCTTATATAACTCCTAAAGGTCCCATCTCAAAATATCATCAACATATGAATTTGAGGATTAAGTTTCTAACATGTAAACTTTGGGGAGGGGACACATTCAAACCACTGCACCAATTAACAGGCTTTTTTCTTTTTTCTTTTTTTGCAGGGGCTCAGGTGGGTGGAATAGAGGACACAAAAAGCTTAGAAAATTAGTTTATGTCCAGATTTCTGTGGATACTAGGCAAAGAAGTATGGTGTCTAAGGCGGAGGGGAAGCGTTGAAAACTGAGCACAGCCCTCAGAGTTGACCTTCCCAGCACTTAGAAGATGGTCTGCAGAAAGGGGAGACTAGTTCAGAGCTGTCAGCTAAGACAACACACGTGTCCCGTGTCTAGGATCTTTTACTGTTATCCCACTATTTACTATTATTATTTTTAATGCTCATCTTTCACAGTTATTGATAGATGTCTACCTATGCTAGGTGCCATTCTAGGCCTTAGGAATGCATAAGCCATCGGGGACAAATGAACATTCTCCTTCAATGAGTCAGGCCATAAACAAGAGTAAGGTTTAATAAGTTCATTTAGGAAATAAAACCAAACAGAGAAATGCTTCCATTTCCAGGAAACAGTCGGGTAGGTTATTTGAAATAGTCCACCTGTGAAAACAGCTTAAAAAATCCTGGGTAAAATACTTAAAACAAAAAAAAAAACAACAACAAAAAACTTTGGGCTACGGGGTGGGTAGCTCAGTGATAGAGTGCTTGACTAACGTCTGTAAGACCCTGGGTGCCATCTCCCTCATCACAAACAAAACAAAACAAAACAGCCTTCTTTGAAAGTTCTAGGTTGAAGTCTGTAGGCAAAGGAAACCAGAGTTAGGTGAATGCTGAAGCTGATTTTACGGTGACGATGACCCCAATCCAGGAGAACTTGCATTTAGGATTTGAACCAAGCCACAGCTGACCCATTTGGGGAACACAGGAGGCTGCATGGAGAAGGTGGCATTGGACCTGGGTCTCAAGGATTGAGTTCACTAGGCCCCAAAGAAGAAGAGAAAAGCCTTGCAGAGGGAGGATTGTACCAAGAGGTAGAGGGGAAGAGGAAGCAAGGCCAGGGATGGTTTGGGGTTAAACTCATTTGCGCCTGCAGATTCTATGAGACACGTAGTGTAAGGCTTGATTCAATATTTCTCTCCACCCTGTGTACCAGCCAGAAGATGGAATCGCCTTGAGTCTCCCGCACCTGTTCGCTGCAGGAGGCTCCCATGAGTCAAAGGAAAAAGACCTAACTAAAGGTGACTGGTAGGACAGGAGTCAGTCCCACCACCCTTTGCCTAGTCACTTTTCCTTTACAGCCACCTTGGGTGGGGTAAGTATCTCATCAGAGAAAGCCCAGGAAGTCTCTCTTGCTATTGGTCCTACCTTTTGGGGGACTCCCCTTAATACCCAACCCCAGCAAGTGACCCTACATAGAGTGGAAAACCTGTGCTCGGTGCAGTTCAGGGCGTGGGAAAGCCTTGAACAAATGTAGGCTAATATGTGATCTTGAACTAGTAGTGATCTGGCAAGATCCCAGGAGGAAAAGACATATTTGCATTCTAAGTTAAAACTAATTGTCCCCATATTATTTTGCACTTCCCTATTCCTGGAGCAGTTAGCATGCTTGAGGCAAGATGAGACATGAGCAGATGTGAGCCTTACAACAAAGCTGGCTTGTTCCATTGATAAGAAAGGTGAGAGTCAGCTAGAAAGCTATTTTCTAATGCTGGAATGGTGCAGAAAACTCCAGAAATATAATTACCTACAAAATTAACCCTGCACTTCTCTTAATACTCACAGTTGAGCCTTGCATAGTTGATGTCAATGATCTTCTTTTAGAAGCACATTTATAAGTTTCCAGGAAAAATGTTTGAGAATGTTAAGTCGTTAGGAAATACGCCAGAAAGAGTAAGGGGAGGGTGAGCTAAGGGCCACCCCCTCTCGACAGTTTTTAAATAAGTCTCAGAAAGAAGTTTCAAATTAAAGTGTTCAAAACATCTGTTTTTTATTTGAAATATAATTAGAAATGTGTCTTAGTATATAAGGAATTTTAAAAGCCAAGAGGAAGTACATTTCTGGGTGACCAAATGTTTTGGATGATGTCATAATTAAGGAATGCAGAGGAATACCAAAGACTTTTTGGCAGTATTTTGAGAGATTTTTCCCCTGTGTTGTTTTATTTTTCCTATGAAAAGTTATTTACAAATGATATGAGAAAAGAACCAGATTTTATCCCACATAATTGGGACTAAAGTGCTTCCTAATCCTAGATGGCATAAAATGGAAAGGTGGTTGATAAGATACGGTTTCAAAATGCTAATCAATTATAAGACAAATGTTGTGCTACTTTTTCTTTCCATTCTCTGCCCTTTCTCGTTCCTGTTTGTTTTTCTTCTATTTTTCCACTCTGGAAGTGATGAAGAAAGAGTGGTTTGTATTTAATTAGAGAAGCAAAAAAAAAAAAAAAAAAAGAAAAAGAAAAAAAAGAAAAGAAAAGTAAATATGGCCACCATCTGGATCCCTGCTTTGCTCACCCACCTGTCTCTCCGTGGCCAGATTTTGAAGTACTGATACCCAAATATACGACATTAGCATCCCTGGAGCTTGGACCAAGGCATCTATTCTTTAAGAACTCTGGAGATGATGCGAATGTGCAGCCAACGATGAGAATAACTGTCCTAAAGTGCCCAGCACCCTGACTGAGGCCAGCAGCCTCATGTTCCCAGGCTTTGTAATCACAGACCGGGAACGTTTCAGAAGCAGTTGTGGGACAAATACATATTTTTGTTTGTCAAGACATGAAAAACAGGGGCTGGAGTTATGGTGCAGTGGTAGCGTGCTCGCCTAGCACGCGTGAGGCACTGGGTTCGATCCTCAGCACCACATAAAAAAAATAAAATAAAGACATTCTTTAAAAAAAAAAAAAAAAGACATGAAAAACAGTTCTCATTGACTATCATGATCATTTCATGAGATGAAAAACATTTTAGTATTGAAATAGCAGAAAGGACAACCCCAGAGTATTAAAAATCTCATTAAAAATGCATTTAATCTCATTAAAATTTAATCTCATTAAAAATGCATTCATATATATAATCTATATATATAGACACATGTCTGTATAGATATGTTTGTGTATATGTATATGTGTGTGTGCACAGGTATGTGTATATAGGCATATACTTTTTCTTCTTAAAAAATGTCAAATATACACAATATAAAGGTTACCATCTTAACCATTTTCTTTTTCGGGGGGAGTGTGTAACCAGGGATGGAACTCAGGGGCCTCTACCACTGAGCCACATCCCCAGATCCATTTTGTATTTTATTTAGAGATAGGGTCTCACTGAGTTGCTTAGTGCCTTGCTTTTTGCTGAGGCTGGCTTTGAACTTGTGATCCTCCCGCTTCAGCCTCCGGAGCCGCTGGGATTACAGGAGCGTAACTGGCTCTGAACTGTTTGCAAGCGTCCAATCCAGTGGCGTTAAGCACATTTACCTTGTTGTACAACCATCACCACCATCTGACTCCAGAACTTTTTCTGTTTCCCAAACTGGAGCTCTGGATCCATTTAAAATAGCTCCCTATTTCTCTCAGCCCCTAAAATACACCTTTTTACTTTTTTGTCTTCATAAATGTATTCACTCTAGTTGCTTCCTGTGAGTGGGATCATCCGACATTTGCTCATTTGTATCTGGCTTGTTTTACTCACCAAGATGTCCTCCAAGTTCATCCATGTTGTAGCATGTGTTGGAAATTCCTTCCTTTTTGTAACCAAATGATATTTCACGGCATAAAATATACCACACTTTGTGTCCTTTCCTCTGCTTTGAGATGGTATCTAATTGTGGTTTTGATACACATTTCCCTAATGATTAGTGCTGTTGAGCATCTTTTCATGTCTTCTTGGCCACTGGTATATCTTCTTTGGAGAAATGTCCATACACGTCCTTTGCTTAAAATTTGTCAACTAAGTTGTCTGTTTTTTTGTTGTTGAGTTGTGTGAAGTACAGATTCTCAGATAATAGGCCAAGGAACACTGTGTTCAATCACCAGCACCCAGGCCCACATGCCTGCCTTCAAGTCCAAGGTTTCTACACATCATTGACATTGATTTGTGTGGAACAGTCTAGTCTCATTTCAATGCCTTGCTGATCCCTGGATGTTTCTTCTAAAGACATCCAGGCAAAAAGTGTAGCTTCTCTTTAGAGATAGGAATACATGGAGGACAGAGATAACATCAATTTGGGCACAGGTCTGAAATGGGAGAACCCAACCCAAGATTTCTGTGTTCCTATTCTCTTCTTGGGCACAGCTCCCCTTGGCCTACCTCATTCATACTTCAGATTGCCAGGCAGGCTGTGCTTTTTTTTTTTTTTTTTTTTGGTACCGGGGATTGAACTCATGGGCACTCGACCACTGAGCCACATCCCCAGCCCTATTTTGTGTTTTATGTAGAGAAAGGATCTCACTGAGTTGCTTGGCACCTTGCCATTGCTGAGGCTGGCTTTGAACTTGCAATTCTCCTGTCTCGGCCTCCCAAAGTGCTGGGTTTACAGGCGTGTGCCACCGAGCCCAGCTAGGCCATGCTGTCTTGAGGGGTAAGAGGGTAGCTCTCCTATAACTCTCCTATAAGGCCTGTTAAAATGAAGCATTTCTGTTTCACCTAGACAGAACTCCAGCTTCCCTCCTGCACCCCTTGAGTTCTTCCATACCTTCTGGGAGCCTCACCAATGGCGGCATCTTGGGTGCTTCAGGAACTCGTCCTCTTGGAGTTGTGGCTTCTCCTATGTTCTTCTGCCACTCTTGACTTCTGGAGCGTGGACTCCTCTGGGCAGAGCCTGCCCAAGATTCCCCGACTGTAGCTGGTGTCCCTGGTGCCTGCTTCCAGGCTACCGAAGCTGGCTGCGAACACACCACGGTTGGCTCTTGTCTGGGATGTCGGCTTCCAGGGTGAGAACACCTTGCACTATGCTCGTCTCCTACTACTATCCTGTATTTGCTCTTTTTATAAGCAGCCGCCTTATCACAGTTCAGGATAGAGCCCTAACGAGGAGTTAGAAGCCTAAGGGCCACCCCACCAACATGAGCATATTGATCTCTGGCCACACTTGCCTAAAGTTGTCCTCTACCAGGATACTCTTATTTCTCTCCTTTATTAAAATATAACCTACCATTACAGTGTATACTACAATGTAGATCAAACAAATTTTATTTGTCAATTAAAAATAAAAAACAAAAAACAATCTCTCTTGTTGGGGCTCTCACTTTTTCTCCAAATTTGAATAAATCTTAGGGTGAACACAAATTCAGCCCAGACTGGATCCTTCTACTTTATTTTGAAGAGAAAAACATTATATTTAAGCTATGGTTATTCATCCTCTCATTTTTCTCTTGAGATGAATCAGCTCAAAGTGCTTCCATGCCTCCAATGGCAAATTCTGAATTGTATTCCTCTAAAAAGAAATGTCTCAGGTATTTGGGCATTCTATCTTAAAATAGGTTGCTCTTAAAAAAAAAAAAAAGTTTTACAACCTGGGGTGGTCGTGCATTTCTGTAATGAAAGCAACTTAAGAGGCTAAGGGTGGAGGATTACAAATTTGAGGCCAGTCTCAGCAACTTAGTGAGACCTTGTTGCAAAATTAAAAAGGTGGGGATGTAGCTCAGTGGTGAAACATCCCTGGTTCAATCCCCAGTACCAAAAAAAAAAAAAAATTTACATCTATATATTAACACATTCATTTCCCAGCCCTCCCTAGAAGATTGCTGAACCTAAGAAATTTGAGTCTGGAGTCTTCCTGGAATAATTAAAAGAACAGCCATTAAAGAGTAATGTTTTATTTACTCTGCCAGGGTCTCAGCCATTGCAATTTTTTTTTTTTTTTTTTTTTTTTTTTTTAAATATTTATTTATTTTTTTTAGTTGTAGGTGGACAGAATATCTTTGTTTTTATATGGTGCTGAGGATCGAACCCAGTGCCTCACGCATGCTAGGCGAGCACGCTACCACTGCGCCACAATCCCAGCCCCAGCCATTGCAATTTAACCATATTTCTTTTTCCTTTTTACAAAGAAAAATTATTTTTGGGATGCTTGGCTTTGGGAAAAACTTGGATCCTACCTGCCAACTCCTTCCAAGAGACTGACTTTGAGCATTAACTATGTGCCAAGCACTTGTCTAATTGGCTTACATATATTGAATCATTTAATTTTCATAATTCTAAAAAATTGGTACTGGTATTACAGTCATTTTTCAGATAAAGTCACAGAGAAGTTAAGCCATCTGCTCCAGGTCACATAGTATGTGACTTTAAACACAGGCTAATTTTAGAACCCCCTACATTATTTTTCTAATTTATTTATTTATTATTTATTCTATTTAGGTTTACATGATAGGTTTACATGATAGCAGAGTGCATTTTGATTCATTGTACACAGATGGAGCACAACTTTTCATTTCTCTGGTTGTATGTGGTGTAGAATCACAACATGCATGTAGTCATACATAAAGCTAGGGCTATGATGTCCATCATATTCCACCATCTTTACTGTCCCCCTGCCCTTCCCTCCTCCCATCCCTGTGACCAAAGTTCCTCCATTCTTCCCGTGTCCTCTCCCACATTATGGATCAACATCCACTTATCAGAGAGAACATTCGGCATTTGGTTTTCTGAGATTGGCTTACTTCACTTAGCATGATGTTCTCCAACTCCATCCATTTACCTGCAAATGCCATACTTTTATTCTCTTTTCTTGCTGAGTAATATTCCATTATGTATATATACCACAGTTTCTTTATCAGAATCTCCATACTGTTTCCCAGATTGCTTGTACCAATTTTCAATCCCACCAGCAATGTATGAGCGTGCCTTTTCCCCCACAACCTCACCAACACTTACTGTTGTTTGTATTCTTGATAATTGCCATTCTGATTGGCATGAGATGAAATCTTAGGGTAGTTTTGATTTGCATTTCTCTAATTGAACATTATTTCATATGTCTGTTGATCGATTTTATATCTTCTTCTGTGAAGTTTCTGTTCATCTCCTTGGCCCATTTATTGATTGGGTTGTTCAGTTTTTTTGGTGGTAAGTTGTTTGAGTTCTTTATATATCCTGGAGATGAGTGCTCTATCAGATGTGCGTGTGGCAAAGATTTGTTCCCAGAATGTAGGCTCTCTGTTCACTTCATTGATCGTTTCTTTTGCTGAGAAGAAGCTTTTTAGTTTGAATCCATCCCATTTGTTGATTCTTGATTTTACTTCTTGTGCTATAGGAGTCTTGTTAAGGAAGTATGGTCCTAATCCGACATGATGAAGATATGGGCCTATTTTTTCTTCTATTAGGCGTTGGGTCTCTGGTCTGATTCCCAGATCCTTGATCCACTTTGAGTTGAATTTTGTGCATGGTGAGAGAGAGGGGTTTAGTTTCATTTTGGTGCCTATGGATTTCCAGTTTTCCCAGCACCATTTGTTGAAGAGGCTCTCTTTTCTCTAGTGCACATGTTTGGCTCCTTTGTCTAGTATAAGATAACTATTTAAGTGGAGAACCCTCCACATTCTTAATTGTACACTACACAAGTAGCTGGAGGTTCATGCATTCTAATATTCTATTATTAGCAAGCATTTATTTAACAACTACTATGGTCTAGGATAAACTCCTGGGATACAGAGAGTGAGGGGAAAATCCTAGGCCCTGGATGCTGGGATGGGAGACATGCTTTCCACTCTTGATTCCTTACATAAGGGTCAGATTACATCCACACCGCTCCCCAAGAAGAAAGTGAAGGAGGAAGGCATCTAGCTTCTCTCTGTGCCCCTGGTCGCTACTGGAAAGCAGTGGCTCATGTTGACTGGTTGGAAGAGTGGTGATAAGGGAGAAGAACCCAGTAGGCCCCAGAGGGCGTTTCCTGGGCCAGCCTCTTCTCCAGGTGTTTGTGTAGTTGGAGCCTGATCATGTGCCTGGAAGAAGTCTGATTAACTCTCTGCAACCCTGGAATCCTACTGGCCACCAGCCACTGTGCATCTGCCTAAAAGCCAGTGCTTATCACACTGGGCTCATTGTCACTGGTAACAGTTGGGAATGAGAAAGAATTCCTCTCCTGTGAAAAGTGTTCAGCAGGTAGGACTGTTTTTACTGGGGGGATCTGCACGGAGAACACAGCCTGGGAAAGGTGGGCATTTGTGCCAGCATGTCACACCCACAAAGGCTTCCAAATGCCAGGGGTCTGGGTGCAATATGTAAGTGCCCACAAAATTAAACTAGGGCCACTGGGCATGCCAGCAGCTCAGGAGGCTGAGGCAGGAGGATCACGAGTTCAAAGCCAGCCTCAGCAAAACCAAGGCGCTAAGCAACTCAGTGAGACCCTGTCTCTAAATAAAATACAAAATAGGGCTGGGGATGCGGCTTAGTGGTTGAGTACCCCTGAGTTCAATCCTCGGTACCAAAAAAAAAGTAAACTAGGAGCTAGGAATCCCAGAGGAGGAGTTCACACAGATTAAGGGCAGGGGTATGCCAGTGACTTCTCCCCAAGAAAGTGGCATATGAGCTGAGTCTAGAGAACCACTGGCATCTGAGACTGTGAGGGACTGTGGGCTGGAAAGAGCTGTCAGCCTGGAGTAGGAGCAAATGCAGAGGCAGGGGAGGGGATGGCAAGTGCAGATGTCTGGAGCTCTGCATGCTCAGAATGATAGCAGCGTGGAGCTTCTGCAGGGTAAGAAATGAGGCTGAAGAGACTGGCAGAGAAAGAATCCTGAAAAGCATTGTTAAGGCCTTTTATATTTCACCCCCCGGCACTAAGGGGACGTCTTAGTCTGTTTAAGACTGGGTAATTTATAAAGGAAAGAAGTTTATTTTGGTTTGTGATTCTAGAGAAGGAAAGTTCAAAGATCAGCTGACCACATCTGGCAAGGGCCTCATGCTGCATCCTAAAGTACAGAAAAGCTGAAGGACAAATGGGCACACAGTGGGCGTTGCTCCTGAGGCAAGGAACCCAGGCCCTGGAGAACTGCACTAATCGTCTTAATGACCTACTCATCTCTTAAAGTCCCATCACCTCTTTTTTTTTTTTTTTTTGGTACTGGGGATTGAACTCAGGGGCACTCGACCACTGAGCCACATCCCCAGCCCTATTTTGTGTTTTATGTAGAGACAGGGTGTCACTTAGTTGCTTAGCGCCTCGCCTTTGCTGAGGCTGGCTTTGAACTCGTGATTCTCCTGTCTCAGCCTCCCAAAGTGCTGGGATTACAGGCGTGCGCCACCTCTTGACACCCTTACTCAAGGAATCAAATTTCAAGATGAGTTTTGGAGGGACAAACTATATTCAGATCATAGCAGGAACTCTGAAAGATTTGAACAGAAGGTGACACGATCAATTTTATGTTTTGGTAAGTTTTCCCCAGCAACAACCTGGAAAACTGAGGACCAGAGGACCCGCTGGGAGACTGGGACAGTGTCCAGAGACAAAAGAGGACACGACCTTGAAATGAAGACGTGGCCTTGGGGAGGTAGAGGAGAGAAAGCAAAGAGATGTTACTGGATCATGGTCACTAGTTGCTCTGGGGACCAGGGGAAAGGAGAAGTCTGATCTCTGGCTTAGAAACTGCTCCAGCTGGGCTCTGGAATGTTCCCAGAGGCCCATATGCTAAAGATGTGGTTGTCAGCCTGTGGTGCTATTGGGAGGCAGTGGGACCTTTACAAGGTGGGGCCCAGTGGGAGGAAGTCAGGTCACTGGGGGGGGGGTGTGCCCTGAACGGGATAGGGGGCCCCAGCCTTTTCTTGTCTCTTACTTCTGGCTGCCCCGAGGTGAGCAGCTCCAACGTCACACACTCCTGCCATGATGTACTGTGCTGCCCAGTGACCATGGACTGATACCCTCAGAACTACTAACCCCAATACATCTTTTCCCTGTATAAGTGGATCTTCCCTGGTATTTTTCACAACAACAGAAGCTGACTACACAGCGACATGGTGCACATCGATGCCATTTCTAAGACAGAGAACACGAGGTCCAGGAGGGGACAACAGAGCAGCTGAGCCAGGTGCATGCTGAGGTGTCCATGATGGAGACTCTTGTCATGGCCTGCTCAGCCCCTCCCATGGGGCATCAGCTGGACACCGATTCTACCTGCATGCTGTGAGATCCTGCTGCGATTGCCAGTGCCACCTGAGATTGGAGTGGCCTTTCTGTGTCGTGGCTGTGAGTACATTTTGCTTCTTTTCTTGCTCTGGGAACATAGGCAGGGCATTCACTGACGTCATAAGGTGCAGCTTTGGCTTCTTCTCCTGGGAATTGCCAGGCCCCTCCTGTGCCATGTCACTGCTGCTTCTCCCACAGTAACCGGTTTCACAAGTTTTTCTGAGCATTCTTCTCTCTCCTCCACAGCCATTGAAGCTTTCCTGATCAAATCACCTACCCTCCAGGCAAACACAGTCTTCCCCTTATTGGTACAGGATACCTCATTCCAGCCAAGGAGCAGCCTTCCTGCTGTCTCCCACCGCACTTCCCACGGGGTTATCTGTCCATGCAGATCTGGTTTGGGTCAGTTCTGCCCAGGGCTGGCAGATTTCCTTTAAACATCACCTGTGCTACCAGATCTGGCCTGCCAAAAGGCACGCACACTCTGGCCTTTCAACAGGAATTGAGGGTGATTCAGGCTGCCCCTGAGGTCAGCAGGAGGACTGGCAGCACACCAGCCCGGGGCTGCGGCAGCTCTAACCACTGCCTCACCACCTAACCCAGACCCGTGTTTGACCACAAAACAACCTTCTGCATCCTCCTTTTTAAAAATCATAATTATTAACGTATCAATTGCACAAATTAATCAGTTTATGACACACAGGAATATATCATGCTTTGGTCATATCTGCCCACCCTTTACTCTGTCTCCCTCTGCTCCCCTTACCCTGCTCCTCTCCCCTTCCCTAATGCTCCTTCTTTTACTCTTAAGTCTCCTTCCTCCCTTCCTTCTTCCTCCATCCTTTTCTCTCTCCTTTCCTCCTTCCTTCCTTCCTTCCTTCCTTCCTCCCTCCCTCCCTCCCTCTCTTCCTCCCTTCCTTCCTCCCTTCCTTCTTTTCACATACGAGACAAAACATGTGGTACTGATCTTTCTGTGTCTGGCTAACTTCCTTAACATGATTATTGCCAGTTCCACCCATTTCCCTGAAAATTACATGAATTCACTCTTCTTCATGGCTGAATAATATTCCAGTGTATTGGTACTATATTTTCTTTATCCTTCATCTGTTTATTAACAGGCCCCTAGGCTGATTCCATATCTTGATTATTGCAAATAGTATGTAATAAGATAGGCATGCAGGTACCTCTTTTGTATGCTGACTTCATTGCCTTTGGAGAAATACCCAGGAGTGGCATCTCTGAATCATGTGCTAGTTCTATTTTTAGTTTTTTGAGGAACCTTCACACTGTTTTAATCTTCACACTGTTTTCTACAGTGGCTGTGCTAGTTTACATCCCCACCAGCAGTGGATAAATAAGGATTCCTCTTTCTCCACATCCTTGCAAGCATGTGTTATGTATTTATTTATTGATTATCCCAGCCATTCTGCCTGGGCTGAGGTAGAATCTCAGTGTAATTTTGATTTGCATTTCCCTGATGTCTAAAGACGTTGAGCATTTTTCCATGTATTTACTGGCCATTTTGTACTTCTACTTTTGAGAAGTGTCTATTTAGATTGTTTGCCCAATTTTGATTGGATTGGTTGTTCTTACGTTGATGACTTTTTTGGACTTCTTTGTATATTCTGGATACTAACCCTGTCAGATGAATAGCTGGTCAAGATTTCCCCCCATTCTGTAAGCTGTCTTGTCACTGCCTTGATTATGCTTTCATGCTTTTTACGCTTCATCTCCCCTCTCTGTTCTTGGAGACTGGGCCAAGATGAAGATGACTGGATTCAGGGCAAATCTGAAGATCACAGAAGCAGTTAATTTTAGTAGACAATCAGAGAACCTAAGTTTAGGACTGAATTCAATCTCGAACTTCCTTCTGGGTCCTGTAGCTCAGGAGACTTGCCTACCAAACGTGGTTGATTGGCGTTGGCTCAGGCGGCATGAAGGAAGTTGGCAGCCCCATGACTGTTCTGGGAGTCTGGTGTCCGACTTGTTCATCTATAGTGTTCATATTTTCTTATCCAGAAGGCTTCATGTGGACAGAATTGGAGTCAAACGTGGCCTGATTACAGCTCAAGTTCTGCTAAGGAAAAGGCACTGCTTAATGAAAACTGTCACAAAGAACCCAGACAACTGCCAGTGGTCTTGCAGCCAAAATACAAAAATCCCTCCATCGACACCACCTCCCTGATGAGATGAGCCAGCCAAGCTGACTCAAGAACACCAGTGTCATAGCTTTTCTCCCACCTCTGTCTGGTTTTGCTATGCACTTGGAAGAGTTCCCAGGATTAAAAGCCAGGGACCTGGGTCCTTCTTATGCCATCCCTTATCACTAGGGGTACATGGACAGGTTTTTAACTTCTTTGGGTATCAGTTTTGTTTTTTTGTTTTTCATTTGAAATAATCAAATTTTAAAAGAGATTCAAGGACATTAAATGAGAAAATGTATGTGGAAACTCTTGCCTTTGGTACAGAAGCAATAAAATGAGAATTTTTTTGTAAACCTTCCTTTAAAACATTACTGATCTTTCTATGTTAATTTGTCTTTTATTAACATTTAGGAATATATTCATTCAGCAATGAGTTATCAACACAATAGTAATGCAGGGATATAATCTTTTAAATGAGTTTGTTTTTCACTTTCCTCTCTGGTATTTCCTACCAGAAAATGCAATTAGACAGCAGTAAGAGGCTCTGGTTTTATTGTCCTCAGGGTTTACCGGTTAGAGCAGAAATTTAGAAAAAAATGAAATAAATCCACACTCAGCTTTGGGTTTCAAAATAGACTTTGAGTCTCACAGCAGAGATGAGTTTCAATGAGAAAGTTTTAAGTCTCAGGAAACCAGGCCTTGATGTTTGTGCTGTAAAAAACATAGTTAGAGAAATGAATGATTAGATGGGAAGTTTTTGCTTTTCAAAAGAGTAATTTGGATTATGAAGCAGCCAGGAAGGATGACATTGTAGGAGAGGCAGGGGACGACAGTTCCTGGGCAGGTTGAGGAATTGTAGTGAGAGGGGCCTGAGTTGCTAGGGGGACCCCGTGCTGGTTGCATAGAAGCAGCAGTAAGATAAATATGGCGGCCTGGTCAATCTACCTGGGGAAGATCTGAAGCAGCCCTACTAATTCCCATGTCCTCAGTGTGGAGCAACCAAAAATTTACCATCTCTTCTTTCCTGAGAGTAAAAAGATAACTAAGGTAGGGCCTAGGAGAGCCAAGGGTGACTCCATGGACCCTGCTATGATTTGGGTGTTGAACATATTTAGGGCATGTAAAGAAGAAAGGAGCAGGATGTGGTGGCACATGCCTGTAATCCAAGCAGCTTGGGAGGCTGAGGCAGGATGATCACAAGTTCAAGGCCAGCCTCAGCAACTTGGTGATACCCTGTCTCAAAATAAAAAATAAAAAGGGACTGGGAAAGTAGCTCAATGGTAGAATGTTCCTATGTTCAATCACCAGTATAAAAATAAACAAACAGGACGAAAAGGTATGGTAACATCTATGACAATATTCCTCCACCTCCATTAGAGCAGCTATTCTATTGCAAACAGGAGTGATTCTTGTTTATAAAGCAATATTCTTTCTACCTTCTCCTTCTACCCACCTACCTCGATCTCTATAGCACTTCTTAATTCTGGGAATGCCACAATTTGCAATACATTCCAGTCCTCTATTAAAGTATAAATACACTTTAGAGAGCTCATTCCAAAAATGGCAGCACCCATTCATACTTTAGTGTGAGTTTATACGATACCATGCCTTCCTTATTTCATTAGAAAAAGAAACAGATGGAAAGCATAGGGAAAAGGGAGCTAGGGAGATGTAGGTTTAGGGGAAGGGGAGCTGGTGGTAAGGGGAGGAGATGAAGCAAAAAGGTGAGGCTGAAGATCCTTTGCTTTTGATTTTTTGAGATGAGGGTCTCACTGTGTTGCTCAGTCTGGCCTTGAACTTCTGGGCCCAAGTGATCCTCTTGAGTCAGCCTTCCAAGTAGATGTGACTATAGACATGTACCACTGTGCCTGGCTGAAAATTTTCATCTTTATTGTTTTTTTCTAGCGTCCATCCTACCTATCTTTCTCTCTGCTATTACTTCTTTTATTTATTGATTGATTTTTTGGTATTGGAGATTGAACTCAGGGGCACTCAACCACTGAGCCACATCCCCAGCCCTATTTTGTGTTTTATGTAGAGACAGGGTCTCACTGAGTTGCTTAGCGCCTCGCCCTTGCTGAGGCTGGCTTTGAACTCGTGATTCTCCTGTCTCAGCCTCCCTAAGTGCTGGGATTACAGGACTTCTTTTATTTGTGTGCGTGCATGTATTCTATGTGTACCCAAAGGCACACCAACACAGCTCCCACAGTGCATCGTATCAGCTGGTCCTTTGAAATCACTTCAAAATTGGGCACTTAAACTAAGAACAATCCAGTATATTTTCAGTCAGGTACTTTTTATTCTTTCACTCATTCATGCAACAAATATCGATTTAATACTGTGTTTGACATTGAGGATACAGAAATGAGTTAATGGATGAGTCGTTTCCACCTGTATGGTTTCATTAGCTGTGTCTCTGTCTAAATAGAACACTGTGCTTTGAGGAAAAAAGAGTCATTCTTCGGCCTAGGTTAGTGGGAGTGTATTGACTGAAGGTAAAAGGAAATTGGTGAGTCTTTGAGGGTTTTGCTCTATTTTTAAATATTTTGAGAATTCAAGTTACCCCAAATTTTTATTATCAAGCTGTTATCTCCTTATTTCCTTTGCTCATAAAGTTATCAATAGAGAATAAATTCCTGAAAGCCATTTTATATCATAAAACACCAAAAATTAATAACAAATAAAAATAGAGCACTAACGTATGTTTTTATATTTATTTATTAAGTGTATAAAACCAAACCCAGAGAAAGCAAATTGATATTTCTTTGGGGGATTTTTCTGCAAAGGACGTACTGAGAATTCTTTAAAATGAGCCCCTTTGAATAGAGGCTAAGATGGCATCTGCCATCAGCACAGTCCCCTCTGCTACCAGAAGGCCTGGACATTATGTAAGCTGAAGAAACCTCCTTCCCAAGCATCTTTCTTGCTAAATGCATATATACAGAGTTGAAATTCCTTAAATGGAAGCAGACAAGTAGTTTCCTTTCCTTGCTTAGGAGGCAGCGAAAGGTTAATCTATCATTAGTCAGGGGCTGTTTGTCCCAGCATGTGCACACAAAATCCTAAATTCCTCACCCAGGACTGGCTCCATTCATGGGACCCAGGCAAGGTGAAAATGACAGGCCTTTGTTAAAGAATTATGAAGAGTTTCAAGAAGGTGATGTAACGGTAGGGCATCACCAGCAGAGTCCCTTCTGAGGGGAAAGCTCTGTGCTAATGTAGCTCGCTGCCATGATGCCAGCCTTGCACCCACCTGGAGAGATGACTTTGAGAGACAATGACCCCATCCTCTTCTCCATCCCACAGCCCCTGACTCATGATAGATTATGAGCTCTGCAGCCAGAGCTCTACAGCACCCTTGCTCTCCTCCTGATCCCAGTGTACTCTTCTCCTCTCTTGAGCAACATCCCCAGCTCAGCTTTTCTTTCCCTCCCTCTCATTCCTCTTTTTCCTAACTCCAACATTTTGATACTTCTAGACATATGATCTGTCTAATCTCTGGACTCAAATCCAAGTCCTGCTCCAAGATTAGTTCTAATATTAGCCCACATAATAGGGGTCTTTCAAATTTTCTCTATTATCTCCAGGTGGCATTATCATCATCATCATCATGTGCCAGAATGGATCTTAACTACCAAGTCCTTGTGTGTTCTGTAGATGGGACATGGTGGGCACATGAGGAGATTTTCTGGGCATTCTCAAAAGTGTAATATAGAGTCCAAAAGAAAATGATACCCCTTACTTCACCTCTTTGCTACTTCCCCTTAGGTTTGCTTTTGTAGTTCTTGATTTTCCACATTTCCAACTTCTTGGTTGCTCCTGCTCTTGGTCTTCTGACCTTCTGTGTGGAGCTCTTGCTGAGGCTATCTTGGACCTACAACTCTATCTGGAATCCAAGGATGAAGATGGAAGAAAGGGGCCCAGAAGCGACTGTTCAACCACAGCACCACGTGTACTGGACCATGCACTTCCTCTTATACATGTTCTACAGGAAGAGGAAATGTTTGACACATCTCTCAGATTGCCTTTGTGGAAACTACTTTTAGATGGCTCTTGTCTGGCTGTGTAACTTGATGACTCACAAAAGGGTCTATTCATTGACCCTTTTTTCAGAGGACTCAATTAAATGACTCACACCTCTATTTATTAGATTTCATTGGGAATGTTAGTCAAAATCCTTTCCCCTGGGAACAGGAAGTTTTTGATCTTTCTTATACAGGGGACATGGAGACATAATACCAGTGAACACATTATAGATTTTGGGCTGGCATCCTTTATCAGGGGTGCTCAGTGGGGTCAGCAGCAACATATCTGGAGGAGGGCTTATCAGTTTTTGTGATAGTCAGTTTTCCATCATTATAACAAATACCTGAGATAACCAACTTATAAAGACAAAAGGTTTATTTTGGCTCATAGTTTTAAAGGTTTTAGTCCATGATTGGAGGACCCATTGCTTTGGGTGTGTGGCGAGGCAGTGCATCATGGCTGGAACACATGGCAGAGCAAAACCACTCACATGACCAGGAAGTGAAAAAAGAGAAAGAGGAAGATACTGGGGTCCCACCATCCTCTTTGAGAGCATGTCTCTAGTGACCCAAAGACTTCTCATTAGACCCTCCACCTTAAAGTTTCTACCACCTCACAATAGCACCATCCTGGAGACTAAGCCTTTAACACATGGGACTTTGGGAAATATTCTAGATCCAAACTACAACAGGTTTTTTTTTTTTTTTTTGGTACTGGGGATTGAACTCAGGGGCACTCGACCACTGAGCCACATCCTCAGCCCTATTTTGTGTTTTATGTAGAGACAGGGTCTCACTGAGTTGCTTAGTGCCTCGCCATTGCTGAGGCTGGCTTTGAACTCACGATTCTCCTGTCTCAGCCTCCCTAAGTGCTGGGATTACAGGCTTGAGC
>CM053404.1:120692136-120953860 GCA_028644305.1 Xerus rutilus | reverse complement strand
TTTGGTACTGGGGATTGAACTCAGGGGCACTCGACCACTGAGCCACATCCTCAGCCCTATTTTGTGTTTTATGTAGAGACAGGGTCTCACTGAGTTGCTTAGTGCCTCGCCATTGCTGAGGCTGGCTTTGAACTCACGATTCTCCTGTCTCAGCCTCCCTAAGTGCTGGGATTACAGGCTTGAGCCACCGCGCCCGGCTCAAACTACAACAGTTTTTAATAAGCATATTCGACTATTATTAATATTGTTTTAATAATCCAAATTCATGAAGATATGGCTGGACAAGATATTTCCTGTAGTGAATAGTGAGACGAGAGATTTAAAGTTTTGTGGAGTGCATGTTAAAGGCTGAATCACTGAATCCTGGGAACTGTGACTTTTCCTATTAAAAATATTAAGGTATTTGTATTCAATGGGAACAAGGGAAATGGAGTCAGCCTGTTACCGCTAGGACCATTACCCAGTGCCAAGAGCAGACCAGGAACTCACCAGAAGCACAGCCTGCAGACTCAGGGGCATGCAGGACAAACAAAAACCAGGCAGATGAAAGACTTTACACCAGAGGCCAGTAGATGCCACAGAATATATACCTTAGCACCAGCAGAAGTTTAGAGGACCTCCCTATCTGTCACAGGACAAATAAGCCATATATCCCTCCCCCAAACACTAGATGCCACTTTAGGGAAAGAAGCTGGGGGATGGAAGAGCTTTTGGAGAGACTGAGAAATTCTGCCTGAGAAGCAAAGCACTGCCTGAAGAAATAATTTAAATTACCAGATGGACTAAGCTTTAATCCAAATCAGACATTTCATCAAAATGTTCCCAGTAGCCATTGCACGCAGGCATGGGAAAATGATCAGGTTAATTATGGACCAAACAAAACTAGTCCATTTTTGTCTATACACCAAATGATGCTATGCACCAGTAAGCAACCCTTTTGCACAGTTGATTATTGATCTCTTGTTATGTGTCAGAGACTATGCTAGACATGGGGGACAAAATCTAGTTCAAGAGAGAAAGGCCTCTAGGTAAACAGTTACTACAGCACTGCTGGCAAGCTCTCTGGTAAAGGAGAGGGCCATCTCCCTAGAGGAAGGACACTGAGTTCAGAATAAGGACTCAGAGAAGGGTTCCTGGGAGTTGAGACTTGAGCTGAATTTGGAAGGACAAGTAGGGGTTAACTAGGATTTAGGTTCTGGATAAAGAAATGAGGGGGATGTTCTTCAGCTCAGAACTGTACTGGAGAGACACCCTGAAGTGAAAAAGCCTATGAAGAGGTCAGAAAAAGAGAGAATTCCATTCACTCAGAAATAATGGTCAAGAGTCGAGGCTGGAGAGGAAAGAGAGATCCATTGAGGAGGGACCCGTGAGCAAAGCTAAGGTGTTTAAATTTTGTCTTGAAAGCTATAAAAAAAAAAAAAAAAACACCCAGAGATTGTAACTAGGGCTAGGGCAGATGGGATTCTCGTCTGAAAATGACATTTCAGGTGGGAGGGCTGGGGAGGGGGTGCAGGGAAAGGAGTAAGTGGGTCCAGTGAAGTGGGAGCTTCAGTGGCCCTGGTGAGAAGTGGTGAGGACCTAAACAAGATGGCAGCCTGGCCCGCGAGGAGCAGGATCTGGCTTGAGATGCATCTGTGAGGCGGCATGGGTGGGATTTAGTAACCAATTAGATGAGAGAGGTGAATGAGAGCAACCTCCAGAGTCCTAGCTGGATTGTAGGGCCAGAGTGGCCCCTCATCTCAGGGGGAATGCAGGGGACACAGCATTTGGGAGAGAGGATGAGCTGGATTCGGGCCGTGATTTATGATGTGGTAGCTGACATCCAGTATTTCAGATTGAAAATTAAAATAAGGACTTGGGCTTATTACTCTGGCAACTGCTGAGGACCTTAAGAGCAGATTCAGCAGGGTGATAGGGATAAGCCAATTTGCATTGATAAGACTGTGAAGGCAGCCGGGTGTGGTGGCTCACACTTGTAATCCCAGCACTTAGGGAGGCTGAGACAGGAGAATCGTGAGTTCAAAGCCAGCCTCAGCAAGGGCGAGGCGGTAAGCAACTCAGTGAGACCCTGTCTCTACATAAAACACAAAATAGGGCTGGGGATGTGGCTCAGTGGTTGAGTGCCCCTGAGTTCAATCTCCAGTACCAAAAAAAAAAGACTGTGAAGGCATTCTCTTCCCCTGAGCTTTCTCCTTGTGCCTCCCTGGGGTGGTGAAGGGCCTTCCCTGCAGAAGCTTGAAGACACACACGGCTCGGTTCTCAATTTTACATCATGCATTTTCGCCAGTGACTGAGTCCTATTGACCTATTCTTTTAGCATCTCTCACTACTTTTCCCTGTTCTCCACACCACCTCCTACCTTAATCCTGCCTTTCCAAGATCTGCTGCCTTGACTTCAAACAGAACTGAGAAATCTTTTTAAAAACACAAATCTAATCAGTACGTGGCCGTGTGTAACTCTCAGGGTAGTTTGGACTCCTCAGTATGATCTATACTGGCCTTCAGGTTTGGATCCCTGAGTTCCTCTGTGGCCTCCACCCTTCCTGTTCCCCATTCCTGCCCATGGATCACACGGTACCCTCTCTTGCTTCGGCTCTCTTAGCACCTATGCTCATCTATCACGTGGCACCCCGAGGTCATTGCTATCACTTGATAGTTCTCTTCTTCCACACCCCATCCCCAGCTCCTTGAAGACAGGGACCACAGTGACTTTATCATTTGTATTCATGGCAGCCAGGGAGTGGCTGAGTTTGTCTGAATGTATTAATAAATGTACGTTGAACAAATAAACAAACAAGATACTGATTCTTCAAGAAACTTAACTAGGGAGGGATATATAATTCAGAATGATGTCTTTTTTCTTTTTTTAGGTGGGAGAAAACTGAAGTTTAGGTGCTGAGAGGAAAGAGACAGGTTGAAGTACAGGCAAGAGAGAGGCTTGTGTCTGGAGAAACGTTCCCAAGGCGGCAGGATAGGACGAGATGAGGGTGGGAACTGGAATGCACAGCAGGCAGGAGCCCTGGGGTGCTGGAGACTAGAGCCATTGAGACAGCTGGGGAGGAGGCAAAGGCCAGCGCAGGAGCAGAAAGCTTCCTTAGTGCTTGAAAACAACACTGAAGAGTTTTGCCCCCATGCCCCCCATCTGCTCAGTGAAGGGAACACAAAGTCTGAGAGTGAATGGGGACAGGCAAGGATGGAGGTGCGTGGAGAGAAGTGAAAGCTTGGAAGAAGTACTAGGCAGGATGAGCTAGGTTATGCTGTGATAACAAGCAAACCCACATCATAGCTGCATAACGCAACACATGTTTATTTCTCACTCTGCATTTAAAAGTCCAGTGAAAGTGGACATTAAGGATCTCCTCCTCATAATTCCTCAAGGACCAGGTAGGTTTCATAATTTTCAGGGTCCAGGTAAAAAATGAAAATACCAAGCTACAGCTTGGGGTTGGGATGCCAATCTCACCTTCACAGGGGTTTGACTGCCCCAGCCCAGGGTGATGACCTACTCCTAAGAGGTTGCAACCTCCACACTGGGATGCACTTGGTACCTAGGTTGGGGTGTACATGAGGCCTCCTCTGAGTTGCCGACTGAGTGTGCCTGGAAACCAACAGCAGCTGCTTTGCTCGGCCTGAAATGCTGCAAACCATGGGTCCAGCAGCTATGGTTTGAATGTTTTGTCCTCTCCAATTTTATGTGTTAGAATTTTTTTTTTTTTTTTGATACCAGGAATTGAACTCAGGGGCACTTGACCACTGAGCCACATCCCCAGCCCTATTTTGTGTTTTATGTAGAGACAAGGTCTCACTGAGTTGCTTAGTGCCTTGCTATTGCTGAGGCTGGCTTTGAACTCGCGATTCTCCTGTCTCAGCCTCCCAAAGTGCTGAGATTACAGGCATGCACCACCATGCCCATCTTGTGTTAGAAACTTAATCCTCAATGCCACAGTGCTAGGAGGTGAGGCCTTTGGGAGGTGTTTAGTTACAAGGATTCTGTCCTCATGAGTGGACTAAGGCCAGAATAAAAAGGGCTTGAGGGAACCAGCTTACTTGTTCTTGCCCTTCCGTCTTCTGCCATGTGAGGATGCAGTGAGAAGGCCCACACCAGATACCAGTGCCTTAGTCTTGGACTTCCTAGCCTCAGGATCATGAAAGAATAAATTTCTGTTCTTTGTAAATGTCCCACTCTCAGATATTCTGTTAGAGTAACTCAGAATGGACTGGGATAAAGGCACCAAAAATGTGTGTTGGAGAAAAGACAGCTTCTTGAACAACGAATGGTGTTGGGAAAACTGGATGTCTACCTATAGAAGATCAAAACTAGACCCCTGTTTCTCACCCTATATAAACTCAAAATGGACCTGAATTTAAGACCTGAAACTTTGGAAACTACTAGAGGAAAACATAAGGGAAACACTCCAAGATATTGGCACAGACAATGATTTCCTGAATAGGACTCCAATAGCTCAGGAAATAAAAAGGAAGAATTGACAAATGGGATTACATGAAATTTAAAACTTATGCACAGCAAAGAAAGGAAACAGTCAGCAGAATGAAGAGACAACCTACAGAATGGGAGAAAAATCTTCTCCAGTTATTCATCTGGCAGAAGGTTAATATCCAGAAAATATAAAGAAATTAAAAAAGTTATCAACAAAAGAACAACTAAGCCAACCCAAATTGGACAAATGATCTTAAGAGAAGTGCAAATTGTCAGTAAATATATGAAAAAATGCAAATTGAAACTACACTGAAATTCTACCTCAGCCCAGTCAGAATGGCCAGTATAATAAATAAATAAATAACAAATTCTGGGCAAGGGTGTGGAGAAAAAGGAATCCTTATTTATCTACTGTTGGTGGGGATGCAAACTAGCACAGCCACTGTGGAGAACAGTGTGGAGGTTCCTCAAAAAACTAAAAATAGAACTAGCACATGATTTAGTGATGTTACTCCTGGGTATTTATCCAAAGGAAATGAAGTCATTATACAAAAGAAATACTTGCATGCCTATCTTTATTACAGCACTATTCACAATAGTTAAGATATGGAATCAACCTTGGGGCCTGTCAACAGATGAATGGATAAAGAAAATATGATATCAATACACAATGGAATATTATTCAGTCATAAAGAAGAGTGAATTGATGTCATTTTTAGAAAAATAGAAAAATAGATGGAACTGGAGATCATGTTAAGCCAAATAAACAAGACACAGAAAGATCAGTATTGTATATTTTCTTTCATATGTGGAAACTTAAAAAATATCTGAAAGTAGAAGATGGACTATCAGGGAAGGGGACCACCAGGAGAAGGAAGGGATGAGAGGGCAAGAGAGGGTAGTAGAGAGACAGAGGATGTGCTCAAAGCATGATATATGCATGTATGAAAATGTCACAGTGAAACCTACCAGTTTGCACAATTAATATGAGTTAATGTATAATAGTGAAAAAAAAAAGACTGTACATGTGTGCACTTAGGCCCCCACCAGGGGTGGAGGGTGAAGGTGGAACCGACTGCCTCCTTTCAATGTGACCAGCAGTGTCCACACATGGTGGGCTGGAGCCATAGCAGAATGGGAGTTGGGCAGGTCTGGGGCCTCAGAGGACAAGGAACAGGGGCTAAGAATGCCTCTGGAGAGTCAGGGAAACAGCAAGACCTGGGGCCAGACATGAGCAGAGAGGCTCCTAAGTGTCCCCTCCCTCCCCCAGCACACTCCATCGTCCTGTTACACCTCACTTACAGAACACAGGTCACAGATAAAGTGCTCCAGAATTTCCCGATGGTGACTACAGAGCTTTAAACCCCAACCTTCCAGGTGCACATCCTTTGCAACTACCCTGGCCCACATGTCCATGCTGCTGGCCCTGACTCTTCCCTCCCCTCCCTAAAATCCTGGAGTGGCTTGTGTTCTATTTTTAGGAAGAAAAAAAATATCCCAGGGTTGTAACTGGCTTTCACTTTTAGGCTCCTGACATACTGTTCTCACTGACTGCACATGTTTGTACCCTCTTCCCATGTTTCCTAGCCTAAATCTGGTGCATCCTTGAGGTCTCGGTTTCGACATCATTTTCTCCAGAAAACATTCTACCACCCTCTTGTTTAAATGCTTCATTTATCTGACCCTGCAGCACAAAGATCAAATGTAGAAGGAAATTCATGTGAAAGAACCAGTCACACATGTCACACACAAAAAAGGGTTACCTCAGGACCTTGAGAGGTCCTGGGCTGGGAGCCTTGGTGATTGAGCCTATCATAAACACATCTCTCTCCCTGACTGCACTTATTATGTGGAAATGTAACTGCCTAGGTTCTGCATCTTTGTTCACTTGCTCTCTGAGCCCCTGTGGAGGCTGAGTTTTCATCCTCATTCTGGAACGCAATGCTTGGCACACACTAAGTGCTCAGAGAATATTTGCTGGCTAGCTGAGACCAGGGGCACCTGCCTGCAGTCCCAACTACTCTGGAGGCCCAGGCAGGACTTCAGCCAAGGAGTTAGAGGCCAATCTGGACAACAGCAAGAACTTGTCTCAGAAAAGAAAGGAAAATATTTACTGGCTAAATCAGTGAAGGAGAGAATTGAAATTGTATGCTCAAGTTATTGTAGCTGTCTAAGGCTGTAAATCCTGAATCCTACAACCAGAGTTCCCCCGATAATACAATTATTCTGTGAAGAGCAGCAGCTCTTAACTGGAGCTCCACAGGAGTTCCTAGGCAATCTATGGATTGGGCCTGGGGTAGAAGGACTATAAATCCTGAAGATTGAAAGTAAAGTTTTGAAGGTACATGTAGTATAGGGAGGGAAATGATCAAGAGTTTTAAACACTTTCGAAGTTATCTTGATTCACCAAAGATAATGAATCTTTGCTCTAAAACAGTAGTTCTTAAAGCATGTCCCCAGAAGAGAGCATCAAGCATCGTTTAGAGACTTTATTAGAAATACAAATTCTCAGGCCACAACTCAGACTGGCTAAATCAGAAACCTGAGGGAGGGGCCCAGCGGGGAGAGGCCTATGTGAAGAAGCCTGGCAGACAGTTGTATTGCACATTCAAGTTTGAGAACCAGGAAAGAATGAGAAATAAATTGTAACACTTTTAAATCTTTAGAGCGATAAGAAGTGGTGATAAAAAAAAAATAAAGGGAGGTAGGGAAAGCAAAGACAGAAAACAAAAACAAGATGGTAGAAATAATTCCAAATGTATCAAGCAATCAAAATATTTACAAACATACTAAATTTGCCAATTAGAAGTGAGGGAGGCCTGGATTGGTCTAAAACAATGATGAGCCCAAACGTTTGCATGTGGAGAATATATTCAGTTTTTAGTTTTTAAATTATACATGAATAAAGCCAGAGGAGATAAAGTCTGTGAAAACAAAGGAAGAACAAACAAATAAACAACAACAAAAACTAACAACCAAAAGAACCAATAAGGGGTAGGGCTAGAAAGGAAAACTTAATGTTTCCAAAGAGCTCTCACTGTATCATCTTACAGCAAGCTCCCTGAGTATCTTAGTCTGTTTTGTGCTGCTATAGCAGAATACCACAGACTGGGTCATTCATAATGAATAGAAATTCATTGGCTCTTAATTCTGGAGTCTAGGAAGTCCAAGATGAGGGTGGCAGTATCTGGCAGGTCGCTGTGTCATAATACGATGGAGGGTGTCATATGGGCAACAAGAGAGCAAGTGCCTGCATGCAAGAGGCCAAACTCACCCTTTTATGAAGAATCTCTTGCTGCTATAATGCATTAATCCATGCATATGAGTGGGCACTCCCGTTACTCAAATGCCTCCCAGGAGTCCCTACCCACTGGCACCATTGCACTAGGGATTCAATTTCCAATGAGGGACATATTCAAATTATAGCACAAAGTTTTGCTGTTCTGTGAGGTCATAGGCCAGTCCAAGGTCATGAGCCAGTGAGGAGCAGGGTGGGAAGAGGCCCCCTGCTCCTGCCTCTGACCCCTGTGCTGCAAGCAGGGCCTGGAAGCCAGGCCTCCCGGTTTAGATGTGTGTGAAGTTACCTATCTTCAGGCCAGCATGACACTTACAAAGCCATAGTTCCATTTTTTTAATGTATGTGATTATTGAAGGCTTTTAGTTTACTGTAGTTGTATAATCTCAAATTGTAATCTTTTGCTAACCTCAGTCTCAAGTAGCAAGAGAATCAGACAAAGGTCATTAGGCTACTTATTAAAAAGCACAAAGCCGGGCGTGGTGGTGCAAGCTTGTAATCCCAGCATTTAGGGAGGCTGAGACAAGAGAATCACGAGTTCAAAGCCAGCCTCAGCAATGGCGAGACACTAAGCAACTCAGTGAGACCCTGTCTCTTCATAAAACACAAAATAGGGCTGGGGATGTGGCCCAGTGGTCGAGTGCCCCTGAGTTCAATCTCCAGTACCAAAAAAAAAAGCACAATATAAGCAGCAGACTATGCAAATGAAACTGGGTGGGGACTCCCCCAGGGGAGCCAAGGGCTCCCCAAAGTCATGGGACATACCTCCTCTGTCTGCAGGAGGGACTGCTGTGACAAAGAAGTCACACATTTGACTTAAAAGCAGGGAAGGGAACATTTTCCAGAGATTTCAAGGTTCCATCTCTCTTTAAACACATTTTTAAAAATTTCGAGTTTTTAAATTTTTTATTAAATTACTAATTAATTAAATTAATTAACTAAATTTTCACAGTACTGAGGATTGAACCACTGAGCTACCTCCCCAGCCCTTTTTATTTTTTATTTTGAGATGGAGTCTCACTAAGTTACTGAGGCTGGCTTCAAACTTTCGATCCTCCTGCCTTAGCCTCCTGAGTCGTTGGGATTACAACCATGTTATACCATTCCAGGCTCTTGAGTTTTATTTGTAATTGACAAATAATATTTGTGTATATTTATAAGGTACAATGTGATGTCTCAATACATGTACTTTGTGGACTTGTTATATCAGGGTGATTAGCATATCTACCACCTCAAATATTTGTCATTTTTTTTGTGGTGAGAACATTTGAATCATCTTATTTACTTATTTCTTAAAAGAAAACAGATGGGGATAAGATATATGGAAAAAATGCTCAACATCAATCATTAAGGAAATGCAAATTAAGACCTTATTGAGATCTCCTCTCTCACCTGTTAGGGGTCTTATGTCGTGACTGAATTGAAATTAGCTGGGACTTCTCCAGCAGCTGGCTGGGATGTGGGGACTGAATGAGGGTTTTACTAAAAGGATAAAAAAAAAAAAAGAGGAGTCTAGTCAGAGGAGAGGCCCAGCTCTTTGAAGTCCTGTACATCAGAATTCACATTGGAAAAATGCTGGGCAAATTATTTCATTCTCTGAGACTCAGTCTCCTTGTCTTCATCTCATCTTGGGAAGATGAGTTAAAATAGCACAAGAGAAGTCTACAGTATAAAGTTACTCTGTGGGTTGGGGATATATTTCAGTTGGTAGAGTGCTTGCCTTGCATGCACAAGGCCCTGGGTTCAATCCCTGGCACCACAAGGAAAAGAAAAAAAAAAGTTACTCCATAATTATTAGTTTTCTTAGCCTTCCTTCTTTTACCCAGTGTAGAGCAATAGGGGTTAAAATTCATCTTCTGTTTGTTTCTTGATCTCCAGCAAATATACTGAGTTGAAGCATGAACGATTAAATTTTGTTAGAAAATAAAGCATCCTTGTATTGCAGGATTGTTAGCATCACCCAAATCTAAACATTTAGCAGTATTTGAAGTTCCCTTCTCCCTCTGCAGTGTTGTGAGATGTCCCAATGCTCATTTTCTCACTCACTTTTCCTTAAGTGCTTCAGACAGTCTCTCAGCATTTATGTTTGCAAAATCCTATCACCAGCCCTGAATTTACTCCCAAATTCTAGTGGCACAGATCCAAGCAGCCCGATAAGCACTTCCCCTTGGAGGTCCCGTCTGTACCTCATTGAACACTGTGGTGTTTGTTTATTCATTCAGCAAATAGGGATGGGTCAGGGGTGGAGCAAAAGGAGCCAAATCCTGAGCTGGGACCCACAGTCTTCAGCTCAATGAGATAGTCCGGTTTTCAAGGAGACCTTGTTCCCTGGGAAATATGGGTTACGCAACGATGCTATGGCACAGCATGTGCTGGAGAGGGGGTCTGGGAGACCAGTGGCTTCCTCAGAACTGGAGGAAAGCAATGAAGGAAGGGGACAAAATGCTCTGTTCAACCTGTTGAGGTCCCAAAGCCACATCCGAGGGCTGCCTGGGCACCGGTGGTCCAGGAATTCCTGGCCCTCGCTGTTCACTCCACAGACAGAAAGGGAAACAGCCATAATCTGATGTAGCCAGAGAGCAGAACCAGAGAAAAGAGAAAAGAGTTCCACCAGGGCAGAGCTGGCCAGGGCTCCAGCCCCTTGCAGATCCTATCATAAAAGGTGGGGAGCGCCATACAGGATCCAAGGCACCTCCAGGCCCCATACACTCGCTTGGCAACAGAAAGAAAGTTGGGGAGAGATTTTGTGGACTTTGTATTTCCCAGGATTCTGGCCACATGGGCATGGTGATATCCAGAATTTTCTGTTAAGTAAACACTTGTAAGACAGTTCAGCAGCGGGAGAAACTGTCCTATACGCAGATACGCCCACGGGGCAGTCTGGAGGACGAGGTGACCCACCATTCTGGCAGGGACCGAATTACTGAGGAGAATTAATAGAACAATGAGCAGACGAGGCATGAAAATAAACAGATACTATACCATGGCTGTTCTGGAGAATTCCTTTTTCCGAGTCTGCTGAGAAATCAGCATTTTTCACGGCCACATGGAAACAGGACCCAGTAAAGAAAACATGGCCTTGGGGTCAGTCTCACCCCAGCTCAATCCTGGTCCTGGGTGACTTGGAAAGCCAAGCTTCCACCCCAGGCCTCAGTGCTGTTGTAAGTTGAGAGCAGAGGAGAGACTGAATCAGAGTTAACATATGGAAAGCAAGGTGCATAATAAATGTTCAATAAATGGTGCTTTATTTTCAGTCTTCTTAAGTCTGAGTGAGTTTTGTCTTCTTCCTTTTCTTCTCACTCTACATGGCAGCCCTAGACAAGAGTTCTGTAACTTTTCTTCTCTCTGTTCCTCTCCCTTCCTTTCCCTTCCCATTAGACCTTCTCATCTCTTCTCCCTCCCATCCACTCCGCCTCAGTGACAAAGCTGGCCTTTCTCACACCGGCTGGAAGAGGCCTCTCTTTTTTATAAATTTAAAAATACGTATTTATTTAGTGGTACTGGGGATTGAACCCAGGATTTACCACTGAGCTGAAACTCTACCCCTTTTTGTATTTTTATTTTGAAACAGAGTCTCTCTAACTTGCCAAAGCTGGCCTTGACCTTGTGATCCTCCTGACTCAGTGTCCTGAGTTGCTGGGGTTACAGGTGTGGGCCACTGTGCCTGGCTGAAAGGGGACTTTTATGCCTCTGAATTTTACTACTCTGTGGCTCAGACATTTCTGAGATTCTTGCCACGTGCTGCCCAGCATTGGGTGACAGAGCCCCTAACACTCACAGGTGTCAAGCCAGATACCGTGAATGCAGAGACCAGGCACCTCCACTTGAGTTCCCACTCGTCACCCAACACACTGCCCTGCAGGTCTAAGTGCTTGTGACTTATTGACTGTGAAAGAGCGAGGGAAATGCCACCCCAGAATATGCTCCTTAGGACTGCTGACGACAGCAACGCAGGGAAGCGCTTTCCCTCAAGTCCACTCATCTTCCAAAGAGAAAATCCCCCAAAAGGAACTGCATCTTCGTGAATCTCCCCGGGAAGCTCATCAGCCAGGGAAGATCAGTTCACGTCATGGGAGAGGAGCGGGAGGTAGACACCAGACAGACTTTCACAGTTCTTCTCAGGGCCTGTTCATCTTTTCCCCAAATCATTGACCTTCCCTAAGTTGGCTACATCCCCTGCCCCTGTTCCTTTCGGGGTACAGAAGCTCCTAGGTTTCAGAGTCTTTGGGTGCTCACTTCTCTTTCCTCTGATGTTCCTGTGCACACAATTAATGTGTATTCTCCTGTTATCTGCCACCTATCATTGTATTTCACAGTCTCAGTGATCAGACCCTTCGAGAGTGGAGGGACTGATCACTGAGAAGTTCTCCCTCCCCTGCAAACAGAAACAGCACACTGAATGTGTTCACAAACAAATGAAACTACATTCCCTTCCACAGTTCCTTGTACTAACCTTCCAAGAGGTGAGTGAATACAGGTTACCTCAGCTAATTTCTGTGGACTGCTTCTCTAATAGACTGTATTTAGCACTAAGTATCCATGTTACTCTTCTAAGAGGGACCCCAAATCTGTTTATTGTGTTCTTTATCGTGACCTTCAGTTTTCTGGGACTTACAGTATAAAAAGGAACCTGATACCACATTCCAAGGCTGTTGCAAGTCAAATTCCAATTCTGCAAACTCTAAAAGGTCATAAAATAAATCATTACAATATTACTTCCAATAAGAGAGTCTGGCTCCCTAGAGTTTAAATCTCTTGGCTTACCAAATAGCCACTTGGTTATAATCTGATTTCATCTGTGGCATTACTAGCAAACTTTTTAAATCCCAAGTATGTTGTTAGTAGGGGAGATGGATGGAATTGTTAGGAAGGCCGCAGGGTGGAAAACATTAACTAGAGATTAAGACAAAAATGTACAAAGGAAATGAGAAAAGGATAGAGAAAATGGGGGAATTTAGTGAGATTTTGGTGGAACAGTGCTCTGTTCTGTGCCTGACATCCTTCTTCCCTTGGGTGTCTTTCTTCACAGAGGCCTTCACAGGGTGATCTGAAAACTCTAGCACCTGGGCCAGGCTGTTTGGGGAAATAGTATCAGGCTACTTCCAAACTTATTACTATTATAAAGAATTTGAAAAAGTTCTAAAGAAGAATTGCATGAGAAAAACATTTGTCTTTCCTCCTAATCACTAAAAATCTGTGTATTAATCTTTTTTAATATATATATTTTTCAGTTGTTGAAAGACTCAGTCAAACCCAGTGCCTCACAAATGCTAGGCAAGTGCTCTACCACTGAGCCACAACCCCAGCCATTCAATCTATTAATCTTGATCTCAGTTAATTGAAACTTATCCCAATGATTCCCTTCCTCTCAGTCTCAACTAATGATTGATACGTAACGATTGCTCAATAAAATGCTTTTAAGCTAATTAGACTCATGCATAATTGCTTATGGCTTCAGTGCAAATTCTTGAACAATTCTGTGCACCTCACTAATTTGTGATTTGTACATTTGAAGGTAAGATCAGTTTTATGTTCAAGATTGTGTTGTGTCGTAATGCTCTGTAGGGTCTGAGGGGATGGTGTCAGTGACCAGATAAACATCTTCACCATGGAGGAGTTTTAATGGGTCATTGTGTATCTCAGATATCCTGCCACATGTCTGTTAAAAGAGAAATAAGAGTGGACAAAACGGTTCATTTTACCTTAGAGAAGACCAAGAGAAAGGCCACTGTGCTCTGGGGCACAAATAACAAAGAATAAAATAGCAAATACCAGTGAGCTGTTGAAATGGGGTTTTTGCAGGGGCCCAGGTGAAAACACGTTTACATCTCAGAAACATTAGTTGATGGGCTGGAGGAAATGGTGGAAAGAGGCTAGAATGGACCCCAGACCGTGAACACTAGCTGTTGTTTTGCAACATTTTTGTGATTTAGAGTATGTAGATTAATTACAAAGGCTAACTTTCTGAAGCTTAGTTAAAGCTTTATAGGTACACAACACACACACACACATACACACACACACACATCCTACAACATGCCTAAAACAGCTGTCTGCACTAGGTGTATTAATAGAATAGCCAGGGAGAGGATTTAGGCAGGAATATTTGCCACATCTTAAACTTCAGTTTTTATCAAAACACATGCATTGATTCAAATTTTCATACAAAATTCGTATGTTACACCATATTTATGAAACCCTTCAAGAGCTCTTGCTAAATGCTTCATGAAAGCAACTTCATTTAACATAAGACAGTGCCCTGAGGGGGTATGTTTGTATAGCTGGAAGACTCCATGTTTGTTGGCCAATTCAGGTTTCTGATGGTGGAGGCTATTAAATTCACAGGTCTTTTTCTTTCTTCTTCTTTTTAAACCATGGAAAATCCCTTGTTAGCACCTGGGGATTCCTGGCCCCAGAGACCAGGAGCAAATTAGATTCTGTCCCAGAGTCATAATCACTGCTAGGGCCTTTGCTGTTTATTTTCCTACATCCAAGCCTACTACCTCCCAACTCATCTTTTTCCCCCTCCTTGGAAGCTCCTGACACAGGGAAGAACAGCAGAAATAAAGAGAAATCGGCTGCAGAGGTTTGTGTAATAAGCTCTCAGGTAGATGAAACGTCCAAACTGCAGCCTTTATTTAGCCAGGAGGTAAGATGGCTGGAGGAGACTTAAAAAGGGTTCCAAGAGCTCAATGGGGGGCAGAGGAACTCCTGTCCACAGAGGAGGGCATGCAAGAAGCAGGTTTACATTCCAAGAGGAGTTTTGATTGGACCAAGAAAAGGGGAGGGAAAAACGTCCCCTCCACCCTCTAAGGGACTGCTCACTGAGACTGTGAAATACAATGATAGCAGGCAGATAACAGGAGAAAACACATTAATTGTATGCACAGAGGCATCAGAGGAAAGAGAAATGATCACTTGAAGACTTGATGAGACCTAGGAGCTTCTGTACTCCATAGGGGAGATGCAGAGGATCTGCATTTAAAAAAATCCCAATGCCTTTTATTTCACCATTATAGTTTCATTCCTTTAAATAGTTAAAAGTTTCTGTTTAAAATTTAAATATTCTTGGATAAGAAGTAGAGTCCATCACTGCAGATAAATGGCAGTTGGTTGTCATAGGAATCTTTAGTTTTGAATTCCTTGATATCTCACAAATCCTAAGTGGGTCTTATGTTGTCCCTGGCCTGCTATGCTGGGACTTACACTGTACCAAAGGTAAAGTTTTCCTTCTGTCTGGGCAGGACATGAGCCTAGCTAGGGATTTATATTGCTCTAGGTCCAAAACCAAAATTTTTAAAAATCAACATAGTGAGAATATAATTTGTGCCAGAAGTAAATTGCTTTAATATAAAAAGAGCTCTTTCAAATCAATAAAATATAAATTACATAGCAAATCAACCAAAACCAACAAAACAAACCAAGAGACAATTTGTAAGGGAAGAACTACAACACAATAAAAACATCAAATGAAGAAAAACATTTGAAACTCGCAACTGAAGAAATGCAAAATAAAGCAATAACAAGACAGCTTTTCACTTACCAAACTAGTAAACTTTATATTTTTTTTGTTAAAGATAAAATTCAGTATTGACAGGCATTCAGGAAAATTTATCTTTTTTACATTGTTGGTAGGAGTGTAAATTGGCATTGCTTTTCCAAAGGGAAATTTAAGGTATTTGTCAGTGGCTCTCATTATGTGCACCAGAGATTAGTTCAATAAATTATGGTACATCCACAAATGAATTACTATGAAAGACATTGTCTCATTGATTTTTTTTTTTTGATACTGAGGATTACCAGGGGTACTAATTTACCAAAAAGACACACTCCCATCCCTTTTTATTGTTAGTTTGAGACAGGATCTCACTAAGTTGCTGAGGATGACCTCAAATTTTGATCCTCCTGCCTCAGCCTCCAGAATCACTGGGATTACAGGTGTGCAGCAATTTCATTCATTAAAATTATTCTATGGTGCAGGCATTGTTTATTCCCCTCATGGATCTACTACAAAGGCTCATCTGGCCTTTCTATTGGTTATTAAGTTGTCTCACTCAAGAGAAGCAAAACAAATTTCTAACAATACAAACAAAATGATGTTGTGGAAGAAACATTCAGAGAAGTGGAAACAAAAGTGCATATCACAATAATGTGTTCAATATAATGTAACTTTTGGTTAAAATATATAGAAAGTTTGTAAAACCAGATTCTTTGTGATATAAAATTATTAAATTTGAAACTTACTTTTCTTCCATGATTGAGTCTACTGAAAAATCTAATAGAAAGAATTTCCCTACTAGTAATTAATTTGTTCTACAATATCTACTAAACTTCTATGAATAAGGCACTGTTCTAAGTGAGAGATACAGAAGTGAATAAGACAAAATTCTAGTCTTTATGACCTTTTTGGTAGGGAACACAGACAATAAGTAAAACATACATAAATAAGAAAGCGTTAAATCCCCCAAAACCAAAGGCCTAATGTTTTCTCTGATAAGTGGATGCTGATCCATAATGGGTGGGCGGAATGGGATGAGTGGAAGAACTTTGAAAAGGGCAAAGGGGAGGGAGGGGAGAGGGTATGGGGACAGGAAAGATGGTGGAATGAGACGGACGTCATTACTCTAGGTAGATGTAGGATTGCATGAATGGTGTGACTACTTTGTGTACAACCAGAGAAGTGAAAAATTGTGCTCTATTTGTGTACTATGAATCGAAGTGCATTCTGCTGTCATGTATAACTAATTAGAACAAATAAATATGAATTAAAAAATAAAAAAGAATTTATGATAAAAAATAATAAGAGGGTGATAATTTCATGAAGAAAATAACATAGGTTCCTGGGATAGAGCCTGTCAGCAGGCCAGGGGACAACATTAGATACCATGACTGATATGATGAAATTATATTTGAGACCAGAGTGAGAATCATTCCAGGCAGGAGAGAGAGAGCAAGTGCAGAGTCCTGAGGTGGATACAGCATTGGGATGTTAAAGGAACAGAAATAAGTCCCATGTGGCAAGAGTCTGCATTAAGGGAATAGGAGGGTGATAAGAAATGAGGTCAGAGTGAGGCTGGAGCTGGATCAGATCACATTCACCTTCAGGTCCAGGTACAAAGACTAAATTTTATACTAGGAACAGTGGGGAGCCATAGGAGGACTTTATTGATTATTTGATAAAATGCATTGTTAAGGCTAAAAAGTAGAATCTAAACTTGGTGACAATTTAGAGTCAATAACATCACACATACAATTTCACTCATTAAAATTATTCTATGGTGCAGACATTGTTTATTCCCCTCATGGATCTACTACAAAGGCTCAGAGAGTTGGCCAAGGTCATACAGCGTGGCAGTGTTGGAATGAGAACCAAGGATTTTTTTTACCCCAGCAAAGTTACCAGAACTGAAAATCAAAACCAGGTTGCAACACAGTTATTTGTTATGGTGGCTGAAAAGCATGTATTAGTATTACCACATGAATACATTGCATGAACAAATGAAATCTGTCACCCTGACCCCCTGCCCTTACAGTGCAGTCTTGAAGTTGGTGACAGGGGCACTCAGACTGGGTCTCCCAGGTGATTGCACGGAGACTCTGGTGGCAACATTTGTCACTTTCACTTCAGGAGATCCTTTTGAAAGATGAACCCAGGTGTGGATGCAGGTTCTGGAAGGGCCACACAGCCCAGCTGTCAGGGGACACTCCTGTACAAGGACTGAACACTTACTCTAAAGCAGAAGGACCGCTTCCGCCGACCCATCTGACCAGACCCAGCAACGCCCGTCTCTTCATCAAGATGGGTACAAACATGGTTCTGGATTTCAACCTTCTCTTACAAAGCCCCTATTTGAAAGGAGAGGCTGATCAAACTGAACCTTCCTCCTGGGGGAGCCTTTTCCAGCTGTTGCCAAAGCCACCTTGAGTCTCTCTGCTTCTGATGGGGTTCCCATGGCCACTTGCTGGTGCTTCTTTCTCTTGATGTGGGGAACTGAATCTTACTTCTCTCCCAGTTTATCCTGGGTCCTCCCAGGCTCATGGCTCAGGCAGCTGCAAGTTGGGGAGCCCTCCTGTGCACCCAGGGACTGATTTATCTCTGGGATCCCAAAATGCTGCTCATGGTTAGCTGGACCTTCCCTTAGCTGCGCCTTGCAGGCCTGTGCTGATATTTTCTCAGTTCAGTCTGACTGTGGGATCCTTCACATACATAGCTCTTTGGGATTTGAGTTCAGTCTTCTTAGATAAGCAAGCAACTTCTGTGAGGTACCTGGAACAGTCCAATTCGTAGGGACACAAAGTGGAATGGTGGTGTCCAGGGCCTGAGGGCAGGGCAGGATGGGGAGTTGTTTGATGGATACAAAGTTCAATCTTGCAAGATGAAAAAAATTCCTGGAGATCCGTTTCATAGCAATGAATATTTACTAATGCTAGTGAATTGTACATTTTAAAAATGATGAAGATGGTAAGTTTTATGTTATGCTTTTTTTTTTTAACTGCAACTTAAAAGAAAGTAAATAAGTGGTGGAGTTGCTATGTCCAGAGTGAGCTGCCCCTTTGTCTGCCATGCTGACCACTTGAAGCCATGAAGCTCTGTTTCCTTGAAGGCCTTTGATAATGAGACCCCTTGATGTGTCACTTGGTGTCATGGGATAACTGTGAGCTGGCAACCCTGCAGGCTCCATGAGGACACAATCTGTTTCCTCAGCCCACTCCACTGATGTCTCCATCCCTCCAGCCTTGGCAGCCCGTCTTGTCAAAGTCACAAAGGACTTCTACTTTGGCACGTGTGATGGCCACTTTTCTTTGACTCTTGCAACCTCTCTTCCTTTGACGTGGTTGACTTCCTTCTTGAAATATACTCTGATCTGGTTTTCAAGACCACCTCCACCTCCTGGTGTCTTCCTAACTCACAGAACATTTGGATCCCTTTGCTGGCTGCATCTCTTCTCTAAGGCTCACTGTCAATGCATCCCAGCCATTCTGTGTTGGTCCTTCTTTTCTTTCTTTTAGCATTTTCCCCCAAGATCAGCTCACTCAACAGAACTCCAAGGAGGCTTCCATCTGCCTCCTTGACATCTCCACTTACATGACTATAATAGCTTATTGAGAATTTTAAATTCACTGAAGGTAGACATGTGAAATCATTTCATGTTTTTCTATAATTGCCCTGATTATCCTATCCTTGATAGTCAAGAATCTTGGGGGTAGTTCAGTCCAGTTACACAATGTTCTGATTATTAAAGCAATTCCATTCTAGATTTTAAAAGTTCAGAACTGTTTATATTTAAGTATTATCTCAGTGGTTGATTCTCCGTCTGGAGTAGGAAAGTGTAAAATAGTCCTAAAATGTCTTGGGATACAGAAAGCAAGGAATCTATCAAAGCATCCTAGGGCTGTGCCAAAAGAATTCAAGAGCCAACTTGAAGAGTCTCCTATCTAAAGATAGAAACACTTGAACAACAATAAAAATCATAACCTCGGTAGACTAAAAACAACAAAATTATTATTAAATCTCTAAGTCCATAATGGCACATCTAAAAATCTCAACTCATTTGTCATCTTTTGGGGATGGTAGGGAAGCAATACATCATTCTGATGACTTTGTAAATACAAAGGAAAAAAGCGCTCCTAATATCCTCAGGGTAACAAAGTAGTTAATGAGAGAAATTTCTCTTCATGGATGTGCCGCATTCCAACTAGCAAATGGAGAAGGACTGAATTAGAAAATCACATTTTTTTGGAATCTCCAGTGAAATAATTGTTCTTGGCAATGATCATCAATGATGGCTAAAATGAAGACTGCAAATGAAAACTATACTTCATGACATTGGATTTGGCGATATTTCCTGGCTCTAACACCAAAAGAACAGACAACAAAAGTAAAAAATAGACAAACGGGACTACAATAAAATTTAAAATTTCTGTGCACCAAAGGAAACTCAAAAAAGTGAAAAGGTAACCAATAGAATAGGAGAGCATATTTTTATTGCTCTTTATTTACCTGATAAGGGGTTAGTATCCATAGTGCATAAAGAACGCCTACAATTCAACAACAAAAACCAAATAAACTGGACTAAAAAATGGGCAAAGGATTTAAATAGACATTTCTTTAAAGATAATATATAAATAGCCAATAGGCATATGAAGAGATGCTCAGTGTTACTAATCATTAGGGAAATACAAATCAAAACCATAATGAGACATTACCTTATGTTCATTAGGATAGCTACTATGACAAATAGAAGATAGTAAGTGTTGGTGATGATGTGAAGAAATTGGAACCCTTGTAGATTATTGATGGGAATGTAAGATGGTGCAGAGATCGTGGAAAATAACATGGACATTCCTTAAAAAATCAAAAATAGAATTGCCATATGATTCAGCAATTGCATTTCTGGTTATATATACAAAGGAATTAAAAATAAGATCTTGAAGAGACATTTAAGTACTCATGTTCATAACAGCATTATCCACAACAGCTGACTAATGGAAACAACTCAAGTGTTCACTGAGGGATGAAAAAATAGACAAAATGTGGTCTGTATATGCAATGGAATGTCACTATATTACTGGGTCTGTTAGCTCTGCCACATGCTGTAATATAGATGGACCTTAAGAAAATGATACCAAGTAAAATAAAGTAGTTACAGACAAACAATGTAGGATTCCACTCATATGAGGTACCTAGAATAGTAGATTCATAGAGACAGAACACAGAGTGGTGTTTTTCGGGGACCAAGGGTAGGAGGAATATGGAGTTGTTTAATGGGTGTAGAGTCTCAGTTTGGGAAAGTGAAAAAGGAGTGGAGATGGATGCCAGTGATGGTTTCATAACAATGTGAACATACTTAATGCCACCATTGTGCACTTAGAAGTGGCTAAGATACTAATTTTTTGTATGTGGTTTTATTATTTTTACCACAATCAAAAAAAAAAAAAAAAAGGAAAAGAAGATGGAGAAAATTAGACATTACGTTTCTTCCAGGGAAGAACATATCATCACCTGTGAAATGATCTTGCCAAAAAAATCAAACCAATTCAAATCTGATCAAGCCTTTCAATCTAACTACCAATTTATAAAAATGCAGGACAGAGGAGCATGTTAAATAAGGTCACATGGAAACAATCAGTAAAATCCAGACTGTGGGCAACTCTACAGGAAAAACAATTGAGTTTTTCAATAAATAAATTGCAAGGGGAGAGAGAAGGAGAAAACTGAAATTGAAAGAATTTTAAAAGACATAAAGATGCGATTGAAATGTATGGATCATTTTGATCCTTATTTTTAAAAAAAATTTAAAAATTACAATACAATTAGGAATATTTGTCATTATTCAGGAATTTACTAGTACTTTAAAATCTTTACTTTGGGAGCTATATAATAAAAATATGTATTAATGAAATAGTATGATAAGTTGTGACTTGTTTCAAAATAATTTGGGTGGAGAAGTTGAGGACATTATTGAAGCTGACTGATAGAAATCACATTATTCTTTCATCTCCAAGTATGAAATTTTCCATGCATGAAGTTGTTTTTTTTTTTAATGTTAAGCTTATATTCTACCCAAAGCCCCCAGTAGCTGAGCATAGGAAACAGGGCATGATCTGCAAACACTTTCCCCTCTCCCTTTCCCCGCACCTACCCTGCTGGGTTGGGCCAGGAGGTGGAACAGCACAAATAAGGACAGGCTCTTGCTGGGCTGCCTTGGGTGAGGAGGAGCCTCCTCTGTTGCTAGAGCCTCTTCACATATTCTGGGTGTTTGTATGGCAGGGCCACATGCTATGACACATCTTTCTCTCTTGGGACACATCTGTGGGTTTTCTACTTGAATCTTCAGATGTCTTTTCCTGCTGCACAACTCTCTGGCATGAACATCTGGTTCTAGTCTCCATTTGAGCTTTTCTGTCCCAACCACAGTCTCCACCCCAGCTCCAAGGATTTCCCCTCCTGAAGGACAGCAACGCTTGTGGGAAGTTACCTGAAGATATCTTACGTCTAGCCACCTTCTGAGCTGTCCACAACCCCACTGGAAATTCATGTGTCATATTTGTGTCAAATGGAAGAAATGCAGGCTGCCCAAGTGGCACACGCCCCTTGGCTATCTCTCTGTATCTTTCTGTACATCTGGGCAGCATTAGAAGATGTCAGTACAACCTTTAGACAAAAGGCAATCAGAACTGGGGATGGGGTTGGGGTCAGGTTGGCTTTTTGCAGTAGATCATCTTAGTTTCTCTGTCTTCACTTATTAAGTGAATAAATAAATGATTTTTAAAAACTGTAAAATTTGGCCAGACTGAGCCGATGATTAAGTTCTACTAGTTGGAATATTTCCAAATAGTCTGAATTTCAAGAGCTATATAGAACTGGCAACTGGAATAAGCTTGTTTCTCAGTTTATTTTAAAAAATTACTCAGTGTTTAATGAAAGAATCTCTAATAATTCATATTTCAACTTCTTTTGGGTTTATTTTATGGGTAGAAAGAGCTCAATACGCTAAGGAGCATAAAGTTAATATGAATTTCCCCACTATGAAATTGTGCTTCCTAGCAAAAACCAATGCATAGTATGGAAGTTTCAAGAAACACACATAGTGTGGTACTGCAAAGGTAAGAGCAGATATCACTTAGAACAGGTACAGTATGAAGCACTATGTATGTTACCTCATGCAATCTCCCAACAGCCCCACAGGGAATGTAGCATTGTTTCCAGTTAGAGATGAGGGAACCAAAGCTCGGAGAAACTGCATTAGTTAATGATGGAGCTGGGATTCAGCTCTTGCTCCACTTGACCCTCAAAGCTGAGCTGAGGAGAAGGTGACATGGCTCAATGGTAGAGGTCCTGCCTAGCATGTTGGAAGCCCTGAGTTCCATCTCCAGCACTGCAAAAATAAATGAATAGATAAATAAATACTTTTAAAAAATAAAGTTGATTTCTCTTTTCTTGTTTTGCAGTATTGAGAATTGAACCCAGGAGCATACTACCTTTGAGCTACATCCCCAGTTCTTTTTATTTCATTTTGAGACAGGATCTCATGGAGTTGAAAAGGCTGGCCTCAAACTTGCCATCTTTCTCTTTCAGCCTTCCAAGTCCCTGGGGTTACAGGTATGCACCACTGTACCCAGCTAAAGTTTGAGTTCTTAACCCCTAAATATGTCCTATAGTAAAATGTCAAAAATTTACCTGGTTAGGAGACAGATAGGTAGATAAGGGGATGGATTGAGGGATAGATAGGATGATGGATCAGTAGATAGAATGATACATGGGTAGATAAATAACAATATAGATATTCAAGTTAGAATTTATTGACTTTCTGAATAGGATACAAGAATTGTGAAAAACAACATATCTATATAGGTATTAAATCCTCACACATTTAACACTATTTCTAATGTATCAGAAATTATTTCTCAAAAATATTAATCTTTTCTGGATTGGGAAATGTGGCATTGCTGTATACATAAGGATAGCACACTATAAATCTACTAGAGATCTAAAGGAATTTAGTCTTGTGGATTTAAAACAAAAAAAAATAAGCAGCCAAAGCTGTTGAGGTAGGTCTAGATCCTTAAAAAAACAAAACAAAACAACAACAACAAAAAACCTTCGTTGGTGTTGTAAACAGTAACAAACTTTTTTTGTAATTGTTTTAATTTCTTCATAATCCACAATAAAAATCACCAGGAAAACCTGATCTAATTGCTTAAACAGTGAAAAATAAGAATGTTCCTGCCTGAGAAGCAGTCAGTGAGGTATTTATTTGATATTTGAATAGATACAAAGGTCATAATTGTATTGCTATTTTTTTTTTTTTTTTTGGTGTTGGGGATAGAACCCAGGGCCTTGCTATACCACTAAGCTACACCTGAGTCCTATAATTGGATTTTTAATTTCTCAAGATTTGGAAGTCTCTACCAAAGAGAAGAAGGACAATGGACTTAGAAAAAAATAAATCTCTTTAAAAGCAAAAAGAAAGCATAAGAAAGAACATAGAGACATAAAATGGGAGTTCACGCCACTACAGTACTATCAAAGTCTATAGTATAAATTGTAAGTGACTGATACACACTTCAAGGTTAGGATGTATTTTAATAACTATGACATGACTTAGGAAAACTTAAGGAAAATTACCTTTTTTCTTTTTATTTTGGTGGCATTTATTTTTTATTTTAGATGTTTTTATATAAAAAGCAAAATCTACTTGTTCTTCAGGGGGAATTTTTGAATTTTGTATTTAATACAAATAAATTTAATTTTCTAAGTACTCAAAATATGACAGATTAATTAGTACCTCCTATCTCTAAATAAAGTTTTTGGGTGGTTATGTTAGTTACTTACTGCTACATAACAAATTTTCCCAAAACTTAGCAGTCTAAAATAATAATAAACATTTGTTATCTCATACTGAGTGTGGATCAGGGATTTAGGAGTGGCTCAGCTGGTGGTTGAGGCTCAGGGTCTCCAACAGGGCTGCAGTCAATGGAAGGTTTGATTGGGTCTGGGTGTCTGTTTCTCGGATGGTGCACTCAGTTGGCTGGCAGGTCAGTATTGGCTGTTGAGAGGAGTCTCAGTTCCTCATGATATGGACTTCTGTATATGATCGACGGAGTGTCTTTATGACATGGTGTCTGACTGCCCCAAAATGAGTGATTCAAGTTAGCAAGGCAGAAGCTGCAATGGCTTTGATGGTCTTGGTCCATTTTCTGATGATATAGCAAAACATCTGAGAACAAATGATACATAAAAAATAGTGTTTATTTGGTTCATGATTCTGGAGGCTGGCAAGTCCAAGATCTGCTGTGTTTCTGGTGAAGGTCTTCATAATGTCATAACATAGCAGAGGGCTTCAAATGGAGAGAGCCAGAGAACACAATCTCAGTTCCTTCTTCCTCCTCCTCCTCCTCCTCGTCCTCCTCCTCCTTCCTCTTTTAGTGGGGATAGAACCCAAGGCCTTGAGTTTGCTAAGCAAGTATTCTATCACTGAGCTACATCTCCAGCCATCTCTTAATGTTAACATTAAAGCCACTAATGTCACTGAGCCTCACCTTCATGACCTTCTCCAACTACCTCCACAGAGCCCCACTTCCAAACACCACCAATGTATGAATTTGGGGATTGTGTTTCCAACACGTGAACACATTCAAATCATGGCATGGAGTCACAGAAGAAATAACAGTGCCAATCTGTGCTGGCCAATATGGTAGCCACCAGTCACATGTGGCTACTAGCACTTGGAATGTAGCTAACCCAAATTTAAATGTGCTATAAATGCAAAATACACACTGTATTTTTAAGCCCTCATGTGAAAAAAAAAAAGAGCAATGCAATATATCTCGTTAATTAAAAAATTGACTACATGTTGAAATAATAATATTTTGGATCCAGGAAATTAAATGAAACATATTAAAATTAGTTTCATGTTTCTTTTTGGTTTCCTAAAAAGTGGCTCTGAGAAGATTTAAAATTACTTATGCTGCTCAAGTTTGTAGCTCACATTACGTTTCTATTGGACGGGGCTGCTCTAGAGCCTTCCTAGTTACCGGGTGAACTCTGAACCACTGTCAAAGCTGTGCCAAAATCTGTCTCCAAGAAGCATGGGAGCTGAAGCTCCAGATCTCAAAGCTACTTTGTAAATCCCACCTTTCCCACCTCCACTCCCCATCCACATGCACACATTATACAAACTTATCCTTGGCCAACATCCTCCCCCTTGTCTATCAAAGCATGCTATCAAGAGGTAGTTTAAATGCATTCACATTGCACATAAGCTTTAATGGTAGCTTTAGTGTTTTATGTCATTTTCATTTAAAAAAAAAGATAGATTTAAAAAAAATTTATAAAACCCAAAGGTGAAAAAAATCAGATGTAGGTAAAGGGAATTATTGTTCTCTCATCAGCCCCTCAACATTCCCAGGTGGAAGCTGGGAGGGTCAGGGTCTGGAAGAAGACTTGATGGAAGACAGAAATGTCCCACTGGGAGTAAACTGCCCCTCTGCATGTCCTGATTGGACACCCAGTTGCTAACAATCAGGAAGCCCACACTCTTACTATAGCCTTAATGGAATCTTCCCTAAAACCCTTTCAACACATCTTTCTGCTACTTGGGTCACTACTGTAAGCTGCAAAATAATGGTACAAGCCAGTGATGTGCAGAGAAAGGGACCCTTTAAAGGTTTTTGGTCCATACATAGTAGACTATTATCTTTTTTTCCACAGTAAACCAATCTTACCTTCCCGTAGGAAAGAATTGGGTCGCCAAAATGTTCTTATGACCCGTGTGACTTTTCTCTACAAAAATACTATTCAGCTCCATAGTGTGAAAATGTGTCTATACACATTTCCCTGCACTTGCTTTTTTGTACCTACATGAAACCACTCAACCATCATTAGTATATATACCGAGCTAATTGTCCAATGCAAGAGATCAGTTCTTGTGGCTATCCTCCCTCCTTTTTGATCAACACATGCATTTAGAGAAAGCTGAGGTTCTTTATTATAAACAAGTATGGGGAATACTAACATCTGTCACATGCTAGGGAGGCCACCTGGGAAATTCAGACAGACATGGATAGGCATGTTGGTTCCAGAACCTACAGTTTGATTTGGGGTGAGCTATGTAACTTCTCTGAGTCTCATCTAGAAAATAAGGATACTGCTGTGCTCTTTGTTGATCCCTAAGATGCTACATTTAAAGCAAATGTGTGATGAGGGGTCTTAATAAATGTTGGTCTCATTCAAGTTCCCTTTCTTCCCTTTCCCTTCCCTTATAGGCACCTTGGGAGCTAAAGACATTGCTTCAGTTCTGTTCTTTCATGTGACCACAGGCCAGAACCCAAATGAACACAGAAGAGTATTATTTGTGGTTGTAACTGAACATGAAGGCATCCCTTCTTCTAAAAGTTTGCAGTGTAAGAAGATGGAACTCATGGATTCAGATTAACAGCTAGGACTGGGAAAACCAGCTGAGACAAATAACAAGTATGTTGATTAGTGAAATGGAATGAATAAAGGAATGGTGCAAGAGTTTTTGGTGTGGCTGTGGGATGAGCGACCTATGCTTGGCAAGTCCTGGCAGGATGGCTTTTGGGGGTGGGGGAAGCCACCATCCTGGTCTGGTCTCTTGAGAAAGGCTCTGAGAGAGAAATATCATTTTAGAATTATTTGAATATCCGTAGGATGGGGGTTTTGATTTAGGAGGGAAAGGGCATTGAGGGGACAGGGTGGGTGTGGCCCGAGAGAGTTCAATGGAGAGAGAGAAGAGAGCCATGCCCCATGCAACAGTATTCTCAATCAATAGCGAAGGAGTGAATCATGAATGGGATCAGATGGGAAGCTTTTGAAGAGCTGGCAAAGAGTCTTTCAGACACACACAGATGTGTTTCTTCTCATGTGGGTATTGATTTAGTGAGGGTCCAGAGTTACAGAGTGAGGTGCAGGGGGCTTGGAGCCCTTCTAAAGGAGACTGGCCACTGAGGCCCCATGAGGAACAGCCAAAGATGCTAGGCTGGTAACAGTGCAGCAGATGGCTTAGGGGAGACCTGGTGCCTCTTCCTTTCCTGTGGATGGCTCTGGGAGCAATATGGCAGCTGCTTCTCCACTCCATTAATGGCAAAGTAGAAAGAAGGATTTCAGTTTCAGCAGAAGAGTAAAATAGAGAACAGGAAAAATCAGTGATTTCTATAACCATGAGGTAAAAGAAGAGTTTGACCAGAGGGTTATGAAATTTAATTTCTAGGTGTTCTTTCTGGAGAGAAGAATCCCCACCTGTCTTCATGCTGAGTTTGTCCATCATCCCTCAGTTTATGATATTCAATAAAGGAACATTTGCAAAGTCCAGATTTGTAACATAGACCTTAACCTTAGCATACCCAATACCTGAAGATTTGCTGTTACGTAGCTTTCAGGTCTCCTGGAGCTTAAGTTTCAGGAAACCAGCTCCCTCCCCCTGGAATTTTAGGTCCTACTGCATTTCCCATTCACTCTGTGGTGCTTCTGCTCTCCCTTCCGCTCAGACAGACCTTTGCTTTTCTTCAAACCAGCAACTTCCTCCCACAGGGGCTCACAAGCTGGATCTGAGCCACTGGGGAAGAGGGATGTTCTCCTCCAGAAAGCAGCTGGAAGTGGAGGACCTGTGCAGCAGCCGGGAGCCACCAAACACGTGCACACAATTCTTAAATAGATGATGTAGATGGTATGGCAGACACTGCTGATCTTCACCAAAATTTTTAATTAAATTAAGTTTCAAATTGATACATAAAAACTAAAAATATTTATGGAGTGCTATGTGATGTTTTGATACATGCATATGTTGTATAATGTTTACATCAGGGTAAACATATCTAGGTCCTCAAACATGATCATTTCTTCATAGTGAAAACATTTCAAATCCTTTCTTCTAGGTTTTTGAAATATTCAGTACATTATTGTTATCTGTAGTCACCCTGCTATGCAATAGCATCCCAGAATTTCTTGCTCTTGCCTAACTATAACTCAGTACCCATGATCAACCACTCTTCTCCCCTCACTCCCAGCCTCTGGTAATCACCATTCTGCTCTCCACTTCCATGGGATTGATTTTTTCATATTCCACAATAGGAGTGAGAATATGCTGTGCTTGTCTTTCTGTGCCTGGCTTATTTCACTTAGCATAATGATCTCAGTTCCATCCATGTTACTGTGGATGGCAGGATTTCTTTCTTTTTAAGGCTGAATAGTACCCCACCGGGTATATGTACATTTTATTCATCCATTCATCCATTGATGAATACTTAGATTGCTTCTTTTTTTTCCCCCAGTTATGTGAATAGAGCTGCAATAACTTTGACTCCCAATAAACAGTGAGTTTCTCTTGCAGCCACTTGGGGCTGTGATTGAATTCTGGGAAGGAGAAAGGGCAGGAGGAGTGTGTGCCTTTTCCAGGCTGGGCCCTTAGAAACAACTGCCAGAGTTACTCTGTGTTTTTTCTCATCTGTCTCTTGACAGCTGACCAGATCCAGCGGATGCAGTGAAGGAATGTGAAGCCCTAAATATATCATAGACCTAAGTTCAAGAGCGAAAAACTGTAAAACTCTTAGAAGAAAACATAGGAGTAAGTCTTTGTGGTGTTGGATTAGGCAGAACCTTCTTACATAGGATGTCAGCAGCACAACCATAAAAGAAAAAATAGACTTTGTGAAAATGAAAATTTTTTGTGATTCAAAGGACACATGATGACACTTTGCATAGTGGGAAGAAGTAGTTGCAACAGTGCCACAAACTGAAAGGAGCCGGAGCCCTGAGTGACCACACAGAACACACTCCCCCACCAACATGCTCTGAGCTACAAGAGGAGGGAAACAACCCTTTACTGTGTCAGGCCACTGAAATGTAAGGGGTTGTTTGTTACAGTGCTTGGTCTATCTTGACAGATACACAAGGAGAGAGAGATGTCAGTGTGTGTGTTTAGATAGTGGCCTATGGGAAGACCTGGCCATGCAGTCCAAGCTACAGGGCCAGAAAGGCTGAAAGCAAAGAAATAAATGTTTAAAGAAATTAGGGGTAACCTCAGGTGAAAATGTAAGATAGCATGAAAGTTTATTCAACCCAATATGAAAAGAATATTCTTTTTTTTTTTGGTTGTCAGGGATTGAACTCAGGGGCACTTGACCACTGAGTCACATCCCCAGCCCTATTTTGTATTTTATTTAGAGACAGGGTCTCACTGAGTTGCTTAGTGCCTCACTTTTGCTGAGGCTGGCTTTGAACCCATGATCCTCCTGTCTCAGCCTCCCAAACCACTGGGATTATAGGTGTGCGCCATAATGCCCAGCTAAGAATATTCTTTTTAATAAATGGTTCTGGGAAAACTGGATGTCCACATTCGAAGGAATGAAGCTGGGCCTCTTTATGCTGCACATATGAATTAACTCTAAATATACCATAGGCCTAAATTCAAGAGCAAAAACTGTAAAACTCTTAGAAGAAAACAGGAGTAAGTCTTCGTGGTTTTAGGTTAGGTGAAACCTTCTTAGATATGATATCAAAAGCACAACAACAAAGGAAAAAAATTAACAGATTAGACCTCATCAAAATTAAATTTTTTTGTGGTTCAAAAGACACCACCGAGAAAGTGAAGACAAACCACATATGGAGAGGAAGTAATTGCAAACCATGTATCTCATAAGGGACTTGTACCCAGAACTATCACAACCCAATAATAAGAAGGCAAAAAACTTGCTTCAAAAATATGCAAATATGCCAAGTGCAGTGGTGCATGCCTGTAATCCCAGCAGCTCCGGAGGCTGAGGCAGGAGGATTGCAAGTTCAAAGCCAGCCTCAGCAACTTAGTGAGGCCCTAAGCAACTTAGCAAGACTCTGTGTCTAAATAAAATACTTAAAAAAGGGCTGGGGATGTGGCTCAGTGGTTAAGTGCCCCTGGGTTCAATTTCCAGTACTAAAGAAAATTAAAAAATAATCTAAATATTTCTCCAAAGAAGATATACAAATGGACAATAAACACACAAAAATGCACTCAATGCCATTAGTCACTAGGGAAGTTCAAATCAAAACTGTAATGGGATACCATGTCATTCTCGCTAGGATGGCTAAAATTAAAAAAAAAAAAAGATAATAACAAATGTTGTCAAGGATGTGAAGAGATTAAAACCCTCGTACATTGCTGGTGGGAATATAAAATAGTGGCCTCTATGAAGAACATGTTGCAGTTCTTTAAATTGTTAAACATAGCATTATCATATTCCTTAGCATAAATGTACCCCTAGCAGAAGTGAAAACTATGTACAGATAAAACTTGCAGATGAATGTCCATAGCAGCATTATGATAATAGCTCAAAATGGAAACAACATAAATATCTATCAACTGATGAAAACATAAACAAATGTAGTAGAATAATATTCAGGAACAAAAAGGAATGAAATATCAATATTTGCTGCAACATGGATGAAACTTATGTTTATTATTTGATGTCGAAGAAGCCAGTCATAAAAGGCCACTTATGATATGATGCCATTGTATGAAATGCCCAGATGAACAAACTAATAGAGACAAAAAAAAAAAAAATAGATTAGTGGTTTCCTAGAAATTGAAAGAGAAAAGAAAGACTGGGAAGAAATGAGACATGACTGCTAATGGGCACAGGGTTTCTTTGGAGTGATGAACATAATCTAAAATTGTGGTGATGGTTGCATAACTTTGAATATTCTAAAAATCATGAATGGCACAGGAATTATGTCTCAACAGAGCTGATAAAAGTCTATTTGGAATTGTTTTCTCTTTGATGACACATTTCAACTACAGAATGATATAAGGCCCCAGTACACAATAATTGGATTATAAATGAAGGCTCAATCATATGGTTCAGCAAATATTGCTCAGGATACCTAACCTCAGAGATTGTTAAGCTGGATGCCCACAGCACCCCCAGGACTATGGAAACATAGGCAAGCCTGTTTCTAAGAAACTCTAGAAGGTCCTATACAGTGATGTGCTAGTAAATGTCTAATAATGGACTGTCTGGTAATGAAGGAGAAAGGCCCTGGTATGCAATGTTTGCTAATTTCCCTGGTGTAAACTCACCCACCATGACCTATTTCCAGCTAATAACATGAGGTCACTGAGCAAAGAGTTGGGGAAGAGATTATCATCTCTAGTATTTCTACCATATGATAGGAATAGATGTAAATAACCCCCAAAGCACAACAAATAGTAAAATGTGTAGTTATTAGGAAATTACAAGTCTGAGCATTTAGCACATTCATTTTTAATATAATTTATTTAATTGATACATCTGTAATTAACTTTTGATAATGGATGTATTTATCAGCCAATTTGCAATATTTCTGAAAATTTAACAACTAGCTGTCATGAGCTGGTACAAACTGCTCCAGGAACCACTCATCCCTTAGTTTATTTCAGTCTGTGGTTGCTCAGAGGAAGAGGAGGGAAATAGGCAAAGTTCTTTCTTCTCCTAACACTTCCTTTTTTACTGCTCCCCCTCCCGTTGCTAAGCAGAACTCCTGGCCTCCCTAATCCAGAATCAGGCAATTTCTAGTAAACTGTAAATAGATGGGGAATTTTCTTTTTCTTCCTATCTAAAAAAAAAAAAAGAAATCTGGGTTTATGATCCTCTTTATATTTATCTGCATCTCCTAATATTCTGCCCCACCCCACACCCACACCCAAGGAAAACTAATACTGGAACAAGAAGAGGGCAGATGGGATGGCAGCTGATTTAAAATCTTCTCTACATTCTTTGGAAAGGTCATACTCAGGTCCTTTCAGTTCATCATAAATGAATTTTGAAGTTCTAAGAAATTGGGCTTAAATCTGTCACTCATACTATGGAGTCCAGTGGAACATGAGAGATTGGTATTTCCATAGAAAAGGTCTGAAGACATTTTCAGGCTCTTAGCCCTCACAATTTGAGGTAATATGTTTAGGACACAATCCAAGTCATTCTCTTTGTCTCTTTTGTTTTTTGGTCAAAACAAACAGAACCTTTAAAGATAGAGCACAGAGCTCAGAACAGGGCTGGCTGCTCCTGAGCCTCCTCTGAAGGCCAAGGTGTGAATGGCTGCCCTCTTGCTTCTTCTCCTGGAAGGCTGGCATTCTTCCAGAACTCCCTTCGCCCTGGCCAAGGCAGGATGAAGCAGCCCCACCTCCATACTTCCTCAGGTCTTCGTTTATTTTTAATACTGAACTCGGTCAGCAAATATTTATGGAGAAGGCCGGATGTGCTAGTAACTGGGTGTGTAAACATGAATCAACCAACCCAGCTTCTGTCCTCAGGGACCTTAAGTCCATTGGGAGAACTCATTGCCTAGTACTCTGGCTCCTCAAGTGCAAGTTTATGTCAGTGACATGTGGAGTCCCTACCCCACACCAAGAAAGGCCTACAGAACACTGCAGGTTCTCCAGACGGTTTGATGAGTGAATGAAACAGATCGCTAGAGACAGGCTATCCACAAGCCCAGGTTTCTGAAAGCTCCTAATGAAAGATTTACCCTAAAGGCACCTGAAACTCTCAACCTCTCAGAATCAGAACATATATATGTCAATTGCAAACCTCTTCAGGAACCAGGACTGACTGATGTATCCTTAAGCCATGGATGGATTTCATGGCCACAAATCAGTGAATGAATACATGAATCAGTGATTTGAAAACAGCTTCAATTTCTGGGTCAAAGATACCCTGAAGAGAAAGCAAAACGATTGTTCAAAAGATGTTTTAGGATTCCTAAGGGTTCCAGTTTACAACTGCTGTGAGAGCGGCTATTTTCCACCACCTATTGTATAAGAATTTAAGAAAAGTTTAAAAAAAAAAAACTTGAATAGAGACAAAAGGGAACCAAGGAACAGATGGGAATTTTCCCAACTTTTTCAGCCATATCCATATATCATCTGCATCACTGTAGATATGTGGGTCACACAAATAAACACCCGTGAAGGCATATGTAAACATTTATGCTCACACATGCTCACATGTATGCAAACAGTCACGGATGACCTGGAGGACCACTGAGGTCTTTCGCCTTTTGCAAATGGGCTTTTGAAAAGATAAAAGTATTTCAGAAGTTCCCTTGAATAGCTAGTTTATAGGTACAATTAGTATAAACCCACTGGACTTTTACAGATTAGGTACATTGTCTTATGACATTTAAAATATTCTCCTTGATGTCTGATTTTACGCAAATTGAATGGGGCCTCTCTAGTTTGGAACATAGTTTATCTGATGTAGAGAATGCCTCCTTTCATCTATAGAGAAATGTTCTGAAAGTCAAAGGTTTATGTCCTTTCCCAAATAGCTTTAAATCCAACAGTAAAAACAAGTGGAAGATGTAAAAAAAAAAAAAAAATCCATTCACACAATACAATCCACAGTTCAATGAACCACTACACAGGCTACAGCGGTTATAACTGCTTCACCTGTAGAAATGGGTGCATTCTTCATGACCACTCAGGGGAAGGGGCTTTAGGTTCCACAGCCCCAGGTCTATAGGATCACAGAATGAGCTAGAAGGCATCTTTTAGACCTCTCTTATTACAGATGAGGAAACTGAGACTGCTGTTGTGATGCTAACACAGGGTCCATCCACACCTTTAATTTAACATGCTTGCCTTTTCTTATCTATTTTCAATCTTTCTTCGGGGAGATTGACCTATATGGGCTACATCAGTGGTTCTCAAAGTGAGATCCCCACACGACCTGGGAGCTTATCAAAAATGCATTTCTCGGGACTAGGTGGGTTCCAGAAATCTGTGTTTTACAGAACGTTTCAGAAGATGCTGAGAGATGCTGAGGTTAGAGAACCACTGGGTGACATCAGAAAGGTTGTATATGTATAACCTTGGCTTCCAGGGACCCCAGACAGAAGGAGTGAGTTCAGAGTTGCTTCTCCTCCAGGTTCCTGCCCTGCAGGATTGTTTAGGTCTGGCTGCATCAATGCACCAAATTTCACTGTACCTCTCAAGAGAGCTGCCAACTATGCCATTCATTCCTTCTGGTCCAGCAACTGCTCCCTCCTCTCACCTAAAGGTCTAACTCCAGAGCACTGCTCTACTCCTGTGCTTCCCCTAAGCATCTTTGTAAGGTCCCTTTATCCAGCCTTCCTCTAATTACCCTAATTTGGGTGTGCCATCTTGGATAGTCACCTGATACACATTTGAGTGGAAGGTTGCTTGCCTGTGTCATGGGTAAGGAGTAATGCAGGACACTATAGAACTTTTCTCAATGGCATAAGAACCTGTCTGCCCTCTTTTCAACCTCAACAGCACAAATGACTCTGGGACGGTCCCATGATCTACATCTACAGCATCAAATTTACTGACACCAAACACTACACATTATTGTGTCATTTTCAAGACAAAATGTGTTTCTCCCCACACATTATTGTGTCATTTTCAAGACAAAATGTGTTTCTCCCCATCGATGGCCCATCTTGAATGAATCTTTTCTATCTCCTCTTCCTCCTCCCCATCCTCCTCTTTCCCCCCTCCTTCTCCTCCCTCTCCTTCCCCTTCTTCCTTCTCCTTCTCCTCCTATTGTGATAACATTCACATAACCTAAATTTACTTTTTAAATTCTCTCTCTCTCTGTCTGCAATGCTAGGGATCAAACCCAGGGTCTTATACATGCTAAATAAGCATAGTACCATTAAGCTGTACTCTCAGTTCCATCTTAAGAATTTTCAAGTGTACAGTTCAGTAACATCAAGTACATTCACATTGCTGGGTTATCATTGTCACCATCCATTCATAAAACTCCTTTTTTTTTCGGGGGGGGGGTACCAGGGATTGAATTCAGGGGCACTCGACCACTGAGCCACATCTCCAGCCACATCTCCTATTTTGTGTTTTATGTAGAGACAGGGTCTCACTGAGTTGCTTAGCACCTCGCCTTTGCTGAGGCTGGTTTTGAACTTGCGATTCTCCTGCCTCAGTCTCCCTAAGTGCTGGGATTACAGGCATGCGTCACCACATCCGGCTCCACAGAACTCCTTTTACTTTGCAAAACTAAAACTGTATCCATTAAAGAATAACTCCTCATTTCTCCCTGCCCCCAATCAACACTTAACCTTCTGTCTCCATGAATTATTATTTTTACCACTGGGGATTGAAACCAGGGGCACTTTATCACTAAGCTACATATTAAAATATCTTGACAGTTGAAATTGATTTATGACTATATTCATCCTTTACTTTTATTTTCGTATAAAATACTTTTTACTTTATGTTTTAGAAATTTTATCTACCATCTTTTCTTTTATTTTCTTGGTTTTAGAAATCTGCCTGTCCTCAATTGGGATGAAGTTTCTGGAGTACAGATGTCTCGAATGGTCCCTCTTTTTATATTTCCCAGTGATGTTTACCCCAAGATATCAGATGGTGTTGTCTCAAAGAGCTTGAAATGCTGGAAAGTGTCTAGTTAGTAGCAAAACCAAAAATTGGATTCAGGTTTCTTCTTACTTCCATCATCTTTATTGCTGAAGATCAGTAGAACCACATTTTTTTTTAAGAAAAAAAAACACATTGCATTGTGTTTGAAAGTGTGACGTGACTTCCTGATATTAATTACTGCCTCTCAATTTCTTTCTTCACACACACACACACACACACACACACACACTCACACTATGCTTCACATCCACAAAGTTCATGCTGTGGATCGTGAAGCTCAGAGTGACTGGATTTCTGGCAATCAGCTCTAAATTAATGGTGCCACATCCTGCTTTAATTCCACTGTCTTGAGACCACATAGAGGCAGATGTTGTAGTTTTTCCATTACAATTGTTCCGGTGGTATTGTTTTACTCCTGATGTGTTTTAAAGGGCTCCTGCTCCTCTGAAGACTTGATGCTCGAACATCCTTTCCTGATAAAGCTATCAGTGTTCTCACAGAAAATCTAGAAGGTAGGTGAAAGGGCCGGAAGGGTATCTCGTCCGGTGTTAAGGTCCTGTGTGATGCTGTGAGGGACTGGCCCATGCATCTTGCTGAAGGTTGTTTGCTTTCAGCCTGGGGGATGGGTTTTTCCACAGTTTTGCCTTCATGTCAACTCCTCGGTTTGGAATCTCCTAGAGATTATCATTCAGGCCCTTGATCAAGCAACCTACATCCTGCTGACAGAGCACCAGAAGCTGCAGGGACCACTCAGATCCTCAAGAAAGCAACTCTTCTTATCACTTCAGGGAAGAGGCCTCCTTTTGGGCACTAAAGCCTCCATGAGATCACAGGATAAAGGCTACTTCCTGCCCTCCATCTCTTTGATTTTGTCTTTAGAGAATCTTCAGAGGGAAGTAGATAGAGATGGGAAAAGCTCTTGTTGTTCCTTTCAGAGGGTTTCTCAGGGAACTCTTGACATTCATCAAGGCTTGAGTTAGTCACCTTCACAAGTTCCACACACCCTTTGAACAGGATTTTGATCCTGTTTGATGAGCAATCTAACCAACTTCCATCCCTCCATTGCCTTCCTAATTCACAGTGTAGGACTCGGAGGTAAGGCCATGTGTCAATAGCCAGAATATCTCCACTGTGTCCTTTATATTCTCAGCTCATGAATCCATAGCTGTTGGTTCTGGAGGCATATCTTGATCCCTTAGGTGGGTACTGCTGTCCTTGCTGTGACCCTGAACTCCTGCCAGGACCCCTCCCAGTGGGAGCACCAAGCGTCTTGTTTCATCTGTGTCTTATACAGGTAGAGCATGATGAGGTTTTTCCAGGACTCTGCTGCCATTTTCCATGAAAAGTTCCAGGTGTCCCCTTGTTTGGCACAACTACCTTTTAACACCAGGCTTCCTCCTAGTGAGTTGTACTTTCCTGGGTCCATTTAAATCCTCATGGGTCAGGAATTCCTTGACAAAGACTTCTCTCTCACTGTAGTTGGTTCTTGCATCCCAATCTAGGAAAAAACAAAAAACAAAAAAAACATGGACTGGTTGTTGTCATTTGATCTGAAAATATACTGAACTGGTGTCATAACTTAAATCTGAGATCTAATCTCTGTACCATGCCTGTGCCATCCCACCATCATGGGGCAGGAAGAGGAAGAAGCCCTTGAGAGCAAAGGGCCAAAGAGAAGCTTAAGAGCAGGGCATTAAGAACAAAGGATTCAAAACACATTACCTGGGCTCATTGCTTGTCTCTGAAATCTGTTGTGTGACTTTGGTCAAGTTACTTGATCTCTCCAGATGTCAACTTGTTCATGTGTAAAACAAAGATACCTTCCCTTCATCTCCATAACGATCATGTCGAGCTAATCCATGTGAAGCATTTAGTAAAGTTTCAGACACATGGTCTCTGATCTCATTGAATTAGTGTGGGATGTGGTCTCTGCTCTAGCCACACTGGCACCTGCAGTGTTTCCTGAACACGTCAAGCACATTCTCGCCTCAACTTTTGTACTAGTTGTTTTCATCACTTGAACCTTGTGCCTCCGGTTATTTTCAGGGCTTGTTCTCCTGATTCCTTCAAGTCTCTGGTTGAATGTTTCCTTACTAGTACCTTTCATGACCACTTAGTCTAAGATAGCTTCCCCACCACCATTCCTCTCTCTCTGTCTTTCCCATTTCATTTTTTCTCTAGAGCTCTTTTCAATATGAGACATCTTATAGAACCAGGTCTTTAGTAATTGTTCATTTGTTTTCACTAACATGTCAGCTCCAAAAGGCAGAGATTTTGTTTATTCTTTTGTGAACTCTCACATCCTCAGTACCTAGGACAGTGCCTAAAACATCATGGATGCTCAATAAATATTTGTTGAATGAATGCATAATAAAGCATGCAGTTATGTCCAATGAGCTAAGCATGGAAATCAGAGACACAGGATGGTATAGGGCCATTGTCGGGGGCAAAAGGCAGGGGCAGGAAGATGACAGAAGATGCAGAACAGGCAAAGACTCTGGGGAGCATGGTACACTTCGATCCTAAAGGTTGTCATCTTGGTTGGATGATGTCACAAAGGAACAGAGAGGAGGCCAGAGGGACCAGGTTGTGCAGAGTTGAAGGGGCTGGCTTTCTACTCCTGGTGTACTTCCTGTGGGATTGTATTCTCTTGGTAGGTAAACATTAATCAAATAGTGACCCTAAGTGCTAGGATTCTAGTAGAAGCCACAGGGCAAGGCTGAAGACAGGATGAAACAGGAGAATGATTAGTACCGTTGAGTGTCCCTAATCTGAAAATCCAAAATCTGAAATGCTGCAAAATTCATGTGTTGACATAATGTTGCAAGTCTGATTGTTCAAGGTATGCACAGTTCCATGTATGAAATTAATAAAATTACTTTAATTATTTAAAACATTGCCTCAAGTTATCCTCAGGTTCTGTGAATAAAGTGTATGTGGTAGAAATATTCCCAAGATATGTCATTATGTGTATGCAAATATTCCAAAACCCAAAACATTTCTGGAAGATCACAAACATTTCAGATAAGGGTTATTCACACTGTAGTTTCATCTTGTGCTCAATGAAGCTAATAAATTCCATGTATTATGTATTCCATGTATTTCATTTATTCTTTAATGCAGCAAATATGTATTAAATTCCTCCTATGTGCCTTGCACTGTCTATTCCTAAAGACAATTAACCCACATGCTTGCTCTGTTCTTTGTACTTAACTGAATTCAATGTGCAGTGGGGCACAAAGAGAAAAAGCAAGAAAACAGACAAAGACATAAAATTTCTGCAAGTTGTAATAAGAGCTGAGGAAATCTGTAAGAGGTAAGACTGAAGGGACTAACCTGTAACAAAATGTCATGAATCCTGCAAAAAGCCAGCTGATGACAAGGTGACACAATAGTGAGGGGACACTCCAGGGAGCCATGAAAATGGCTGAGGATGAGCTGCCATCTTTGTTCTTCCATTGCCAACAATAATCTGCAAATGCTTAAGTGAGGGCCTCACCAGAGAATAGTCAGTAGTGGGTTATCTGGGGGACATTCACTTAAGTCTAAAACTTCTCCTTCTTTCCCATCTAGTGGCTGACCATTTTCCTTTCCAAAAGGGATGGAGAGCCAGGTCTTCTGTCTCAGGTCCTTCACCTGGAAACCCAGCCTATTTTTCTTTCTTTCTTTTTCTTTTATCCCCTGCCCCTCAATCTCACTTGCTCTCTCAATAGATAGCCCCATTTCCATGCTTTTTTTTTTGGTTTTGAATTTTTGAATTAATTAATTTGTTCTAATTTGTTATACATGACAGCAGAATGCATTTTGACTCATAGGATACTTATGGAGCCAATGTTTCATTTCAGTATTTCATTGAAATACAAATGTTTGTATTTCATTACAAAGTACACCATTCATGTCTTCTTACATGTGCCTGGGGTAATGATGTCTATCTCATTCCACCATCTTTCTTACTCCCATGCCCCCTCCCTTCCTCTTCCTCCCCTTTGCCCTATCCAAAGTTCTTCCATTCCTTCCATGCTCCCCTTCCACCTCCATTATGGATCACCATCCACTAATCAGAGAAAACATTCAGCCTTTGGCTTTTTGGGATTGGCTTGCTTCACTTAGCATGATATTCTCCAACTCCATCCATTTACCTGCAAATGCCATGATTTTACTCTCTTAATGCTGAGCAATATTCCATTGTGTATATATACACCATAGTTTCTTTATCCATTCATCTATTGAAAGGCATCTAGGTTGTTTCCACAATTTAGCTATTGTGAATTGTGCTGCTATAAACATTGAAGTAGCTGCGTCCAGCCTATTTTTCAATGGCACCTTGTTATTTTGCCTTTCATTCAGTTATACCCAAGGAATAAAGGCACCATCTTCCCAGACCACTGATGCAGAGTAAAAGCTCTGCCTTCCTGGGGTCAACTGTGGGTGGTCAGCTACTGAGAGCCAACCACCTTGACGCTGTTCCAAAACTTGTCTTACATTCCCACTGGGTTCACTCTACAATAAAGGAAGAGCAAAGGGAATCTTTCTGAGATTTATGTCCCTTGTCAGATGTGGTATTGCTCTAAGGCACCTCCAACATTGCCTGGACCATCCTTCCTCTTCCACACTGCACAAATGTCTCCTTGGCTCTGGAAACAACTTATGCAATCTTCCTTCTTTCCCTGAAATCCTTTGGAAAGAAAGGTTATCTCCCTCTGGCCCCGCCCTGTCTAAGCATGTTCTTCCCACAACCTGTTCCCTCTAATACACCTGCCAGTGGCTGGCACCTAGCGAATTGTCTACTGTTTGTCCTTGGTTCCTCCACATTCCTGTGGGCTGATTTGTCAGTCAGCTGCCAGAGGTCAAGAACTATTTGTTTATTTGCACAATTAATATTACAAAGTAAATGTATAAAAAGGCAAATGAGAAACATGTTTAAACACAGCACTATTCCAGAGAAGAGACAATTCAGGTGGTTGTTGGCATTACAATGAAGATTGTTTTAATGGATTGTGGTGTGCCAACATGAGTGGAAGGGCTTAGGTGAATCCTCTCCCTGGCCACTAGGCTCCCTCCACAAGTGGCCTTGGTTGCTTGTTACTTGGGCACTTTCCCCGATGTTTTGTAAAGATGTTCTAAGAAGTGTGACCTTCACCACGGAGGGCAAAGTACTAGAATACAGCATCACAGGTACCTGTAGAAACAGCCCTTTCCTTTTCTCCCGATCCCAGCCAATCTCTCTCTTCACCCTAACCTTCCCATTCAGTTATCAAATCTGAAAGACAGAATGAATCAAAGCAATAAGAAGGGTTTAAATGAGTGTGGACTCCCCACTGTGGAGAAAAATATAGGGGATTGAATTGTACTTAGCCAGGGAACAGCAGGCTCCTCTGGCTGCCGAGCTCTGAGCCTGAAGCCAATTTCTTTATCAAGCAATGTCTTCACTAAGGAAAAGGCATGGAATCATTTTAAAGTCCATTTATAGAAAAAAAGAAATACATCAATGCTTGCATACCAGCAAAAATTTATATAAAAATATAAATTTATGTATAGTAAATATATATGTACATACTTATATAAAATATATGTATATATGAAGGTGGTAGGATGTTGGGTGAATTGTTTTCTTCTTTAAAATTTTCTGAATAGCTTCTACAAGCAAAAGAACTTTTATAATGAGAAATATAGAATGCACTTAATTATTCTTAATATTCCATTTGATTTGATATTATTTATCTGACTCCTGCACATGTATTTAAATATTAATTGTACTATATTAATAAAGAATAGGTAATAAACTCTTTGATTCAAGCACATTCAGAAAATCCATTTCATTCTTGTCTGTACTTTTAATTTCTCAAAATCACAGAGTATATCCTATAAAGTGGTGATTCTCTAGCTTGTCTAAATTTGGGAGTCGCTTGGCATGCTTTAGCCAAAGATTGGTGCTTAAAAATATTTTTAAATGTATAATTAGTATATGTTAATCGAAAAAGTATATATGTTTGGAAATATCACACCACAGCAAATAAATATGTACAATTATCATGTATCAAAAATAAAATAAAATTTGAAAAAGAAAAAGATCACTTACCTCCCAAGAGCAGAGATTTTGATGTAGTTGGCCTGTAGCACAGCCTGGTTTGTGTTTTTTGCAAGCTTACCAAGTAATTCTAATGTGCATCCAAGTTTGAAAAACACTGATTTAGAAAAGAAAACAGGAATGAACCCCACTGAGAATTCATCAGAATAAAGCATCTGACAGTGTCTTTATTGACTATAATCCATCTTTTTCAAATCAAGAGAAAAATCTAATACTTTTATTGTTCAAGAATGAAAAATACCTTAGAATTTAAAAAGTTTATTAGACATGATAATGATACCCATCAATTAGTATGTGCCTGGCATTTTACATCCATCACTTTTGACTTCATAAGATCCCTGAAAAGTAAATAGCATAAGGTCTATTTTAAGGATGAGATTCAAAGAAGTTATGTAATTTGTCTAAAGACACACAGCCAGGTATAGGAGGGGGGGCTTAAAAACAACTCTAGTGCAGGACTGCACTTAGCACCTGATATGGCTTCCAGCTAAAAATAACGATGTCACTGTCTGCAGAACAATTCGTAGAGTGTGAACTAACTTTGGTCTGAACAGTCCTCAGTGTGCACACATTGAAAGAAATCTGAATGGATGTTCATCCAACTGCCCATCCCTTTTTGATATTTTAATATTTCTATTATGTGGATTCCTTTTAACAGTAACATGAATTACCTTTGTAATTTATGAGTTAAGGGGAAATACTGGGGAACGGCATTGGCCAGATTTTATTGTTATATAGTGCGCATGTACACATATGTAACAATGAATCCCACCATTATGTACAACTATAATGCACTAATAAAAACTAGGAAAGAATGATTTATGAATCAATACAGAGGTATCCATAACCAGTAGTGTGTTGGGTAAGGGCAAAACCTCTAGGGTCCAGCTGAAGGAGCAGCCTTCCTGTCTCTACCTGGTTTTACTTCTCTAACCTTTGACCCCTCCTGTTAATGAGGGATAGTAAAAGTACTCACCTAAGAGGTTTTGTGAAAACCAAATATTCTCACAAAGAGAACATTACGTATAGCATATTACCTATCATTAGTGTAATAATAATCTACATAGGTCTTTTCACTGAAATATTTTAAAATTTCTTTTTGATTTAAACCTAGCAGCCAACCTATGCTATGGTAACTCCTGTTCTTGTGGATGAGGAACCAAGGTCCAAATCAGTCCTCGGGTGTTTAATAAACACAGCGAGGAGGATTCCTAACCCCAAATCTCTAAACCCTGCACCAGCCCAGCTCTGACTTTGAGCTTTCATGAGGTTCATGATTTCCCATGAAATAACACTGGACAAAGATTAGGTCATTTTTAAAAATTGTTTTTTCTTTCAACCATGAGGGCATTAAAAAAATCAAAATTAGTCAAAACAAAAACAGTAACCATATGTGTCCAGAGATGTCTGTGGAGAAAGCAGCACTCACCAGGGGCTGCCCTGCAGGGCCCCCCACAGCTCTCCTGCACACTCCTCTTTCAAAGCTGCAGGAGGCTGGGCCCCAGGTCTTATCAAATCTCCTCCTTTACTTCTATCTTCTCCCTAGAACTGACAGCAGGGGACCAATAGCCCAACTTGTGATTTCTAAATGTTAGAGCAGGCCTCAGTCAAAAACACTGACATGCTTTTGTGCTGAGCATGAGAAAGAACAAATAAGCTTTGCAGATGACGAGGGCCTCAGTGGTACAGATGAGGGGAGAGACCATTGCAAGCCAGAGACATGTTTTAAGTTAGCAAGGAGTCGACATGACCCAGACATAATTACATGGACAAAGCAGAGGGGAAAGTGCCTGCTTTTCAGCACTTTTTAAAACCCTTAGACTTCTCAAGTAAGGAAGAAAAAAAAAAAAGCCAATATTTAACTGGGATTTCTGACATTCTAAGGAACGCCCGCTTCCTAGAGGAAGTCAACTGCAAGTTAAAGGGGGAAGGAGAGATTGATCTTCCCTCTGCAGGAAGCAGAGAGATCCTTGCTGTCTCCACAGCCTCTTCATTTGAACACGTAGCTGTGAAACCCAGGGTTCAGGTCGAGTTAATTAGCCAGAGCTACTTAGGAGAAAGTTCCTGAGCAGGATGCTGAGGTGGAAGGGACAGCTGGCCAGAGTGCACGTAGGGGATCAACTGTCCTGCTGAGCCTCTGACGACAAATGGCATGCAGGATTCAGATTAAAAAAGCGTACTGGCATTTAGGAGGGAACAACAGACACGTTCGAGAAAACACACACGTGCCTTTCTCCTCACACACACGGAGGTTGGGAACACCAAGCAAAGGATCCCGCCTGCCCTTGACCCCAGGTATGTCAGTGATAAGAAATGCAATGCAAAGGACCCACATCCTGGCCTGGTGAGAGCCCCATGGGAAAGGGCTGAAGTCTTGGCAATCCACTTACCTAATTTTAAGTCATTTGGGATAAGCATGAAATTAAGGGGCCAGACTGTTTCCTTTTTACAGGGTGGAAATTGATGAGGGGAGAATGTGTATAAAGGAAGATGATATCTTTGTGAGCACGAAGGGTGTTTATCAGATAATCTGTGGATGTGTGTGAGAACGGGAGTGTCCAGTAATGAGCGTGTTTATCAAAGAAAGAGGTCAAGGCCTAAGAGCAGGTTCTGGGGATTAGAAAGAATGAAGCAAGAAATCAGGGGAAATGAGGGGATGACACAGCAAGAGGGTAGAAGGAGCAACAAGCATTTAGAGAGCGGCCCCTGTGGAGCGGGCAGTGCTATTCCCCGGGTCTCTTCTTTCTTTTAGTTTGAAGTTGCTTGTTGGATCCTTTATGGATGCAGAGTTCTGAGGCTCAGGAAGACTGAGTGATGTGATTGGCTTGAAAAGTCACTAAAAGGGGTAGAAATGGAATTCAACTCAGTGCTCCCCGATGCCAATGTCCCTTACTCCATCTTTAGTACCATGCTTTCAAGGCAGGGAAGGACCATGAGAAAGCCAAAGACAGCACAAGAAAGTTGAAAGCAACACGCAAGTATCAAATGAGCCTACAACTGACCCCATCAAGGGGCCTGACACCTAAAGAGGGACTGGCTTGTGCCAGGCCATGCGTGTTCTACGTGACACAGTGGCTGAGTAGGATGTTTTAATATTTTGGCATATTGTCTTTCTGGGTGTGGTGCACTATTGTTACACATGCCGCACACCCAGACAACATTGTATGAGGGTTGCTGCTTACCTGGAAACTCCGGGCACCAGAATTTGAACTGCACTAGTCAGAAGAGGTCCACCCTGAGCAGGTATCTTACTATAATAATAGCTGGAGGCTGTCCTTAGCCCAGGACTTTCTGAAGATAACAGAAATAACCAAGAGTATTTGAACCCATGCTATGAAATAATACAATGCAGTTACTTCCAGTTAACTATGATTTTTATGCAAAACCACAGATAATATTGAAAGGCATTTGGATGTAAACAGTCACATTCTTCTCTGTAAGGAATTACAAAAACTCTTGCCAAGTGGACAGTTAAGAGAATGTTCTCTGCTCTGTTTGGTATGAATTTCTCTACATCCTGGGTCTCCAAATTCTGGTAATTCTCAGAAGTATATTCTGCATTGAGTCTCTAGGATATTTCCAGTAAGGACTGCTTCTACACTGGGACCTGTTCCAGTTTTATTTTAAGCACTAAATATTTAGCAATCTTATTCCTAAGGAAGTTTGTTCCTCCTTTCTACAGAATCACCAAAACACCTGATGCTTGTGATGTCTCCTTCTTCTCTTTGATTTTGAGGCCCTGCACATCTGAGAACCTAGGGTTCTGGCCCATGCATTTGACTTCTTTCTAAATTGTGTGGCCAAAGGGATTATATTTAATTTCTTTTGACAAGAAGGGTGATTTCTTTATATGGGACCCTCCTCCCATCAAACCCAAGAACACTGGCGGCGCATCTCATGTAGCCCTATTACAAATCCTTTGGGCGTAGCAACTCCGAGTTGTTCCTATGAATCATTTTGTCCTTGGTATTGTGTGGGTTGCACTAAGATACACTGCTAAGAACTCAGATAGGTTTGGTTCATTAAAAGAAAATCAGTCAAATTTTGATGATATGGGAACCCAATTGAGTGGATTTAATCTGATTAAAATTGAATACCTTTTATGTACTAGGTGGTATGTTAGGAGCTTCACATGGATGCTTTCTTTTAAACCGCAGAATGTCTCTGAGCAAGTATCCTATGCCCGTCTTACAGATGAGACTCTGAAACTCTAAGAAATTAGTCGACCTCTACAAGTGAAGGTCATGCAGTCCCTAAGATCAGATCTTGGATATATTAAAACTTGAAGTAAAAAAACATATAACATGAACATTCCCATCTTAACCACTTTGAAGTGCACAGCACAGTTAACTATCTGTCATTGTCGTGCAACAACCCTCAGAAATTTTTCATCATCTCAAACTGAAACTGTACCCATTAAAACAATAACTCTTCATTTCCCTCCAGCTCTGGAAAACACCATTCTACTTTCCGTCTCTGATTTTGACGGCTCGAAGTCCCTCATGAAAGAGAAATCATACAGTATTTGTCTTTCTGTGGCTGGTTTATTTCACTCACACAATGTCTTCAAGGTTCATCCATATCAGAGCATGTGTCAGAATTCCCTTCCTTTTTAAGGCTAAATAATGTTCCCATTGTATGGATGGACCACATTTTCCTTACAGATTTGGGTTTTGCATCCAAGTTGATGAGTACACCATGTCACCTTGTCAATGCTTTAAAATGGAAGATATACAAATGTCACATTATACATAAAATGAAAGTGATATGAGACAGTAGTATCCCAGCTCTGTCATCATTCCAAACTCAGAGATGGAAGTTCAAAGAGATGATAGGGTCCTTCACTGATTCTCATTTCTGAATGGGGTGCTGGGTTTTTTTTTTTTTTTTTTTTTTGGATGGAAAAACTTCCCCTCACTCCTCCACTGACCTCACCCAGACCATGACTGCCTCCCACCACCCTCCTACCCCTGTGCACACCCTGGGCCTTTCCTCTTCTGTAAGTCACATACCAAGAGCTCTGGGACATCGCCCACTGAATATAAGTAGCCCTGAGACCTCATGCTCCCCACCCTTTCCTCGCCCAACCTTCCTTATTGCCCAACTTCCCTGTCCTGGTGAGCTGAGCCAGTGTCCTATCACTTCCGCAAGCCTGAAGCCTTGGTAATCTGTTTGCCTGTCTGGTTTTGTTACATGCCATTAGTTGCCAAGGATAGCAGCTACAGTCCCCACAGCCTGCCTCACATCTGCCCATCCTTCCCCTTCCCCAGAATCCCATCTAAAATTCCAAGACCAGGCCCTGTATGGCTTTGCAACTGCAGCATCCTGTATCCTTGCCTAACCTCTATTGTGGAGTGAGTGGTCTTTAACTCCCTTTAGCCATTTCTCGTACTTGCCATGTTTTTCTACTTCTCTGGGAAACTCCCTAACCAAAGTCAACACTGCCCCATTCTGGTATTTCTCCAGCTGCTTATCCATAGCCTCCATCTTTGCCTACACTTTCTTTGGGCAACTTGGTTCTGATGGAGAGTATTTTCTGCCTCCGCTTGCCCCGTGGCCCCCAATCCACTCTGTGCTTCACAGTCAACTTCCAACAATCCATGGACACTCATCTGAATCACCTGCAAGACCTGGGATGCCTTTCTCTTCCATTATTCAAGTGAATCTCTATTCTCTCCTCCCTCCCTTTCTTCAGATTGCAACTCAGATTAATTCTACCCATTATCTCATTTGTTATCTTCAAGCTTACATATTTCACTATTATTATTCTATTTCTTTGTATGTTTTTGTATATACCATCTATAAGTTTAACCTTCTTTTTGATGTAATGAATATGCTAATCACCTTGATTTGATCACTACACATACATGGGGAGCATGAGGTCTCAGGGCTACCTATACTTATATGTGTCAAAAATATCATACTGTACCCAATGAATATGTGTAATCATTATGTGTCTATTAAATTTTTTTAAAGTTCTTTCAAGAATGAATGAGGCCTATTCTTTATATTCCCAGGTGGCTTCCTATCCTCTTGTCTTGTGTTATACCATAAATAAATTATACCACAAACAAATCAGGAAGGAGGTGATTCAAGCTAACATAAGAGCTATTTTGTAGCTCAGCTGAGTTGAACAGGAAAAGAAAAGGACTGGAGGAAATGGGGCTGGGGTCCAGATGCTGATGGGCCCCTGAGAAGGGTGCAGTCTATTTTAGCAAAGCAAACACTGATAGAGATCCCAGATAAGTTTGGAGACTGTCATGAGATGCTTACATTCAGGGTTTGCTCCTAAGCACAAGGAGGAACTCCCAGTGAAAGGCTCTGGTCATTGTGGTAGAGCCCAGCATTTAAGCACCATGCTGAGGGAGCACTCTGGACTTTCCCAGTGTTCTTCCCCACACTTTGGAATGTGCAAAAGTGGCTGAGAGGCTGGCCCAAGGGGAGACTATGTTCAGGACATTGCAACCAGGGGGAAGCTTTACCATCAGCAGAGACACAGGGCAGCACTCTGTACCTGAGGGGTTGGGTCCTCATTGGAGGTCAATGACCATCACAGATCCTACTGTGGCTTCTCTAAAACAAGAGTTGAAGCTAGATGTGACTGAGTTGACTCTAGAAGTGATGAGACCCACAGTCTCACCTTGGAGAAGAAACAGGAGACAGGCCCTGTGACCTGAGGTGCCATCATTGCCAAGTTTGTGGAATTCCTCTCCTCTCTACAAATGAGGCCCCCAGCCAATAGCATAGTCATGGATGAGTTGTGAATTGGGTCCTTTGGCAGAGGCTTTAGAGGTGACCTATATGGGGACTGTCACTTTAATGGTCAGGGCCCAGGCCCCAGGAAGGAGGGAGGCTGCAGCTGCTGGTGAAGCAGCAGCATCACTGTCCCCTCCCCTGTCTCATCAGCCTCACCACCGAGCACTTCCCACCAAGCAGCTGTGCCTGCTCGGCTCCACTTGCTTGTGCAGGCAAGAGACGTTACACCAAGAACAAGGAAAGATGAATCAAGTTTCATATGACAGCACAAGTTTAATTAAAGGGCTCAATAATTCCAAATATTACAGAGCTTGTGTGTATCCTGAGTGGGAACATGATATTGGGGATGTGGAAGGAAAGCAAATCTTTTATTTTATTTTATTTTACATCAAAGTCAAGGCGGGGCAGAGTGGGGCTAATGGCAAAGGCAATTTCCTGTCCTTTGTAGGTCCTGGGACTGGGTAACTTGGGGGTGGAGGTAGGACGCCTGGAGTCACTGCCCTGATAACCATAAAGTAGCTGGGACTTTGCTGGGCATTTCTGGAGCTAGAGGATTAAATTTCAATCACTCCTCACTTGACAAACATTTGCTTTGCCTTTTACGAAGAGGGTGCTTATAAAAAATGTCTTCCATTTGCACAACTTATCGAACACTTTTTCACAGAAGAAAGAAGTAGACTCGACATGTTCTTCCCTTGTTTGAGGTTACAGTCCTAGCCAAACTCTTTCAGCTTCTGAGCCAAGGATAGGGTACTATTTTGGTGTTGAATTAAGAAGTCACGAATCCTCATCCTGTGGTAGTTAAGTATTCATCTTCCATATCCTAATGCTCCATCCTCGACCCCAGAATCAACTACGCAGCACATAAACAGAGAAATGCATTTAAAGGCTTATTATGAGTACTCTCATACACTGATTATGAGTACATCAATTCCAAGTGATAAGTGACAGCAAATACCTCTTTATACAGGGTCTAGATGAGCACCATAATGCTAAGGAGCATTTATTGAATGAAAAGAGTCTCAGTGATTACAGCCAAATGTCTTTTTTTTTTTAAATTTTTTTAAATGTTTATTTTTTAGTTGTAGGTGACAGAATATCTTGATTTTATTTTATTTTTTATGTGGTGCTGAGGATCGAACCCAGTGCCTTATGCGTGCTAGGCGAGCATGCTACCACTGCACCATAATCCCAGCCCCCAGCCAGCCAGCCAAATGTCTCAAACAATTCTGTTGGATAGAATAATTTGGGGCTTATATGCTTATCACACCTGTCACTTATACTCAGTGTATTGTTGTCCTTATATTATGGGTGATACTTTTCAATTTTGTGGACCAATTCACCCACATTTTCCTTATTGGCCTATCATGGGTGGGAGTGGAAGTGGCAGAGAAGGAATGGTAGTGGAGATCTTTGTGACCTTTGGCTGCAAGGTGACCATTTGTGGCTCTCTCCATCAAAAACAGCACAAAATGAGTCTTTGAAGTGTCCTGTCACTGGTCAGACCCTGGGAGTGGGAAGGGGTCCATGCTCTGTGGTGTTAAGAATTCCTGCAGGATTCTGGGGATGAGGGAGTGAAGGCGGAGGCTTATAGTATTTCTGCTGACAATCCCCTTGTGATGGGGCATCTATACAGACAAGGGCATCAGCACCATTTCCTTGAATTCAATATAAAAGACTAATCATTCTCTAAGATTGTTGTGAAGAGAACAGTTAATTATAATGACTTTGTGGATGTCATGTTGTGCTTTGCATTTAACACAGTCTTCATTTAATGCTTCTCAACACCAGAGGAGGGGAAAATATCAACCCATTTTTACAGATCAGTGGTCTTTGTGTGTAGTGTATAAAAATGAAAGTGGGGGCTGGCCCCTTATAATGTGCATACCTGTTTCATTCATTACACCAGCCTAATGTGCCAGGCACACTGCAGTGCTTGATGCAGGCCAACTTGTTTACTCTACCTCACAGCCTTGAGCTCGTCATTTGCCCAGGGATGTGGAGCTGGGACTGTGGCCTTTTAACAGCCAGGGGCATCTATGCCACCCCCTTCCTCCGCCCCACGTCTCTGTGCTGCTTCTCTGTGGATCAGTGACATCAGATCACATTTACATGGTGCTCCTTTCATTTGTTACTTTCCTTTGTTACTCTACTCTACTGTTGTGCTGTAAGCAATGTTTCAGTCATTGATGGACTGCAAATAGGATGAGGTCCCATAAGACTGTATCACCTAGTGATGCCATAACTGTCTTAGTTTGTGTAAGTACATCTACATCTATGATGTTCTCACAATGACAAAATGGCTTAATACATTTATCAGAATGAGTCCTGTCATTAGGCCACACGACTATCATTGTTGGTTACCCCTTCACCATCCCAGGTACTCCACAATGGCATCCCAAGCTTTGTATGCTCACCATGGTCTCAAGAACTCAGTGCAATATCTGACACATTGTAGGCTCTCAAAGAAGAATGGTTGAATTCAAGGATCTGTTTTATTCATCTGTAATATATATAGAAATGAGCAGGAAGCACAGCTTTATAATTTAACTTGCTTGTTGGAAATTGATACGTGCTAAGTAAATAAGACATTTTCAAAAGTTGGAAGTAGTCTGAAACTTATTGTCTTGTAAAATGGTCATTGAGATAACTTCTATTAAGTTGAGAGTGACTGAGAACACATCTATTAAAAATGCACTGTCAAGGGGCTGGGGTTGTGGCTTGGTGGTAGAGCGCTTGCCTAGCATGCGTGAGGCACTGGGTTCGATTCTCAGCACCACATATAAATAAAAAAATAAAGGTCCATCAACAACTAAAAAAATAATTTAAAAAAATTTTTTAAAAAATGCACTGTCAAGCATTATGTTAAGCACTTGATGTGTATTTCTCATTGAATTTTTGTATCAACTCCATGTGGTAGGAACTGTATTCACTATGTCACCCCCTCTCCCATCCATGCACTAGCTCTGCATTAACTATAATTCCTGGTTCAGGTCATTGTTCCAAGGATAGCCCTCTCTCATTCATCTTTTATCTATTTATCCATATTTTGAATAATTAATGGCCCAACCCAAAAACTAAAACACAAGTAATCTGTATCCACTTATATGCCCCTCCCATCCCATTTTCATGCTCTATCCACCTGCAACATTATCCACAATTTCATATTTCCTTGTTTTTCTAATATATACCTAAATACGTATTGTTTAGTTTTATTTTGAACCTGATTTACTTATTTACTCAGCATCATATTTCTTAGATTCATTAATGTTGCCACTGGAGTTCATTTATTTTCACTATTCTGTAATTATTCTATACTGTCTGCTGATAAGTATCTTGGCTGCTTTCCATTTTTTGATATTATGAAAGTCTGCTTCTCTTGGGTATAATGTCCATTTTACAGAGAAAGAAAGTGAGGCACAAAGAAGTTAAGTTACTCAATCCAATATTTCCTAGCCAATAAGTGGTTGAACCAGGACTAGAGTTCAGATCACCCTAGGTCTAAAACATGGGCTCTCTCATCACTATATTAAACAGTCTGTATCAGTTTTCCTATGTGAAAAAGATGGTAGAAGGTAAGGAGCACATTTTTCTTCTTCATTTTGCTGGTAGAAAGTTACTTAATCCATTCTCTGCTAACCAGGAGGAAAAACTTGTTAGTTGAGTTAATTAGCCTTTCAAATAAAATTACTGATCCTTTTGGATGCAGTAACTATCCACTCCTTCCCATTTCACAAAGCAACATGGTGCATACAATAATGTATCTCTGACCATATGCTCAAATAGTTTGGTTTTACATGTGTAATCTGTTTTGCTCTAGGTTTTAGGTTTAAATCTCTTTGGAATGGGATTAACTGTATGTGTATGTGCTTTCTTTTAAACCAAAAGTTCTGAGGAAGAAAGGATGGAACAACTCAATGATAGATTAGCTTCCACAGCCTGCTATAATATTCCTAGAAAAAAGATAACTAAATTTGCTTCCTTAGATTACAAATAGGTTTTATGTGAAAAACAGGTCAGCAAACAAAGGCACCTCTGATCATATAAACTACAAATCATAATTTTAGAACAAAGGATTTTACTTATGTGTGAAGGAATTTTTCAAAGAAAATGTTTAGGTATTTGGGATTTAGGGGGAAAAAGGGAATGAACGCATCATGTGTTTGTATATACAGTTTGTGCTTTTAAAAAATAGGCATTTTTGTATCTTGGAGCACTTACTAACATAAACTTTGAATTTATATGGATTTTAGCTGTGGACCAGACTGAAGCCTAGTTTCTGTAAGGTTATGTTCCCTACCCCTGCCTGGCTCTGGGAACTTCACTACCTGTTACTTCTTACCCCTCTCTTCCTTGTGCCAGACCATTCTAGGGGCAGCCCATATCTCCAAAAGCTATTTCTCACTTCTGTTTCTAGCCTTCTGTGCATGTGGATTTGGGTACACAGATTTTTAAAAAATTATTGTTTGAAAATATCTAACAAAAATATTTTAAAACTATGTAACAACTTGACAGGAAGTCCAGGAAGTAGAGCAGACAAATCTGTATTCTCGTCATCCTTATTCGATTCCCACCATGGCCATGTGCTCCTTGTCAGCCTATGTCCACACACACACTCTATATGGTGGCAACCTGGGATTTGTCTATATACCCTATTCAGCATGCCTTAGCTTGGATTTTCCCAGAAGCAGACCTTGAGAAAAAGATTCATGAGAAGATGGTTTATTAAGGAAGCCCAGATAACACTATTTGGGTTCTGGGAAACTAATGCAGGGAGGGAAAAGCAACCAATGAAGAAAGTACATATTGCAAGATAAAAGTTGAATCCTCAAGGAAATTTGGGGACATAGTACAAAAACCTGCACCTCAAAATTATCCTATTCTAAGGATGCTAGGGTATTTATGTGTCAACTCCCCATGGTCATTGTTTGAGGTCTGCTGGGGGCAAAGAAGGGGGAGTTAATTTCTCAGCTACGTGGGTGTCCACAGTTGGAGGTGGTTAGCTGGAACTTGTCCGGAACACACTGAGAGCCCTAAGTGACATGGGCGGACCCACAATGTCTGCTATCCTGCCTTGTTCTCTTAACATTAATTACAACACAAACACTTCCTGGTTGCCACACACTCTTTACACTTATGAGATTAATTTCTGCATATTTCATAATGGAATCATAATTTAACTAACCCTTTAATATTGGATATTTAGGTAGTTTCAAAATGGAGTGGGTGCTTTGGCAATAAAGAGCTAGCTCATTTCCATCCAAACTTTAAAAGCAAGAGCTGCAAAGTTATGTGCTCTTAAAAATTTTGGAAGTTTTCTAATCTGATCAGTCAAGCAGAACACTGTAGGTGAGTGAAAATTATGAACCCTGAAAATCATAAGCAAGTAGACTATACAATATATGCTGTTATTTAGGGTGACACTTTCATGGCCAGTATGTGATCATGCAATAGATTATGTAGTACTTTGTTCTTCAGGATTTATAAAGTCTATAAATTTTGCATATCAAAACTTTGTACCAGGGCCTTGATAGTCAAGAAGCATATAGATAGCTGCTATAGTTGGTTTCTCCCCTCTGAAACTCATGACGAAATTTAAATGTTGTGGCAGTACTGGGAGGTGGGGCTCAGTAGGAGGTGTTTGAGCCATGAAGGCAGAGTTCTTGTGAATGGGTTAATGCTTTTCTCAGGGAATGAGTTAGCTATTTACTCAGTTTAGCCCTCTTTTCTCTCTTCTGCTGTGCCTACTTACCCACTTTCTGCAATGAGTTGAAGCAGCACAAGGCTCTCATGAGATGAAGCTACCTGATCTTCTACTTCCCAGCCTCCAGAACCATAAGCCAAATAAACCCACTTCTATTATAAATTATCCCATTTCAGGGATTCTGTTATAGTAACAGAAAATGGACTAAGACAGTAGCTATCAAATCATTTTGCGCCAAAAAGTCATATTGAAACAAGAACCTTGGGTTGCTATGGTTGGCCATCAAACAGCTGTCTCAGCTTGAGGAGGCCTCAGTGCATTTCTGGGCTGCACTGACAAGTCAAGATGTGTGGTGGATAGTCTGCTGCTTCTCTTCTCGCCATTTACACCCACCTTTTTCTTCCTGGCTGGCACAAATTTTATGTAGGTGTCTACTGGAGAGTTCCTATTCCCAAGGAATCAGTCCTGAAAAACCCCAGGAAATAATGTAATTCATTCCAGTTACTTGCACTAATTCCTTTCTTCTTTGCCACATATCCACATTCCCAGCCTCCTTTGCAGTTAAGTTAGGGATGGCCACGTTAAAATCCCAGAATTCTTATACAATGTAAAGCACTTTCCATGTGCCCCTCTTTAACTATTTTATATTATTTCTTCCGCCTGCACAGGTTACCTCCTCCTCCCCTGGATTACCTTCTCCACACCCCATCCATCATTTGCTGTACCCTTTCTTTCACTTACTTGTGCTCCTCTGCCTGCCTTTCTGGAAGACTCAAGTGTTTTTCCGACATCAAGCCCGGGAATGAATAGGTACAGGCTTGCAGAGTATCAGCCCATATTAGCTCAGCTTCTGGATCTGCCAACAGGAGTTGGTGACTTCACTGGTCTCCTTGGGGTTGCACTAGGCCATCTTTTGGCCACAGTGGAGGACACTGGAGGTGAGCCTCTTCTGATGTAGAAGGGTACACATGGCTGCAGCCAGTGAAAGGAAGGTGCAGTAACTCCTTAACTTGCAGTTTTCTCCAGAAAGCCCTGCTTCAAGGCCCAGGTAATTATAACTAGCACTTGGAATAGTCACATGAGAAACCACACTCAGTTCTCTTTGATAAATCTTTTGGAATGGCAGAGTTTCTAGAATGCTGGTCATAGGGTCCCAGTTTTCAAATGGGAGCAGGCTATATTACAGAAACTGTAAACTCTTTCACTTAACCGCCTTGGACAAGACTATGAGCGTTCAGAAAAGAAATCCAAGAAGAACTCTGAAGAGTCAATGTAAATTCACTAAGAATTGGTCAGGGCCAGCCTGACTCCACTTTCATTTTGGGATGGGCAGGTGTGTTGGTCAACTTTCCATCACTGTGACAAAGTACCCAAGATAAACAACTTGTAAGGAGGAAAAGTTTATTTTGTTTCATGGTTTCAGAAGTTGGTCACTTGGCCTTGTTGCTTGGGGCCTGGGGCAGCACTGTGCATCATGGCGGGAGTGGGTGATGGAGGAGGTTGATTACTTTGTAGAGGTTGGGAAGAGAGAGCAACAGGTCAGGGTCCTAATATCCCCTTCAAGGGCATGCCCACAATGATCTAACTTCCTCCCACTAGGCCTCACCTCCTCAAGTTTCCACCACCTTCCAATAGCACTAAACTGGGAGCAAGCCTTCAACACATGGGCCTTAGAGGGATATTTCAGATCCAAACTATAGCAGCTGGTAAATAAAAAATAAATCTTAATACTCTGGTGTGTGACAATCACTGGAAAAGGAAAGAGGATAGAGTTGTAACCAGTCTCTCCCCCCTCTCCATGACAGGAATCACACATATATCCAGTCTACATTAATTTGCTGCAACTCTTTAAAGTATAAAAGAGAAGTCTTCAAATTGAGCAATTGCTACATTTAATACTCAGAAGGCTATTGTGTAGAGGAAGGATAAGCTTTCAGAGGGCAGAGCCAAGGTAAGTATGTGCAATTTACAGGGAGACAGTTTTACACTCCAAATAGGGAGAAACTATCTAACACTTAGAACAGCATTTCTTAAATCTGAGTCATGTGCAGACCCCCTGATAAAAGAAAAAATTTATGCAGTTCTCCAGAATTTAGGAATTATTTTCCTGTAATGTTTTTAAATTATGGACAAACATACAACTAGGTATAAAGTCCTTATGTTTATAGTTATATAAATTACAAATTAAATTTATAAACTACATTTACATATGTATAAATTAATGACAAAGTGACCCTGTTGATAATATTTAAATAAACAACCTATTTTAGTGGGTGATGTTTTGCTTAAACAAAACCATCATTCAGACCATGGGTATCCTACCAGCGGCATCTGTCTTGAGCAGGCATAGACACTGAAGGATTTGTGATAACTCAAACCAAACACATTTCTTTTTCTGAATCGCTGAGGAAGATTAATTTACGAGACATGCTGTCACTTTCCTTCACTAAAAGTGACTTCATCTGTTACCTATTCAGTCCAACTGTTGTTTTCTTATTCATCTCAATTGAAGTAGAACTACTTTCATAATATAGATACAAAAATAAGCACCGAAAAATATTTTAGGGTGGTCCTTGGATTAAAAAGTGCTTACTATACTTGTCAATAGGAATATATAACACAGAGTGAACCTTGATGGAAAAGCATGGATTTTAGTTAATAATAATGTATTAACATTGGCTCATCAATTGTGATAAATGCACCAAATGAATGTGAGATGTTAAAAATAGAGGCAGTTGGGCTGGGGATGTGGCTCAGTGGTGGAACATTTGCCTAGTATGCATTAGGCCCCAGGTTTGATCCCTAGCACTGCAAAAAAAAAAAAAGAGGAAGTTGTGGGTAAAGAGACAAGGGAGTGTATAGGTCCTCTTGATGCTTTTTATTCAATTTCTCCATAAACCTAACAACAACTAAAAAAAAAAAATCTGCCATTAAAAAAAAGTGACCTAAAAAAAAAAAGTGGTCACTATAACATGTTTATACATTAGTTATTTTTAGATCATTATCCAAGTAAAAAGACAAACAGATCTTATCTAGAACTCTTAGCCCTCCAAGAAAAATGTCTGTGAATCCTATACCCACAGTTTAAGAAATGCTGAAACCAGGGGTTCAGGAATGAATAAAGGTGTTCTGAAAAGTTGTCAGAGTCTCTTTATTCAAAGTGTTCCAGAAAATTCCTGGAAAGTCTTCCTTCAGAGATGTTCTTCTGGGCAGTCTTGCTTTTGGAAAGAGGTCAGAACACATGATCTCTAATCCCCATATTATATAATTCCAGTTTTTATAAAGATTTAGTACTGAATTAATTTGCTTTTAGCTTTACTTTTCATAGACAGTATGGTGGCCCGAAGCCAGAACACTAATGTGCTTACTTGTTGCTTTTTAAGTCTTCCTTCTTATTCCCACAACCCTGTCCAAATAGCAACAATTTCATTTAGGCCAACCAATTGTCAATTTTTGATCCTGGGAAAGAATAGCTAGTAAATCCCACTTCATTCCAGTAAACCCAGATGGCATTCTTCTCTGACGTCCTATCACATTGCACCCGGAGCTAAGTACCAAAGTTACAGTTCCACTTTACATCTTTGGGTAATCCATTTTCTAACTGTTCTCTTAGAGAAACCTAGAAACCATTTCTATTTCATTATTCCCTTTGGAAAATAGTTCCTTCCAGGAATGTGAGACTAGGACTGAATCTGTAAAAGGACTCTTGTAATTCTAAACTTTTAAAAACTACTTTTTATACTTTATTGAATTCACATGTGCATGTCTTTGTTTAGTTTTAGCAAATACAACACTGTGTATTTGACATAAAATCATTGGCATGGAGTATTTAAAGCCCTTTGACAAAGTGTCCATTTGGGTCTAAATATTTAATTTCCTTAATTGGGGTAAAAACCCTGCATTGGAGTAAAACTGTTTTCCACTACAAAGTCAGAAGCTAGGTCTTAGTTATTAATGTGGGTCTCTAAGGGAAAAATAGATACCCACATCTCCAGTTTCCAGTCTCTCTCTCTCTGTCCTAGGTAGAATTCTCTTCCCTTCCCATTAATGCTTCTCACTTGAAACTTCCAGAAAAGAAAACTAACTGGTTTAGAGCCATCTGACTTGGAACTTCCAGACAAGGATATCTGGTTTAGAGCCATGGCTTTTTATCGCCACCTACTGTCCCCTCAGAGAACTGCATGGACATTTAAGACATTCTAGTCCCAAACCTAACTACAGAAAGAGGAAATGTACTGCAATTGAAAATAAGAGTTAAAATGGATGAATGAATGATCATACCTGGATTCTGGGGAATAAGCCTGAAAAATGAGTCACCTAGGGGAACCTATGTCTCTACCATTATTTTATTTTATTTATTTGTTTATTTTTGGTACCAGGGAGTGAACCCAGGAGCACTCAACCAGTGACCAGCTCTTTTCTAATATTCCATTTAGAGACAGAGTCTTGCTAAGTTGCTTAGGCCCTCACCAGATCGCTAAGGCTGACTTTGAACTTGTTGGATCTTCCCGCTTCAGCCTCCCAAGCCACTGGGATTCCAGGTGTGTACCACCATGCTCGGCTCTACCTCTATTTAATATTTCCAAAAAGGAAATCTTATTTATAAACAATCACAACCAGTAGTCTGAAATGAAGAGATTTTTTTAATGTAATAACAAGATCCACTAAATTTTTCTTCAACTAAATTAAAAGCATTCCTTTGATAGCATGTCTGTGGATGGATGTAAATGTATTTGTTTTTATGATGCCCATTCCAGGTGTTTCATGTTTGAAAGTCATTGCAAAGTTAACGTCAACATTTAGAAAATGCTGGAAGTCTGAAAACGGACAAAACATGCCTCCCTGATGTGTTGAGTTTCTTCTTCCTTTTTTACTTTGGTGGTAATTTTTTTTTTTTTTTCATACTTTCACCAGTATCAGGAAAGGGTGGGTTACAGTCAGGGGCTTCCTGAAACTTTTCAGAACAAGAATTCTAATGTAGCAGTGTGCTGAGAGGGGCCCCTTGAGAATCATGTTTTGGAACATACCGACCCCATGTGGTATTATCTTTGCCACATTTTGCGGTTTTGTGTGAAATTTATTTTTAATCTTTAACAAAGCCTGCCCATGTTTATCTGAAATGCTGAAAAAGTTTAATAGTTTAAAACAAAACTTTTAAAAATAATTAAATATACAATGAATGCTGAAACATTAAAGTCAGACAGAATGTTACCTTAACAAGAAAGGGCTTCCTAAAGATCAAAGGATTGTTGTTTGTTTTATTTGCTAAAGACAAATAACAAGTACTTTCACTTTAAGGGATTCAGATGGCTATTGAAGGAGACTAGAAGTTTTTATTGTCCCCACCCCCATCGGGACAAAGGCTTCCTACACTTCATGTTCACAGAGCTGGGAAATGTTCCTTTTTGACATTTAAAAGCTGCACTGCGTGTTTAGAAATATGGAAGGCTGAGATTTGATTGAAGATAGCATGTGATTCAAGCCAATGACATTTTTTGAGCATGTCATTCAGTCTGATTTAAAATTGGGAGGAGAGAAATACCTTGGGCTTTGCCTTAGTTTGAGCATGAGTAACACATCATCAGTGCAGCACTGAGTGGTGACGAATTACATGGGCTGCTACATCCATGGTGGACTACACGGTTCCACCCACTCATGATGAACAGGTTTTAATGTCACCTTTGGTAAAGAAGGGAAGAAATAGTTCTTTCTTTCTTTCTTTCTTTTTTTTAATGAAACGTCACTTTCCTCCTAAATACCTACAGATTGGGTTTTTCTTTAAAGTAATGATATTAGTTAGGTCAGCTAGGAACGGACATAACAGAATAGGACAAGATCAAAATATATTCTCAGTTGTTTGCAGTGGCCTGTAAGAGATGGATATGTGGCCCAACACAATGGTGCACAGCTGTAACCCCAGCTATTAAGGAGGTTGATGCAGGAGGATTGCAAGTTCAAGGCCAGCCTGGGCAACTTAGTGAGGTGGAATCTCAAATAAAAAATAAAAAGAGCTGGGGATGTAGTTCAGTAGTAGAGTGCCCTTGAGTTCAGTCCCCAGTAAAACACACACACACACACACACACATACACGGGGTGGGGGGAGATGTGAATTTGTATAATGGTAGTCCCTTTCTTTATGGGGCCAACGTAATCAGGCAAAGCAACTCTGAATGATGTCATACCTGGTCATTTCCATCTGTAGCTCTCACATGGACCTATCTAGTCCTGTAAAAATACTGTTTGAAGAGAGTCAAAAGTTCTTTTTGTTCTTCTTACATGTGTTGCCTTGAAATAGCTCCAAAATGTTTGCTTTAAAAAATATAAATAAAAGCTTTGATAGATGTTTATTTTGCACATGGCTAGACTGTGATTTCTGGATTTTTATCCTTTACTTCTGAATGTCCTATCCAGGCAGTACATACAGTAAAGTGGGTAAGAGTTTGAGCTCTCGAACCAGACAAACTGTCTCATTAACTAAATGAGATATGCAACTATCACGATCTGGTCAAGCCAATGAAGCTTTCTCAGTCTTCATTTGCTCATTTGCAAAATGGCAAATATTAATAGTCCTTCACCTGAGAGGTTGTTGTGAGGATTGAATGAATGCATGCAAGGAGCTTAGCATGGGGACTGGCACTGAGAAAGAAACCATTGCATCATAATTGTTAGTATATACATAGGGATATGCATCCAAGTCTGTACATGAATTACAAAGAAACTAAAAGACTTTTAGGTAGTAGTGTAGGGAAATTAATGACCTCTCTCCTTCCTTTCTGTTATCATCTCATGGAATGATATGGATGTTCTTACTAGAATAAACATCCATGCATAGTCTACAGGCTTATGCTGTGAGGGGCCAAAGAAGGAAGAAGTTCACGAAGCAGAGAGAGTGAAAAATGTAGTCCTGACAAAATATTCATCTGGAGAGGTTTTGTTAAACTTATTATTCTTTAAGACTCTACATAGGACTGAATATAATTGCAGTGTGTTATAAACGATGTCCTTGGGCTTTAGGTAATCTTGTGAAAAACAAAAAAACAAAATCCCAAACCTCTCATGATTGGGAGCAGTGATACAAAAAGTTTTTAAAAAACTGGATGCTTTCCAAATCATAGCTTTGAAATGCATTGGAACAGCAAATTACTTTGTTTTTATTAAATCACTTTAATGAGAAGTAGGTAGTATAGCAGAATGGTAAAATGGGCTTAACAGTTATTTTGTTTTACATTTTTATTATTACTTTTTTTTTTTAGTTTCTCATCCAGAACTGAGAAGAAACTATGAAAGCAACATTGAGAAAAATAGTTATGGATTTGGTCTACATAATAATCATAATAATGTTAATGATGTTGTGGAAGAAATGAAGACTTTTTTTAATGTTTATTTTTTAGTTGTAGGTGACAGAATATCTTTATTTTATTTTTATGTGGTGCTGAGGATCGAACCCAGTGCCTTATGCGCGCTAGGTGAGCACGCCAACACTGCGCCACAATCCCAGCCCCAAGAAATGAAGACTTTTAAAAATCATTTTCAGTCTTTGGAAACCAAATAAAAACCTACATATGGCATGTATTGAGTAGATAAAATCACTGCTTGTGATTGTTCATTGACAATCATACTTGTCAGGAGAGCAGGGAATTTAGTTCAATGTACATTAGAGATGATAAGAGAACATTGTTTTTGTTTTGTTTTGTTTTGCTAGGGATGGAACCCAGGGCTAGGCAAGTGCTCTACCACGGAGCTACACCCTCAGCCTCAATAAAAGAAAGTTTTCGAAGTATTAGGGACAGAGTCTTCTACTCTTCTACTATAATTCTATGAGGGAGGATTTAGAAAAAAGGACTGATTTATTTTTTGGTGGAAAAATTGATATGTCAGGCTTCTAAAATAATTCTTTTGGTTTGGAGAAAGACTTGAGTTTAGATCAAGCAAGAGAATATTTTGAAGTTCAATTTTTTTTATCTATTCAATGTGTCGTATAAGTAGTTCTTATTTGGTTTCAAAATATGATTTTTTTGAATTCTACATTTTTTTTATTATTATGACTATCTTTTGTTCTTATAATTATATATAATAGTGGGACTATTATATATAAATTATATATAATAGTGGGACTCATTGTACCATATTTGTATCATGGTACATGATACATGTACCATGAGCTCAATCTCATTTGTACCATGATACAAATCATGAGCTCAATCTCCTTCCCCAGTACCTTTCTTTTCTTTCCCGTCCTTTCTTTCCCTGATCCACTTGCTCTATTCTACTAATCTCTCCTCTATTATTACTGCTATTATTTTAATTAGTGCATTATCATCATATATATGGAATCTATTGTAGTGTATTTATACATAGACATGCACTAGATGGTATATATTGTTCCCCAGGACTTTCCCATACCCTCCCCTTCTCTCTCCCTCTTGATCCCCTTCCTCTACTCTATTGCTCTCCCTTCTATTTTTTTTTTTTTGGTACCAGGGATTGAACTCAGGGGCACTCGACCACTGAGCCACATCCCCAGCCCTGTTTTGTATTTTATTTAGAGACAGGGTCTCACTGAGTTGCTTAGTGCCTCACCATTGCTGAGGCTGGCTTTGAACTCATGATTCTTCTGTCTCAGCCTCCCTAAGTTCTGGGATTACAGGCTTGAGCCACCGCGCCCAGCTTCTCCCTTCTATTTTCATGAGAGCTCTTCATCCTTTCTTTTAATTCCTTCTCTCACTTCAGATTCCACATATGATAAAAAAAACATTAGATCCTTGACTTTGAGTCTGGCTTATTTCACCTAGAATGATGTTCTCCAGTTCCTTCCATCCACCAGCAAATTTAAAAATTCCATTCTTCTTTATGGCTGAGTGAAACTCTGTTGTGCAAATATACCACTTTTTCTTTATCTATTCATCTGTTGACAGGCAGCTAGGCTGGTTCCATAACTTGGCTATTGTGAATTGTGCTGCTATAAACATTGGTATGCATGTATCACTACAGTAGATTGATTTTAGTTCTTTTGGCTGAGTATCAAGGACTAGGATAGCTGGGTCATAGGGTGGTTCTGTTCCTAGTCTTTTGAGGATTCTCCATACTGCCTTCCAGATGGTTATAATAATTTGCAGTTCCACCAACAATGTATGATTGTACTTTTCCCCTCATATCCTTACCAGAATTTATTGTTACTTGTATTCTTGCTGATTGCTATTCTAACTAGAGTGAGGTTAAAACTCAGTGTAGTTTTGATTTGCATTTCTCTGATTGTTAAGGATGTTGAAACATTTTTCATATATTTGATGGACATTAGTGTTTCTTCTTTTAAGAAATGTTAATTCATTTGCTCATTTGTGGATTGGGTTACTCGGTTAATTCATTTGTTTGTTAGTATTTTTTGGTGTTCAGTTTTTTTGGTTCTTTATATATTCTGGATATTAATCCTCTGTTGAAAGAAAAGCTAGCAAAGAATCTCTCCCTTTCTGTAGGCTCTTTCTGCACATTGTTTCCTTTGCTGTGCAGAAGCTTTTTAATTTGATACCATCCCACTTACTGGGTCTTGGTTTTACTTCTTGAGCTTTAGGAGTCTTATAAGGAAGTCAGTGCCTGTGCCAATATGCTAGAGTGTTGACCGTATGTTTTATTCTAACAGTTAACAGTGTTTCTGGTTTAATTCCTAGGTCTTTGACTCACTCTGACGGGGGTCCAGCTTTATTCTTCTACATATGGATATCCAGTTTTCCTAGCACCATTTTTTTAAAGGCAAACTTCTCTAGTGTATGTTTTTGGCACCTTCCTCAAAGATCAGATGACTATGTGGATTTGTTAAAATAGACACCTCGATCAATGGAATAAAATGAAAATATTATTTTACAAAGTACTTCATTTCTCCCCCAGCATCATTATGTAGACTGAGTCTCTGTTTTTCCCAATGCCAATTTCAGAGTTTCTTCCCAGCTCTGGATGTAAGGGATAAGCTCTGACCAGAGATGTGGCTGATTCTAAATGTGGGTAGACTGAGTTATGATACCATCACATCATATCTCTGTGGGAAGGTTCTTCATAGTCACATCCGGATCGGCCAAGGTACCAGTGAGTAGATGGTTGTAGTGACAATCCCATAACTCCATCACAAAAATAGAATTTCAGGTTCTTTGAATATGAATGTTATCTAGATCAAACTATATCTGGGTCTTCTCTGACAAGTAACATGATTCAGTGCTTTGTTTCTATGAACTAAAGATAGAAACTTGGAATGACTCACTTTTTCATATGCATCTAAGTGTACAAGGAAATTGGACTGCTTCTAATGTTGCTTTCTGTAAAAGGGAGGGGGGAGCAGACCTACTGTTTTTTATGGATTTTGGTGGGGGGGTACCAGGAATTGAACTCAGGGGCACTCGGCCACTGAGCCACATCCCCAGCCCTATTTTGTATTTTATTTAGAGACAGGGTCTCACCGAGTTGCTTAGCATCTTGCTATTGCTAAGGCTGGCGTTGAGCTCTTTTTTAAAAAAAATATATTTTTAGTTGTAGATGGACACAGTATCTTTATTTTATTTATTAATTTTTATGTGGAGCTGAGGATCAAACCCAATGTCTCATGCATGTGAGGCAAGTGCTCTACCACTGAGCCACAATCCCAGTCCCTGGCGTTAAACTCTTGATCTTCCTGTCTCAGCCTTCCCAGCCGAGCGGCTAGGATTACAGGCATGCACCACCGTGCCTGGCTGTTCTGGATCCTTTTAGGTCAGCAATTTTGCAGTGTAGGATTCACTGGTACTGAGCAGAAGAGGCTGATGCTTGGATTTGCCACTACTCCCTTCCAGTGGAGTTCTCCAGTGGCTGGAGAAAGGAAAACCTTTGTACTAATGCTGAATGTGCTTCCTGTGAAGTCAACTTTAACTCCTGGAGGTCCTCCATTTTTACAAGCAAAGACATAGTCGAAGTAGAAGGAAATCCAAACACTCCACCGGCAGCCACTGTCCTCACCGGCAGGGCAAACTGCAGTCTTCAAGTCTTCATCATGACAAAATGACTGCTGGGGGATGCTGGAGGTGGGGGCTGTTTTGCCTGTTTTAAGATGTGACTACATCAATTGTTTGAAACGTGTGTGGCATTCTGACCCACTGAGAACTGGGCTACATCAATCAAGTCAAGGAGGTTGGGTGAACCAGAGGAAAGAGGGTGATCCTTTCACTCAGGAACCAGTTATGGGCCCTGTAGAGAATGTCCTTATCGTTAAGAGCCAGCTCTCAGACTCCAAGCCAGACTGCAAGTTTCCAAATCACCTCCTGCTCCCTAAGAATGACTAGTTTGTCTTGGTGAGTACAGACTACACCTTAACAGTATGAGAGTCTTATATTTCTCATACCTCAGACTGTACCAACTGTACTTAACTGTGTCATGAAACACCAGTTAAGTCTGACATGGCTGTGCTATGGTGGAAGGAACCTTATCTGATATCTTAGTAGGTATGTAATACACATTTGCATTCTAAAAAGGAATTGTACTTTCATGATTCTTAAAATGGAATTTCATACCTCTAGATAGGAGAGTTCAGGATTGTGTCAGAGGGTGTGCATAGCTAGAAGACAAATATCTTTTTTGAGCATCCATTTCATTTGAGGGTAGGTAACATTCAAGTTTTTCTCTTGTAACTTTATGGAATCAAACAAGGATACAATAGGTCCTCCTGAAATGTAAAGTGCGTGAATTATAGTCTTGCAGCCAACAGTTTAAAATTATGCCCACATTCTACCTCTCTCTCCTCATCCTGGTTCATATTCACTTCTTCTGTTTTTAGAGTTGTTTTCAGTGGAGAACTCTGAGAAGTACTGTTAGGTGATGGCTCCTCTCCCTTTTTGCTCCATTTAATTTTTTTTTTCCTGTTTTTTTATAGTATTCTCTTTGGGGATCGTCCCTATGCCCAGAACTTTGGTTATCACCTCTACACAGGAGCCTCACTTATTCTGTATCTTTTCTGGGTATCAAACCTGTACATCCAGCTACTAACTTAGAATCTTCTTTTGGCTATCTCAAAGGTGCAGACTCACACATCTAAAGTAAAACTCAAGATTATCCCCTTCCTACCAAACCTTGTACTTTCCCAGTGTCCTGTGTAGGAGCAAATGCTACTACATGCATTAAGTTGCACCAATTAGATATTTCTGAGTGATCCTCCACATCTTCCTCTGAGTCCCTCTAACCAATCCATCATCCAATCTTTTCATTATTCACTTCTGAAAATCTCTCGAGCACAGGAACCATTTCTGGCAAGCATAGTACCCCCAGAAGCTAGCCTAATAGATACTTCAATCAATAAATATTTGGCAAGATAAAAAAATTAATAAATGGAAGGGAGATCAGTAGAGTAGAGGAAGGGGACCTGGCAGGGGAGGGGGAGAGGAGAGGGAAAAGGGAAATACTGGGGAGTGAAATTGAGAAAATTGTGTTGTGTGCATGTGTGAATATGCCACAATGAATCCCATCGTCCTGTATAATTACAATACACCAGTAAAAACACAAAAAGGAAAATCACATAAAATTAAGATAAATAAATGTTTGGTGAAACCAATGAATAAAGTTATTGTCTGCTAACAAAGGAAGGAGGGCTATTGATCAATACCCTAAAATAATAAGTAAATATGTATGAATCTAAACTGGTGTCTCATTATTAAGCTCTGCTTGGAGTAATTTATTGGGATGTTCTTTTTTAAATGTCAAGTGCAGATCACTTGAATATAGCATGCAGATTTATGGAGACACAATTTGAATGAGCACTTGGAGCCAAGTACTCTGCACCCTTCAACAGAATTGCTGACCTTTTAATGGCTACTTTACCAAGACATTCAAACAAAGGAGAAGTTTTTATACATACACATAAACCAGACTCTTCACAGCTGTTAACTACTAGGAATAATTATTTTCCTGCACTTGAACGACTTTGTCTGAACAAGATATATTCTCACAGTGTCTGCTCCTAAAATGAATCTTCTGGAAAATTACTGGCAGGCACAAGAGTGTCAGCAAGCAAAATAACAAAGGAATGACCCTCGTTTCAGTTTGAAGACCCTAGATTTCTGTTTAAATGACAACAGGAGTCGTAACACCAAGTTTAAAAAGTAATTCCAAGAAATACAATTTTCCCAGTAGTTTTTCAGTTGAAGGTAAAAATCATATCATAAAGCTATCTTTGGTCAATGATTTACCTCTTCTTTCTAGTCCTTAATTTAGACATAGGCTCAAAAACATCATGCAAAATGATCAGTACTAATTTGAAAAATATTATTGAGCATTTGCTCCTGTTTACAATGTTCTGGTGAATGTTACAGGAAAAACAATGGTTTTAAGACTGTGTTTGGATGCAACAGAATGCCTGAGCAAAGAGTATAACTTAAGCCAAAAAGGCATATATTTTTTTTCCTCCTGAAGCCCAGAGGTGCACAGCACATTGCTCAGTGAGGTTAAATTGCACAAAACCAGCAGTATTTTAATCTGAATATCTGATTTTTAAAAAATAGTATAATGAGGGCCAGGGTTGTGGCTCAGTGGTAGAGGACTTACCTAGCATGTATGAGGCACTGGGTTCAATTCTCAGCACCACATATAAATAAATAAAATAAATGGTATAACGAAGTAAAATACAGAATAACTATCTCACTTAAGACTAGCAGTGCAAAAATTTTGAATATAATTTCAGTAAGTAGAATATTTTAGAATAACAAAAGAACATTTTATTATAACCACACAGGATTATTCCAGGAATTCAGAACTGGTTCAATATTAACAAACTTGTCAACATAACTCACTACACCAGCAAATAAGTGGGAAAAAATAATAATTACATAAATGGATGATGAAAAGGCATTTGAAAAAAGTAGAAGAAGCATCCCAAATAAAAACGATCTAGCAGCTATATGTACACTATGCAGGAATGCAGGAATTCCACTGCAGAATCTGACCAGGAAATATATTAGGTAGCATTGGCTAACTCTTCTTACAAATAACCTCAGACTTCAGTGGATTCATACGGTAAGTTTGTTTTCTGTCATAACATAGTCCAGTGTGGGTCAGCAACAGAGCTCTTCTACCCTCATTCGGAGACTTGACCTCTTTTCATGACTAACTCTGCCGTCTTCTAGGTTCTTGATTTCTACATCAAATTCTTAGCATCTAATAGGCAGAGAAGAGGAGATAGCATGGAGAATCACCAGGGAGGCCCAGGGTTAAGGCCGGAAGTGTGATCTATTTTTTCCACTCAAATTCTTCCAATCAAAATTCAGTTAGATTGGGTCTACCTAGTCACATGGACACCTGGAAAATGTAGACTAGCCGTGTTCCCAGGAATTAAGGAAAAGGATTGAGTGAGTAGATAGTTAGTCTTTACCACAGAAAATAAGTACCTAGGATATCAAACATTACCAAAAAGCCAATTAAGTAGATAATCTCCTACAAGGGAAATACCAAGTATACTTCCCCCTAAAATCAGGAAAAAGATAGAGACAGCCTATCACTGTAAAGACTAGACGACTAGAAGGAGATGAATTAAAGCCGCTCGGCAAGGCTTTATTGAAAATACATGCTCTCGGGCCGAATCCTCCCATCCATCAGAGTGTGTCCAGGAGAATGGCACTGGGGCTCTGGTGCACAGAGAATTTCAAGAAAGCCCGGTCAGGAAGGGGAGGGCTTGGGAAAGGAAGAGAAGGCCAGAGTCCTTCCTGGATAGGTCAGGAAAACCCGCTGATTGACAGGAGGCGTGTCTACTGGTGCCCTCAGCGTCTGGCTGGCAGCTCCATTCTGCAGCTGCTGACTGGTCCCCTTAATTGAACATCCTGGACCCTGGTCCGATGTAACATTACAACCTTTTTGATGATATAGGACAGCAGATTCTGTCTGGCTACTTCATGCGGGATTGGGGGCATCGAGAGGGGGAGATGGCTCAGGAGGCAGACGTAGGGGTGTGGGAGACTCTGGCTGTCAGCCATATTGCTTGAATATAGAAATATCACCTGTGGGTAGGAACAGAGGCTTGGGAGAGACTACTGATTAGCAGAAAAAGAAGGGGGGCTGCTAAGAAATTTTGAGTTTGGTGGGAGTCCAGCGTGATGGAAGTCCAAGGCTGGTCTATTCTGTAATGAAATTTGTTTAAGTTTTTAAATAGCGGTTACTGCGTAATCAAGTCCTCTTGCCCTAGCCCAGAGGCAGTAAATGGGGGCCAAGGAGAGCCCAACTATTACCAATAGAAAGATGGCCCTTTTTTGCCCTAGAGAGGGAGGTGGTAACAAGTCATGGTAATTCAGCTTTACTGTACAGTTAATTGAGGAACATCAATGGGAATTACAGTTGTGATTCAAACCTATATAGAGGAAACAGTCTGAAATGTAGGAAGTATAAGGGTTGAGAATTTGTTCCCATAACAAGGCTGGAGAGGACAAGGCATGTAAACATAGTATTTGGTTTTTAATATCACAGATGTCTATCTTTAAATTATTTTTAAATGCCCAGGAACAGTTGTGTTTTTGGTTTTGCTAGGTGTTTAAGATGAAGCAAGTCAAATTGACTTTTGTTCTTACCTATTGTTAAGAATCACCTTTTGATCTCCTGGGAGGCATCCTTGAGGAACTTGAGGGCAGCTTGTTAGCTCTGCTAGTGCCATCTGCATTAGGATAGGTCGAGGTCTGGCTCTGACCATGTGGCTTCCCCCGGGAAGCATGAGGGACAGTTCCCTCTCTTTTGGACCTTCCTGTTCATCATATGGCATTTGATTGGCTCTTTAATTCTCTAATGGTCTCAGAAATCTCCCTGATCAGGAGGTCCTGCAGCCCAGAGGTGTAGAGCGCTTCAAAGAAGTTTCCTCATTTCTTGGATTCAGGCTGACTCAGAGGGCAAAAGCCAAATACTGGTTTTCTTGGTCCTTTTGATCTAATTTTAGTTTTTAAGTCTTGATCTTAAACACTCAGCAAGCCAATCTCACCAGTCTTAAAGTAAGGGTACTGGGCTTTAATTTTAATGTCTGTCCTATAGGTGGTGGCTGATTTATCTTAAAATAATCTGGCTTGGTTGTTCTTGAAGTAGTACCTCTGTAAAACATTAACAGGCAATAGTCAGAGTTTAAGGAAAATACAAAATAAAATTAACAACAGTAAAAACATATTTAGTTTGTGTAACAGCTTTCTCAAATTTTGGCTGAGTTACATATTATATCCCTGTTTGAGATCCTAATGATCTTTACGACAAAATCAATCCTTTAAACACATCTTTAAATGAACTGGAGTCTTACCTACTTTGAAACCATTGTAGTAAGCTGGGCGACAGGACTATTTCAGGTAAGACAGGGCTACTTGCAAAATTTTAGCAGAATATTAAATAGATTAGGTCCTCATTTATTTAAAAGATCACTGATGTAAAAATAACTTAAAGCCTTATCTTATTGATGATAGGTTCAGTTATAAAACATTACATGATATAAATGGATGCCATACAAGTTCAGTTTGGAGAACATCAGCTTGATATAATGCTCTTTTAAAACTTTCTACTTTAAAGCTTGTATATTTGAAAGAAATGAACACATTTAATATAAAAATAGAACTGGTAGCACCATAATTGCATTGATAATGTTTAACCATAGTTATATAAACCTTAATTTTTGAAAGTTAGTTTCCTCAAGTGATAAAACCTGACAGATGTAAGAAGGTTATCTTATTAAGAGCAGAACATTGTTTTAGATTTTAACTTTTTGTTTAATCACAGTTGTAAACCTTTTGATCAGAAATATTCTCTTTTCTTCCAATAAATACTATATTTAGAATTAAAAATATTTGGATCCATTTTTAATTTTAGTTTATGAGTGTTTGGTTTACATAAACACAAAAATAGAGCATGCAGAAGGCCTTTTGAATTAAAGGTAGGTAACAGATACCGAGCGGTAAGCCTGGGGGGAGGGGCTGCTGCAAGGCAGGCAACTCAGATGTGGAGCTGCCCGTCTGAGTGTCACGGAGGCAGTGAGAAATGCAGAGAGGTGCAGCAGGCGGGTTCCGTTCAATGCCTCGTCTCTGCCCTCCGGCAGTGGGACTGAGGCCGGCTTTGTTTTCTCCAGCGGGAAACTGCTGGGGAACTGCCTCGGCTTTAGAGAGGGGGGGGGGTCTGGGTAGGGAGCAGGATCAGAGAATGAGGAAGGCGGTACAGAAAAGCAAATGGGAAAGGGGGCTTTTAGCGAGAAGAACTTGAGAGGACAGAACAGATGAGAAAGAAGGGAGGGGCGAGAGTGCATTTTTCAATAAAGCCCTGATGAAAGGAATTTCTGTCCATTTCCCCATCCGGTGACAAAAATTAGCCAAATCAGTGAGGATTTGAAAATCAAAAGTTCCCCCTGGAGGCCATTTTGGTCCGTTATCTAAGCCATAGTACAGTGGAGTTTTGAGGTCTAGAGAAGAATTGGGGGTCCTTGTGACTTCTCAGTGGTCCTGGGGAGTGGGTGGGAACATAAAAAGGCGTCCCTCAAAATGTTTGCACCCACAGGAGAACGAGAGGGCCAGGTGGAAAATTGAAGTGTCCCTGTGAACTTTCTGGGGCCCGGATGGCGGCGGCGAATGGCTAACACGGGGATTGGGAACGTCTTCCCAAATCCATGTGGCCTCTGGTGGGCAGAGACCTATGCGCACGCGTGACTAATGAGTAGGCCTCTGGAGCGAGCGGTGGGGGCGAGGTGCAAGCTGAGAAGTCAGAGGAAAGGGGGCGTACCTCACTCTGGTCGGTCCGGGTGAGGAAGACGGAGAGCGGCTCAGGAGTTCTCCCCGTCTGGAGGGCTTGCCTCGACCCCGGTACAGGGGAGGTTCAAAAAGCCTCCTGGGTTTCGGCACAATTATGTAAAGACTAGACAACCAAAAGGAGATGAATTAAAGCTGCTCGGCAAGACTTTATTGAAAATACACGCTCTCAGGCCGAATGCTCCCATCCATCAGTGTGTCCAGGAGAATGGCGCTGGGGCTCCAGTGCACAGAGAATTTCAAGAAAGCCCGGTCAGGAAGGGGAGGGCTTGGGGGCAGGAAGAGAAGGCCAGAGTCCTTCCTAGATAGGTCAGTAAAACCTGCTGATTGACAGGAGGCATGTCTACTGGTGCCCTCAGTGGCTGGCAGCTCCATTCTGCAGCTGCTGACTGGTCCCCCTAATTGAACATCCTGGACCCTGGTCCTACCTAACAATCATCATTATTTATTCAGCATTATTTTGGAGGTTGCAGCAAGTGTAGTAAAATAAGGAAAGGAAAAAGTATAAATCTGATAAAGAAGAGATTAAATTATCTTTTTGCTGATAATATGACTACAGATTTAGAAATCCCAATATACACTTTTAAAAAGAGCTTCTTACAATTACAAATTGAATATTGTGGCTGGAAACAATATAAATATGACACAGACACACACACCTGTGTGTAATAAATAATGTGAAAAGAATAATTTTTTGATTCTCTGAAAAGTAAGCTGCATGCTTTTTTAGAAAATTTCAGTAAAAACAGGTTATGAAAAGTGCTATTGGTTTGGGTACAGCAATTGTAAAAGAAGAGGGGAAAATTATAAGATTCTGTATTTTTGTTTTTCTACATTGTTTTTTGAAGTTCTGGATCTGTGCTAGAGATCCAAACTGGAAACTGTACATGATGCCTTATAAATGTGGTTTATGCAAGAAAAATATCCTGGAATGCCCAATCAGTGGACCCATATTTAAAGAAAAGGACCTTGTCCTACATTATATTATGGACAAATGAATATATATCCACACATATGTGGGGACTTCCCTGTGGGGGAATTATGAGTCCCTCATACTTCAATATCAGATATGGGCGTGTGTCTTGCTTTGGTTTGTCAAGTGTGAGGGTAAGCAGTGCATGATATTTCCTGGCAGCAGTTTTATGAACCAACAAATACTGTGCCTTCATTCCTATTCCCTTTACCACAGGACTGTCTTATGCCTGCTAGCAGTGGCTCTATTAGTCTGGGTCCCCAGGTGTGGATGATGTGAAGCAGGGCCAGTGTGGGATGGGCCAGCAGCATGAGCAGGAAATTATTATTGTATGGCACTGAGATGTTTGGGTTTTTGTCACTGTGGTATCATTTACCCAAAGCTAATACACAGTCTGTCCTTATTGCATCAGTAAGAATGCTTACAGCAATATCATAATAGAAGTAAATATGGAAAAATATAAATTCTACTTGTAAAAGTGATGAGTGTACAGCATACTTAAAGCTAAACTTGATAAGATAGGCTCAAGATATATGAAGAAAGCCATACAATATTATTGAAGTTTATAAAAATATCCTTTCTCCCTAAATCAATACACAATATAATTCCAATCATGATCCAAATGTTTTCTTCTTAATTTGGTAAAGGCATTTTAAAGTTCATTAAGAATAACAAAATTTACTCACCATGTTACTGCCAAGATTAAATAAGCTGAAATATGTAAAGTGCTTAGGATAGCATTTGGCACATACATATACTCAATACGTGTTCATTCATTTCATAATTGGGAAAAAAATTATATCTTTAGAATGGAGAGTGTCAAATGGATCTACATTAAAATGAGATTTTAATTTTATTTCCTTCTTGATGGCAATATGAATTTTAATAAATAATAATTTATAGCAATCATTTATTATTAATTATTATTTATTTGTTTAGTATATAATAATTTTAATATAGCTACCATGAGGGAAATAAAATTGGACTCCTATTTAGTCCATATTCAAAAAATAAATTTCATGTGGATTAAAAATTAACATGTGCAAAATAAAGCAATAAATTTTTTGGGATAAAATTTGAGAGAATAAATGTACACATGAGTGGTTAGGGAAACAAACATGTTCATCTGGGATCCAAATAGAATTTTGCAGCTACTTTTGGCCACTGGACTGTGTTTTTGTTTAGCTTCATTATCACTCCAAAACTTGACCTCATAGAGGCCACTGAAAGCATTGCCGGCAGCACCCTGCGGCAGCCCTGATTGATCTCTGGCTGACTATGGCTTTTAGGATCTTTGCCTTACAAAGGTTGTCCGTACTGGATTCTTTGCCTGGTTTCTCACAGCCCCTCCTTCTCCACTTCTTCCTACTCCTTTCCTTCTCCTCTTCTCTTGGGAATGTGTAAAGACCCGGCAGTCATCATATGTACTGTAGTCAGTAACTTAGTCCCAGTGCTAATTGTGCCCAGGGGTTCAGTTTCACCCAGTCCCTCCACTAGATCTTTCAAACAGGCAATATTTGCTGAGCCCACTTACCCTCTACATGATGCAGACACCACACAAGGGAGCAAATGTGTAAGAATGCAGGGAGGCAGCCTAGCTGAAAGGCTATCACAGTGTTCCTAATGAAAGATGAGAACTACGAAAAAGACAATCTGCTCCCAAAAGGTAAGTGAAAGGAGTTAACAGCCCATCAAAGAGAGGCACGTGTGAAACAAGAAATACAATGTGTTTCAGCTGCTGCCACACGATTATGTATATATGGAAAGGGGCAGCAGGGTCTAATGTCCCCAGAAGCCAGGAAAACAGGGCAGTAGAGAAAGTCAGGAAAGGTTTCATAGAGGAAATGACGTTTGGCCTGAAAGGGTGCCATAGAGCATGCCAAAAAAGGGGAAGTCCAGGGGCCTGACACCAATGACATTCACAGAGAATTCCAAGTATTTGGCACAACTGGAGTAAAGGATTTAGGACTGAGGTTGGCAGATCACAGAAAGCCTGATTCCCTTCCTAAGAGTCTGAAATTAATCCCGAGGGCAGGCAATGAGGAGCTATGGAAGATCTTTACAGAGGAAATAATGGACTTGAGTTTTAGAGAACAAAACACCTTTAGCAGCAGCATGGAAGATGGTTTGGAATAAGGCAAGAAACTCTGCTTGTGGCTGAGGGTCAGGCCATTAATTCCATTAACCATACAACCCTTATTTCTCAATAACGCAAGTTCATAGAGGTTGATGGGTTGGTTATTTATTTACTTATTTATTTTGCAGTGATAGGGATTTAACCCAAGTGTGTTCTACCACTGAGCTGCCTCCCCGGTCCTTTTAACGTTTTTATTTGGAGATGGGTTCACTAAATTGCCCAGGCTGGACTTGAACTTGTGATCCTCCCGTCTCAGCCTCCCACATCGTTGGGATTACTGATGTGCGTCACCATGCCCAGGAGAAGTATTTTAGAAATAACTTCTTTCTAGATTGTTTACATAGAATGGTATGGCATGTCTTCTCCCCCAACTTTATTGTATAGACTTAGTTGTATACTTTGATTTAATAAATGGAGTGAGGCTGAATGGTCTTTGGCGTCAATCCCAGACATTGAATCAGTGAGAAAACAACAAATATGGGACATAGTATTCATCCATAAATTTAATTGTATGGTTAGGTTATGGAAAATTTTAAGAGTAATGATTTCCCTGGCAAGATATCAGAAAAGCATACCTCAAAAATTATTCTATAGCCATTGACATCCAGTCATCCCAACAGAATGAAGGCTGCTGAGTAAATGACCTACATGTAATTCCCCTTCCTGACAAAGGAAAGGAAGGGTGCTTTTAAGGCTCCAGAATGACATATTTTAATAGATAAATAACATGGTCATTAAAAAAAATCCAAGAGAGCACTTCCCAGCTCATTTAGAAGATGAAGACAATCTCCTAAAAAAAAAAAGACATTCTATCACATGGAAAAACATCTGGAAGGATACCCACCAGTGCATTCACAGTGGTTATCTCTGGGTGGTGAATGATAAGTACCTTCTATTCTCTTCTTTTTGCCTTTCGTGGTCGTCATCTGCTATGAGCATGCATTGCTTTTAGGAAGAAGAACAAAGAAGTCAAAGAGACCAACTGCACAATCAGAATGTCAGGGCTATCTTTTTCAGTTTTCTGACTCTTTCAGTTGCTGGCTCTATGTAAGATTACTGTAAACTCATTCAGATATTCTGTTGAGGTCATCTTTTAGTGTGTTTGAATATGGGTGAAATTTCTCTCCTCAAGTCTTTGATTGTCTTCAGGGAATAAATTTTGGAATTTTCAAAACTATAAAAACTTCTATTCTTGGGCCTGGGATTGTGGCTCAGCGGTAGAGCGCTTGCCTCGCATGCGTGAGGCCCTGGGTTCGATCCCCGGCACCACATACAAAGCAATAAGATAAAGACATTGTGTCCATCTACGACTAAGAAAAAGATTAAAAGAAAAAAAAAAAAAAAAACTTCTATTCTTAACTATTCATGCCAGTGGAAGGGGATACTGATAACTAGGATTCAAAAACCAGAGGGACATGAAAAGTCACATATACACATATATTAGGCTCCATAAGGCACTGCACACAATGATTTTGGAAGATTAACCTTCTGAGTTAAATAATTTTAGGCAAGTATTAAAATAATTCTAAGCCACTACATTTAAGTTGGCAGAAAAAGGGAGACAATTATGGTAAACAGGTCTAGAATTTAAAATTCATTGAGTAATACTCTATGAACTGTGTCCTCTAATAAAGACTATGGTGAAAATATAAACTATTCTTTAAGTACAGACAGGTTTGAAATTGGACTACACAAAGGCATGAAAAACAGAATGCTAAACTTGACTGGGTGTAATGAAGTGCAGATGTGAAGTAATAAAACAAAACACCTGGACTCAAAGTACTTATTCTCAAACCAGATTTTCGTAATCAGAGGACACTCTTTTAAAAGCAGCTTCATCTAAAATCGTAGTCAGCAAAATATTTCAGAAGAAATATGAAACACTCATCCCCTAGGGTTAAAGAAAAGGGCCTGTCAAATAAACTTGATATAAAGTATTTCTCCATCTCTTAACACATAGGGAGGGACTTGCAAAGAAAGACGTGTAAATATGATAGATGTTAAATTAAGCACATTGAACCTTTCCCAACACTGCAAGAATTTAAGTTGTTTAAAGAAGATTTAGATGTATTATTTATAATTTATAGATTCTTTTCAGGTTCACTGAAGCAGTAACTATCTTATTGGTTAAGATTTGTACAACACTGCTCACATAAATTCCTTTCCCCAACCTTGTAGGGGAGCACACTTTCTGAAACTTAACACCACCAAGCAACATTCTAACTATTAGGTGCCTGCTTGGAGAGAAAAGCTTTACACTAATTATTTCCCCTTCCCATCTCTTTCCAACAATGGAGTTCTCATGCTTCTCTTATCCTAAACTCTGAAAGAATGACATCAACGGTCCCTGCTGCCAATCCCTCTTCAAACCCCCATTCTGCTTTCAAAGCTCAAAGGAATCCATACAGTTGAGAAAACTGTCCTCTGAGCCTGGGAGGGTAAAGTACCAAGCAGGCTTGGAGAGAAGTGGCTGTTAGCAAGACGCAGGAAAGGCCAGGCACACTTATGCACTATTACTGTTCATTCCGTCACTCACACTTTTGTACTTGTTGATGTCAGTGCATGTTAGAATTACGGACTTTGTGGTGGAATGCCATCTCTTATGAAGTCTAGACTCATAGGAAGGAGATATCATTGGAACCAAATAAGGAGTCAAGGGCTTGGCTTGCAGTGCCACGCTTGAGGGTCAGTCTCCAGGCTTCTGAAAATGGCTCCAAACATGTTATCTTGGATCACCCATTTCCCAACCAAATTACTCCATCTTGCCTGTTGGGCACAATTATTCATTCATTCTTTCATTCCTGTGTTCTTCATTCAATAAATACTTATTGAGTGCTTTCTATTGTTTTTATACAATAATGTTAAGGTATAGTCCCTGACTTCAGGAGTTGTGGGAGTGAAGAGACAGACATAGAAATAGGTCAATGTGACCAAAGGTTAAAGGTGATGGTAAAGTGTGTGTAGGGTTCAGGGGGCATAAAGGAACCTTGACTTCTTTACATCACCAACTCCTCTGCTACTGTTTTCTGCCCTGCCTCTGAACCCACTACTCATTTCTATCTTCCTCTTCACTAGTTCCTTCTGGTAGATTTCCTTTTTTTTTTTTTTTACTTTGCCACAAGTTCTTTTTTTGACTCCCGGCCCTCACTGAAATCTGGCTTTCTCATAAATGATGACACTTTCCTCACAAGTTTATCCAGTGATGTCTTCTCTTCCTCCCACTTTTCCTGACTCCCAGGGCAAGGAAAGTGCCCACCCAAGGTCTTGCTCCTCAGTATTACTGCTTGCTCGTTAATCATGCAACCACTACTTCCTCTAAGTGGGTGCTTTTACCACTCTTTCTCAACTTTTGGGGGGGATGAAGAGTCAACCTGAGCAATGGAAATTTTTCAATCCCATGTGATTTTACATCTCTTTATAACCATCTTCAGCTGTATTGATTTGCCTGTTATGTTTTATTATCAATCTACATTCTGTAAGGGAGCTTCTATTTTCCAGAACAAGCCTTTAAGGAAAATCTTGTGCCAAGGAGTGGATATTTAAAGCTAGACAGATCAGTCTCCATCCTCAAGGAGCCTGCAGTCCAGAAAAATAAGCAAGTAAAAAGGCTTTCCATGAAAAGGAATATCAGAAGACCAGGAAGCAGTTGCTGTGGGAGGGGTCCCACTGGAATTCACTCCTTCTAATCACTTCCTTTTCCTTTCTGACCCCCTGGTACCATATCGTCACCAAAAATCCCTGCCCTGCTTACTCTTTCTCATGTCTGCTTTATGATTCCTCTCTATTTACCCCATGTTGCTAATAGTTGCTGCAGAAAACAGTGAAACTGCTGCTTATGAATTGATGTCACTCACCCTCATTTATGTCCTCATGGTCCAAGCAGTTTTTGTAATTACCAATCTGCTACTATATTCTCCATGGTGACTTTTCAATTTACCTTGCGACACCACTACCAGCCCCTCTCCCATCACTATTAACAGCGGTGATCAGATTATAGTTCCCATGATATTCCTCCTCCACAGTTCAGCACTTCTCCTTCACCATGTTTTACATCTATTCTATTTCTAAGGACTCCATCCCTGCCACAGACCCCCCTCTCACACCTTCTCTGGGTATCTGAGAAGTCATCACCCAGGTTGTTCCTTCTGGCTGCTTCTCCTTCCCAGCTATTGTCCCTCTTGCCCCTTCACTGACTCTTTCTACCATCTGCTTAATAAACTTTGGTCTCTCCCACCATGCACATGAAACAAAACTCAACTTAAGATCCCTATCCTGTTACTCCTTTCTGAAACAGACAACTTGCTGAAAAGATGGAGGCACAAAAATTTGCTGCCTCCATTTTTGTATAACTATGGTAGCCCCTGTTACCCCTGGTTTTGCTTTCTACGATTCCAGTTATGCTTAATGAATCTGAAAATAATAAATGAAAAACTTCAAAAATAAACAATTTGCAAGCTTTAAATTGCTACATTCTGAGCAGTGTGATGAAATATCATGCCTTTCCACCCCATCCTTCCTAGGACATGAGTCATCGCTTGTCTAGTGAATACTACTGGCCTGTTAGTCACTTAGTAGGCATCTCGCTTATCAGTTTGGGTTCTTGTGTTCACGTAATCTTAATTTTACAAGGCAGAAGATCGATGCTGGCTAGTCAGATATGCCGAAGAGGAGCCATAAAGTGCTTCCTTTGAGTGAAAACATGGAAGTTTAGATTTAATAAGAAGAAAAATCATCTGCTGAGGTTGCTAAAATCTACAGTACAATATTTTGAGAGACTTCATTTGCAAGACCTTTATTACAGTATATTGTTAGTAATTGTTCTATTATTGTTGTTGTAAATCTCTTACTGTTGCCAATTTATAAATTAAACTTTATTGTAGGTATGTGTAAAAAAAAACACATAGTACATAGAAGGTTCTGTTCCATCTGAGGTTTCAGGCACCCACTGTGTTTCTTAGGATATATCCTCTGAAGATAAAGAGCAGTACTGTAGTTTATCATTCCTAGGAATCGACTTTCTCCTCCCATCTTTTTACTTAATTTGCTTACCAGATCATATAAGTGACATATCATTTGCAGAACTCCATTGATTTTGGAGTTGACATCATCAGTCATTTGTTTATCTTCCTTGGCTCCAGACAATGCCTTAGCTCTGAACATTTTCCTATCTCTCCTCTCCATGCCTCTTCTAGGGTCTCCCAAGTTCTAGAAGTTTCTAGAAAAAGACAATCACTACCTATTAGATTTTAAAGCCTTTTTGAGTCCCTTGCATACTACTGTGTTGGAGGACAAAACACCTTTCAGGAGGGGAGTCTAACTAGGTAGGATACAATAGTTTGGGTGCCCAGGCCTGAGCTCAAAGAACAAAATGAGGTAAATGTAATTCTAGGTCTTCAGAGAACACTGAAATTTAAGTCAGGAGACCCAAATTCAGTTGGCAAGATGAAGTACAGGAAAAGAACCAAATGGGAGATAGTCAAAGGTGACAAATGAGAAAAGAGGTAGAACAAGGGAGGGACATTCTTGCCAGATGTTTTTGAATAAAGCTGAACTTGTCCTCAGTTGGCCTATATAGGTCATCAGACTAGCTTAACAGTAAAGTCAAGGAAGACTTAACAAAAAGTAAAAAACAAAATAGTGTACTTGTTCTCATACAATGCATATGTCTCAGTTTCTTCTGTGAAATTTGGATAACAGTAGTGCCCACCTCATTGGGTAATAAGATTAACTTAAACAATGTGTATACAGAACTGAGCACAGGACCTGGTATATGCAGGTATTAGATATTATTATTAATATTCAAACCTGCAAACTATGTAACATCAAGTATAGGCAAACATATCAAGTCATTCTGGTATCAAATTTAACTCTTAACTATTTACCATACTCAGAAATGCCCTCTATTAGTTAATGCTGCAACAAAACTTTTAAAAGTAGGATGTAAATGTTAGTGTTCTGCACTCTTTTTCTCCTGCACTGCTAAAACAACTGCCTTCACTGTGATCACCAAAGGCACGTTTTCAGAACATCATGATGTCTTTTTAGCTACGTTTGAACTATTTCTAACCTTTGTTTGAACTACTTTCCAACTTCTTAATACTTTCTTGCCCTTTGAATTCTAAGGTACTTTGATTTGGTTTTCTTCCTCCCTGACCAATTTCTTCTGTCTCCTTAAATCTCAAGTTCATCCCTAATTTTCCCACTTCCAAAGCCTTTCTGATATGCTTTACTACCAACTTATACCTTTACTGTCTTTGGGTTGGGCTATTGCAATAGTGTAAATAACAAGCTGGTTTCTACTTTTTCTCTATTCCAGGTTGCCGCCAGACCGCCTTCTTTTTTTCTTTAAAGTCAAATATTTGTGAAAAGACTTGTTGCCTACGAGAAAAACTCCCAAGCCTCAGCATATCACATAAGGCCCTTGCTTTTGCCAATTGCTCCAACCTCCTTTCATCTTGTTCCATCTGCTCACTCAGAACTCCAGTCATGCGGAAATGTTCTCCATTGCACAAATTATAACATGTTCTTTCACAAATCCCTGATTTCCCAGTTCCTCTTCCTTGAATCACTTTTCCCCAGCTATTTCATGACCCAGCTCCTTTATTAAGCATTTACCACATTGTATTTTAAATGCCTATTTAAATGTCTATTCTTCTAGAAAAATAATAGCATCTCAAATGTACATAGGGAAAGGTCCTTTTCTTCTCTACAGTTCCATTATCTAGTATCACTGGACTAGACTCCCAGATTTCATTGTGAGTAATCAACAAACATTAAAATGATTTTTTTTGAAGTCACAGTTTTAAAAATTTTCTCCTTAGCTGGAACTGATTGAAAGGAAAAACATGCCGGTTTGAGCTCTCAAGCTCAGACCTCAAGGTAAACATGGATGGACCAGAAGACACATAAAAGACAGCAGTGCTGAATACTTAGCATGCGGATTATCTTAGAACTTCAAAAGTTGTATGATCATGGCAGTGGATAAAACATATATCTTATCATCTCCCTCTCTAAAATCTTTCAATGGCTTTTTAAAGACAGAGCCTCATACCTAATCTGGCCCATAAGGGCCTGCATAAAGAACTTGTCTTCATCCGTTTAGTCTCATCTCACACTACTCTCTTACTCTTTGAACTTTACCCAGACACACCTTCTTTCCCATTTCATTTTTTTTTTTAAACAGGTGAATCTGCCGGGAATGCCCTACTACCCTAAACTAGTCAGTATTTTTTTGTTTGTTTGTTTTTGTACTAGAGATTGAACCCAGGAATGCTGGACATCCACAGTCCATTTTTTTTTTTTGAGACAGGTCTTGCTAAGTTGATGTAGTGGGACTCAAATTTTCTATCTTTCTGGCTCAGCCTCCCAAGTCTAGTTGGTCTTATTTTTTGACTATCAGTCCAAGGACTCAAGTCATCTCCATTACACGGTAGCAGAGTGTAAGGCCTCTTATCTCATTATATTTGGAAAGCAACAGTTTTATGACTATGGTTTATGGACTCAGTCTGGGTCCTTGGGCATACTTTTTAAATTTCTTTATGTCTTGGTTTCCTCACCCGTAAATAGCAGTTTATCTATCTCATAAGACTACTGAGATTAAAGGAGGCAATTTCTGTAAGGCACTAAGAATTGTTGATATGTAGTTGGAAGAGCCCAACATGTCAATCATGATGACATTTACTAGGATGTCTGTCCTCACCCTCCCTGATCCAGCTCTTGGAGTCCCCTTTCTCCTCTAGTCCACGGAGCAGCCTGGTGCTTTTTTGTGTGTGTTAGCCTCAGCACATGGTTCCTAACATAACAGATCTTTGATATGATTTTTAAAAGTAAATTATCAAAAGCCTTGTGTCCAGCTTTTGTCTTACTAGCTAGGCAGTCTCAGGCAATGCCTACCCTTAAGAGATTTTGTATAAAATAATGCGATACGTCTACAAAAGCGCATGACACGTCTTAAAATGCCGTACAAACAGTAGATGTTTATTAAAACAGCGGAGTTCGTGTCCTCCCTCCCCTCCGGCACGTCCCGTCCCCACTCCGCTCTCCTCGCAGCCCACACCCTTACTGTGCCCTTGGCCCTGGGCCCCTCGGGATTGCAGGCGTGGGAGCCCCAGCTCCGCGCGGCTCCCTCCAGCGACCCGCGCCCTCCTTCCTTCCTTGCCCGGACGGACGCACTTCCGGCGGATGTGAGGGGGCCGGAAACGGAAGTGAGCGGCAGGGCGGACTGACGGTAACGAGGCTGAGCGGTGTTCCCTGAGCTGTGTGAAGATGGTGAGTGCGCCTCCCGGACGCCCGAATTTCAGGCGGGCTCAGCCCGGTGGCCTGGCAGGAACAGGCCGCCAGCTCCCAGCCTGTTCCTGACTGGCGGCTGTGGCCTGGGGACGAGGCCGGCCTTGCGCGCCAAGATCTGTCGAGTCACCGGGTTGGGGCGGGCTGGGGCTGTCTGGGGCTGCCGGGCTCAGGCTCTGTTCCCGCAGTACCGGTTCGCCTTTATGCTATTTCTCTTGCTTCTCTGAGTTTTCCGATCGTTGGAAAGGGCAAACCCGAAAAGGCAACGTTATGTGGCGTGTCACCTCCGATTACCCTTTCCCTGAGGGATGCCCTCTGTGAGCCCAGAGGCCTCAAAACCCAACCCCGCTCTTCCCCGTCTTTGTTAACTGCTTGATAACCAACCTACAATTCTAGGTTGCAGTTGTATAATTCAGCCTTACTTTACGTTTTTCAGAGTTCGTAGTATTCCATGTGTTGGAGGGAAAAATCTGTTTGGCAGTATATCCACTCTTGCCTCCTGTTTGCTCCGTCTTTTTCTTATCTCTTACTTTCTCTTTCTCTTCTATTTAAAAAAGAAAGACTTTTTTAAAAGACTTTTTGGAAAGACTTCTGAAGCACCTTTGCCACTGACTGGTATCAGCAGTGCTGGTAGACCATTCATCCAGATCTAGAAAGCTTGTGTTGGTAAATATTGCTAATCACTGTAAAGAAGTTTGACAAACACACTCAGATTTAACTGGTTATTAGGTTTTCACCAGTTTGTTTTACTCTGTTACTTTATTAGAAACCTTAAGTATTAATCCTGATATTTTAATGAAGGAAATTGGAACGATGATGACAGTAGAACCCAGAAATTAGGATTCTTTTTCTTTGTGCATAGAAGGACTTTTCTTTAGTTACTTACCATAAAGCAGTTTGGCAGTAGGAGAATGTTCATGTAAGACAGTAATAAAAGCTAACATTTGGAAAGCTACAACTGTACAGCTCTAGCCCTGGAATAGTTCAGCTATCTGGTGCTGAAGGCCAGAAAAGTGTGTGCTTTGCTAGCAGTCACAAAGTAGATTAGTGAGGGTTCACACTAGATTCCAAATTCTTCCAGATTCCAGATTCTTTTTCTGATCTGCCATAACTAACTGTATGTAGGACAGTGGGAACCCGTTGTGCAAATTTTGAGTTTCACGCTAAGGATTATGTACTTTTATTATTCAAACATTGATGAACCAATACATTGTGTGTGTGTGTGTGTGTGTGTGTGTGTGTTTGAATCAGTTTTGCTAGGCCAAGTTGTGTATGTTAGGAAAACCTTGTTATGCAGATTTGGAAAATGGGTGAGCCAAAGTAGCAAGACCTAGTAGAGTGCTGTTGGAATTATCCCTGTATGATAGCCTGGACAGGGGTGGGAGAATTAAAAAACACTAAACAGGATAAAGTATATGATCAAATAAGTGTACAAATGAGTTAAAAAGTCAGAAAGCTGGTTCTCAGAATAGTTTTTCCTAATATAGTATAAGATTAGATACCTAACTGCCTGTAGCTGTTTTGCATTTTTCTGCAGAATTGCAAGAATATTGTACTTTAAGCAACCAGTAATTTAAAGTTAGCATCTTGTGCGTTTCCTGTTGTAACATTTACTATGTTTTATTTTCTTGTTAATATATCCATTAGATGAAGCCCTGTGAGGTAGATGTGCTTCTTCAGCATCTAGCACAGTATTTAATAGGTACCTAATAAATATTTGGTAATTAAAAGTTTCATAGTACAAATATTTAGGATGACAATATATCAGTTCCCAGTGCACTGTTGTTTTTTCTTCTTAATTTTTTGTTTCACACTATCCTGACTAGATAAATTTTTTAAAAATAGGTTATGTGTTCTTATAGAAACCAAACTTTCTGAAATTCCCTTTTTCTTTTATCTTTTGTGATCACTTTTTATGCTATTCTGTCTGTTCTTAATCTGATTTCTTTGTTCTTTGTCCTTAAGGAATGATATTCTCCAGGATTCTGTTCTCAGCTTTTTCATTGTATGTTAAAATATTGCAACTTGAGAGAGAGCTCTCTTCAATGAAAGCAAATCTGATCTATCATTTTTAGAGTAAATGTCTCTCTACTAGTATTGGAGTAAAAGTCAATGCAAGACTTCCAGTTTTTAAATTTTGCCAGCCTTTGGTTCTGCCTCATATATGTATTTAGCTAGTCATCTCAAATTGCTTGTAGCTTGTTCATTTATATTTCCATCCTTTTAGCAGTGTTAACTTATTTTTTCATGGAATGATTTTTAATCTGTCAGTCTTCAGAGATCAGCTCGGGAGTACTTTCCCAAATTTGTTATTACTTATTGTGTCTTGTATGTTCCTCTACCATAATGTGTAAGGCTTGTTCTGGTTGTCCGGAATGTGGACTCTTTGAGGGCACAGTCCTTAACTTTTCTCTCTCCTGCTTAAAAAAATGCTTTTTTTTTTCACATAGGTGTCTGTGAAAAAAATTATTTTGTATTTAATAATGTTCTTGATTTGTGTTGTAGAATGCCAGAGGACTTGGATCTCAACTAAAAGACAGTATTCCAGTTTCAGAACTTTCGGCAAGTGGGCCTTTTGAAAGTCATGATCTTCTTCGGAAAGGGTACATGGGGGAATTGTGGCTTTAACTTCATTGTAATTAAATGTTTCTCAGAATTGTTTTCCACAAAATTCTTTAAATATTTTGATAGGTTATTAATGCATATTTAAATTTGGGAGATAGCAAGTAATACACCTTAGATAGACGGGAACAGGAAGAGGCTTATATGTTTCCTGTAGTGGAAGAAGCATCAGAGTAGGAGCAGCTAGGAGTAGTAGCTTCCTAGCATAAGGCATCTTCTTAGTAGATGGTATCCAGTAGTATGCTTTGGTAGGATTTTCTTTTTGCTACTGGTGAATTGGAGAGCAGTTTGCCTCCTTATCTTATTAACTGTTGGAGTAATTCATTTTTATTTGGGAGATACTAGAATGTAGCAGTTAAGAGGATGAACTCTAGACTCAGGCTACCTAGATTTGTTACCCAACTATGCTATTTAATGAATATATGTTTTCGGGTAGGTTACTTAATTGCTCTGTGTCCCAGTGTCCTCATCTATGCACTAGGCTAATAGTATGTGTCTTATTTTGAAAAATAAATAAGTTAATACCTGAAAAATACTTAAAACACTACCTGACTTTAGTAAGCACTTAGTAAGTGTTGGCTGCTATTTTTTTTTTCTCTCTAGCTCTAACTTACAGTTACATCTCTTTACACTTTATGTTTCTATGTGTTTAAAATATGTTTAGATACATTTTTCTGGTAGTTCTTTTTCTTGGCAGGTCACTTTCCTGCTAAACTGAATAGGGTTAATGCCTCCTACCCCCATAAATATCCTGTTTTTAAAATTTTTTAAATGTAATCTGAAGGCTTTTGCTTTTATTATGGTAGAATGGCATTCTTAAGCTGGTGTCTGGGGACATATATAATACCTTACAGTTTTGTAGCAAAAGATATAGTAATGATAATAAACACATTGTTACATTCTTTCTATATATAGAGCATTATTTAGCACCATATTTTGGAGGGTTACCTCTAGTGATTGAAGTCTTGGCCAACAATATCTATAATAAATGCATTTTTAAACAATTATGATATAGAATGTTTGACTTTTTTCTTTTATTGTATAGTTTTATGAATTTTAATATATGTATCCATTCCTGTAACTATCACCATAGTCAAAATATAGGACAGTTTTATCACCCATATAAAGCTTTCTCATAACATAGTTTTATAGTGTGTGTGTGTGTGTGTGTGTGTGTGTGTCTGTCTGTCTTATCTGTCTGTCTGTGTTTCCCCCTGGGGATTAAACTCCTGGCCTTAGGCATGCTAAGTACTCACTCTATAATTTTAAACAGTGGGTAGTGAGTACTGTGTCATCTTTTAAATATATTTTTTTCCTTCCAGTTTTTCTTGTGTGAAAAATGAACTTCTGCCCAGTCATCCTCTTGAATTATCAGAAAAAAATGTAAGTATGTTACCTGTATCTTTTTGTCCTCTACTAGATTACTTTTAGTAATATTTTATGGTTTATTGAAACAGTGCTGGTGAGGAATTTGACAATGAAGCTTTATTTTCAATTTGCCCTCTGGGATAGGCTTTTGAATCATCATCATACTCCTTCACTAAATCTCCCTTTCTACACATCCATCTTTGTCTATTTTATGAACAAATTTAAAGATTGGTCCATTTTTTCATTCCTCTCATAATAATTTTCTCACTTGAAAATTTAATTATGTCTCATAATATTTCTATCTTAAGGGTATTGGATGATAGTACAGAGATATCTCTTGCAGTTCCCAGAGTCTCCATTCTAGAAGATGATTAGGATGTAAAAAGAGATCATTTGTTTCCCTTGTTTTATTAAAAGAGTCAGTCTTATGCCTGGGGGGGAGGGGGGGGACAACTAATAGTGATGATTATACAAAAAAAAATTTTTTCTCACTTGAAAAATCTATTTTTCCTTGCCATTTTTGCTATTGATATCTGAGTCCTTTTCTTTAGTTTTGATCTCTTTGTTAAGCCTTGCATTTCCAAATTACTGAGAGACATATCCATTAGGCACAATAGGTGCACAGCTGGCTATCGCATAATCCCCATTCTTAAGAAACTTAATGTTTAGTAGGGAAGATAAGCAGTGACTAGGAGGCTTCATAAAGTGCTACAGAGGACCAAGGATGCAATAACCACTTCTGCTTAGGGATTTTGGAAGGCTTTATGTAGGAGGGGCCTTTGAACAGTTTAGGTTGGTATTTACCAGGTACATGAATGGGAAAAGGTCACTCCCAAAGAGGGAATAGCATGTACAGATGATCTAAAAGTAGCTTAAAGAATTTTTAAGTATATATTTAGAATAAGAAAGCTGTATCTCACTACTGGGGAATATGATGCAGTGTCATCTGGGTAACAGATCACTTATCCTTTTTTTTCTTCTTCCTCTTTAGCAAAGGGAAAAAAATCTTGTTACAAGAAAAAGTAGAACATATGATAGAATTATGAAATAGAGGTTCAAATATGAGAAAACAGAACTCCTAGTTGCTTTTAGTGCAGTCAGGTTTTAGGCTCAGAAGTTAACAGCCCAGGGTAGACTTAAAAGCACATGAGTATGATTATGAAACCATAGTTGATCATCTTTGAGAAATAATAGAGAAGTGAAAATTGCGTATAGACCAAAGATGGATAAATATCCCACTTTTCTAAAAAGGATCTATCTAATCAAAAAGTAGTTTGTAGTAAAATTGATCCTTGGCACTGTTCTTAAGTAGATTGATTTTTAGGTAGATAACTGGGAGCATTTAGTACTGTGCGCAGTGATTACTTCTCATAACAAGTTAATCTTTGTTCATTTTTTTATTAAATTCCAAGTGGGTCAATCAAATGATCAAATTTTCCTACCTGGGATAAACTTGAGGATAAGATGGTGAATTATGGACTCAGTGAGAGTCTTTTTGGCTGATAACTGTCCCCAGACAGCAATGACTAAGGAATTGCCAATCTAGAGGAAACATTTTGGTAGGGATTTTGCCACTACCTGCATCTTATGTAGTATGGTGAGCACTTAAGAAGGCTAGGTGTTTTACAGAGACTTGAGGGTAACCATAGAAAGCATACAAATTGGGTTTTTGGAAAAAAATGCTTGTATGTATAGTTCATTTTGATGAATTATTGAATTGTATCATGGAGGCACAGTAGAGCAAAAGGCCAGGCCAAACTTTATAAGACAAATATTTATAGAGGTGAGTGTAAAGTTCTGCATTTGGGTTACCCCCCCCCCCCAAAAAAAGTGAGTTATACATATTTAGATGGGGTAAACATGACTTACTATATAAAACCTGACAATTTTAATTGACTGTGTCCTCAGTATAAGCCAGCAGGTTGCTTTAGCCACTGAAAAGAACGTTTTTATTGGCCTCTATTAATAATAAAACAGGTCTCAAATCCAGGGAGATTATATTCTCACTTTCTTACACATTGATTCTGTTCTGAGTAATACATGTTAGAGACACTTTTGATAAATCTGAGACTGGCCGAAATGAAGAGTCTAGAAACTTCTTAGGTCTTTGGAGACTCAGTTTAGGTCTTTCTGTCTGCATTTTTCTTTAATCACTTGTGCAGTTAATGACTGTCTTTCTTCCCTCCATCTTCTCTCTCTTGAAACTTTGCAGTACTTGTTATCTGTTGAAGTTCTTTAGCATGGGTTGTGTAGTTGAACTACATTGGTGGCATCATGCTGATTAACTAAGTAAACTCGGACAAATTAATTAATCACTCTTAAGTTTTAGTCTTCTCATCTGTAAAAGGGAATTAGGAATAGCTTTTTCCTTGGCATGTTGCTACCCTCTAGCAGCTCTCCATGATTAGAGCTGCAGTGGTGGTAGTGATCAATCACCCTTATCATCTTTACCAGTGATTTTCAGCAATAGGGAGATTTTGCACCTCAGGATTCAGATGGCATTGTCAGAAATTTTTTTTTCCTCATAGATGGTATGTCTGTAAGGGATTGTTAACAATGATGTCTATTGGGTAGAGGTTAGGGGTGCTATCAAACATCATATAGTGCATAAGTCAGCCCCAACAACAAAGAATTATTTGACCCATGATGTCAGTAGTGGTGTCTTCTGTTTTGTTATGTATCACCATAAAACCTAAATTTAAACATTCAATATATATGTTGATTGATAATTACATTTTTAAAAAATTTATTCTCTTTAGATACACGAGTATGAGTATTGTTGATAATATAATACATACATGGAGTATATCTTATTGGTAATTGCATTTTAATATCACATAACAAGTTGGATGCATTCGCCAGAACTTATATAATATAATTGATTTTTTGTATGAAATTATATTTATTTATCATAAGGATAAATCTAAAGAAAACCTTTCAAATTGTATCATAAAATTTGCAAGTTTTCCCTAACAACTGTGAAAAATTTGTTGTGTTAAACTGATGTACTTTAAAACAGTATTGTTAGATACCTTATTTTCACATTTTTGTATTCGTGGCCCACAGTCATGTCCCAAATAAGTGCTGATCTCTCAATAGATTTTTGATGAGTATGATTTTTTTTGATGATTATTAGAAACAAATCTTCCAAGAGAGTGTAGTATAATTAAAAATAACACCAAGAATTCACTTTATCTCATAATAACAGTGACTCATTCAGAACTTTGTAGCAGTTTGTTTGCATATTTTATCCAGCTGCCCTTAAGAACCACTTTGGGAAACCACATTTTAGATCCAGAGTCACATTAATTTATTTTGTCTGAGGCATATTAAATTAGGATCAAGTTTTCTTAATATTGGTGCTTACAAAAAGAGGATTCTAGGGGAAAAAATTGTTGATTAGTAACCAATACAAACTGAATAGCCTTTTAGAGGTTCCCCCAGAGGGATCCCCCTCTCCCCCTGCCAAAAGTGGAATTTAAATATCAGAAGTTTAATTAACAACATATTACAATGTGTGATTATTTTATTGAAATCCTTTGAAATAATATACTTTCGTGCTTAGAAATTCACTATTAAGTTTGTCATGTATGTGTGTTTCTGGATCTCAACTTATTTACATATTTTCTTTGCTCTACCAGTTTTGCAATGCTCCTAATCAAAAGCACTGAAATATAATTATGCCTTATAAGTATCCTTTTACAATGTGAAAAACATTGCTTAATTTATTAGTTTTGTAAATCTAAAATTTAGGTAATAATTTTACACTGGTGATGTCTGTCTGTAAGCTGGGTAAGACACTCAGAAATGTTCCAGAATTAGAAGAAACTAGTTAAAGCACTTTGTTTTAATTTTAGTTATGAACATTAAAATATTCAAATGTTATGTTGTGTATGTATCAATGCTGTTTTGAAAGCAGAATACTGAGTGTAGCATACATTGTTTTTTGTAGTTCCAGCTCAACCAAGATAAAATGAATTTCTCCACGCTGAGAAACATCCAAGGTCTGTTTGCTCCTCTAAAATTACAAATGGAATTTAAGGCAGTGCAGCAGGTGAGTTTATGGAGCTTAGTTATGTTTTGTCTTACACGTGTTGACATTAGTCGAAAGACTCCTCTGTTTTCATAATGGCAGTGCAAGCATTACTTTCTTTGTTCCATTATAACCTATTCTGCTTCCCTCTTTTTAGTATAGAATCTTAATTCCTCCATCATAAAGGAAAAAAGAGCTCGTTAAATGGAAAACTCCTTCAACTTATAGGCTTAGTATCTGAGAACTTACCTGCATCTACTGTTCGTGTTTTTCTGCTTTTTATGGATTATGCTGCATTTGAGATGCTGTAGGAGTATCCACCTGGTAGTATTGAGTATGCAGTTAGTTTATAGCTGGGTATACCTGTTGCAAAGGAAAAAGTACTTGGAAGTTGTTCCTTCCAAGTGTGTAGGAACTGCCTCCTTCCTATGTTCTGGATTATATCACATCACTGTACTTCAGGGAATTCCCTTTCTGTAGTTGATGCCTTCAACCTCTCTTTATCCTTGCTGTCTCATCAGCAGCTTTTACATATATTCAAATCCTTTTGTCTTTTAAAATAAAACAAAAATTATGTCAATCTCAAATTTCTTCATAGAAACTTCTCTTACATTGTTTGCTTCTATAAGTTGAACTCCTTAAAAAAGTTGCCTAGGTTACCTGTATGTGGCCCTTTACCTCCTATACATTCAACCCACTGTATTCTGATTTCCATCGCACTAGAAAAATCAGTTCCTAAGTAATGTGGATGTTGTTTTGCCGTCATTTGATTTGAGCTCTCAGTTGTATTTGACCCTCACATTTTTTTGGCTTTTAGGAACGCCACATTTTCCTGATGTTCCCCTCATCTCTGAAATCTCGTTCTCAGGTTTCTCTCTGTATGTTCCTTTGTTTTGTCTGTTCCCTGAAGTGCCAATTTTGTTAATACCTCATCTTTGGTTCTCTCCTCACCTTATTTCCTACCTGTTTCTATTGCAATAGTTATTTACATGCTGATAATTCCCAAGTTATAATTCTCATGAACTACAAACCTGCCTCCTTTTCCGATTCAAAGTCCTACCGGTGCCTCAAATTTCACTTGTGTAAATACAGAATAACTCATTCCTTTCATACTCCTTATCACATATGGATAGATTTTTGCCTAGGGCAAAAACTGAAGTATTAGCCTTGATTATCTCAGCACCTCATCCCCAACTCCTTCACCCCATCCTCCACCCCCCAAAACAGTCAGTGCATTACATGATCTTCTCCCTGCATCTACTATGCTGATTTTTTGTTACTGTTTTTTTGGTACTGGGGATTTAACCCAGGGGCGCTTCACCACTAAGCCACATCTCTAGCCCTTTTTATGTTTTATTTTGAGATGCGGTCTCACTAAGTTGCTGAGGCTGACTTTGAACTCACAATCCTCCTGCCTCAGCCTCATGAGTCTCTGGGATTACAGGCATGTGCCATCTACTGTGCTGAATCTTAACCTGCCATGCTTCATCTGGATTACTGCAGCACTCTAGCTGCTGTCCCTCAAACCTATTTACACTGTAGCCAGAATAAGCTTTGTAAAAAAAAAATTTGATTATATTACTCTTGTTACTTTGCCCTCAAAATAAAACTAAGCGCCTTAATGTGACTTGTTTATGAATTGGCTTCTTCAAACTGTAGTCTACACCCTCCTCAACTACCTGCAATTCTTTGATTATGTTCTTTGACCTTTGGCTTCTGCACATGTTTTCTTATTCCTGTGAATTCCTTTCTCAGACTTAGCAAAAATTGTGTCTTTTTCAATAAATTCTGTTAATGCCATCAGTTGTATTGGTTAAGTTATTCTTGAAGCTACTTTGAATACTTCTTACCAAAAATAAAGCTCTAAAAAGAGCATGACTTTAAATCAAATTATCTTAAGTCTAAATCTTGGTACTACCTTCTAGTCTTAAAACTTCAAGTAAGTTAGAGAAGTTTCATAATCCCAGTGCTTTTTGGGGTTTGTTTTTAATGTGAAATGGAGAGCAATAAGAATAGCATTGGGTTATTCTGAAGATTAAATGAAATAATGTATGTTTGGCACATAGTTGTTGGCTTTTCTTTCTATTATCTTGTTTACTATTACTCAGATTTCAAGTACATATTGCTCATATTTTGGACCCAAGTTATTTAAGACCATTTAATCCAAAATCTAGAATTTCAACTTTCTTTTTTAAACCATAAACTTTTGCAATTCCTGCTTATCAATATACTTAATGACTGGTAGTTCATCCCTGTTTTTGATGCTTTCTCAGTACTCTACCTCTGATCTACCTACTTGCCAGACACTGTACTATTGGCTTAATTTATAGGCTCTTGTTTCTGTTTCTTCTCTTCCTCCTCTTTTCTACTCACTTCCCATTTTTCTTTTTGGTTTGACAGTCTAGAGAATTTTTCCACACTATAAAGATCTAAATAATTGTATAGACCATTAGTAATTGAAAAGCATTAATGTCTTCAGTCTGGAATATGTTTTGGGAGAAGTCTGATTATAACTGCCCCTTTAGATTCTGAAGGTATAAATGCTTTAAAAATCCTACTGTCATTAGTCATTGGCCATCTATTACTCTTTTGGTAGTCTTTTGACAATATCCAAAAGTATCTTCACTGACTTAGTTACAACTGCTGGACAACTAACAAGAACAAAGACTGAAAATTTGGTTTGGCTACATTAAAGTTTGTTGAGTAGCATCTGTGTGCCAATGACTATACTGTACACATTTTAAAGTTTTGGATGAGGAAACTGAGGCTGGAATGGGTCAGTTAACTTGCACAAAGCTATGTGATTGGTTAGGTGATAAAATCAGAATGTGAGTCAATATCATTCTGCCTCTAAGCCCATGCTTTGTCCACTATGTTGTACTTAGATACCAGTCTTTGGTACATGTATTTAATGCTTGAAAAAAAGTGATCACATTGGTTCAGAAAGACATATTTTCAAAGCCTTCACAGGTGACTTTGGTTGACATTTCTGGTTACCACCACTGTTTGAAAGGGATATGCCTGGGCTGGGATTGTAGTTCAGCGGTAGAGCGCTTGCTTTGCATGCGTGAGGCCCTGGGTTCGATCCTCAGCACCACATACAAAGCAATAAAATAAAGACATTGTGTCCATTTACAACTAAAAAAAAAAAAAAAAAAGACTGGTTAAAAAAAAAAAAGGGATATGCCTAATATTTGTACTATGAGTTGTACAAAACAACATACAAAATGAAATAATTCATTTAGCAAGTAGAGTAATACTTTTACTGAATTGCAATTTGTTCAGGAATGTGATCATCCCATATGTATCAGGAATAAGGCAAGGTGTTAAGCTCTGGGATTTTGCATCTATCATGTCACACATACTGTAGTTTTTTTGGACAGTAGCCAAACTTCAAAGTATGCGTAAACCTGATGGGATTAAGTGTTGATATAAGTGATGATTTTTATATCTTGACATACTTTGAAAAAAGTTCTGAGGAATTTTTAAAAACTTGGTCTATATCTAAGATATGAAGTGTTTTCTTTTTCACCCTCACTGGTGCTATTTTACTTAGTTTTGTGAACTTTTCAAATAAAAAGTGAAGAATATGAAATCAGATAATACATTTTTCTGACTTTTCCCCTTGTTTTTCTTCTAATTTTGCTCTTTTCTGCTTTCCCAAAGGTTCAGCGTCTTCCATTTCTTTCAAGCTCAAATCTTTCTCTGGATATTTTGAGGGGTAATGATGAAACTATTGGATTTGAAGATATTCTTAACGGTAAGTGTCATTCAGCATCTTTTTGTGGAGCTCTGTAATATACAAGGTGACAACAGCAAACGAAACAGAGTTCTTTGTGTTCATAGAGCTGACATCAGTTGAATTCACTTGTTCTGTTCACATCAGTAAGGCAAAATTGAATGGTAATGGAACTGTCTTTAAACAATTTTTAAAGTGAACATTATTCATGTGAATTCTGTGATTATAGTGGTTATAGCCATTTCAGTCAAGATAGTCATTCATTTCATGTCCTGAGCATCAAGTCTGATGTGTTTGTCTGATACAGTAATCCTGTGGTGGCTTAAACAATGATAGTTGTTTCAGTTTTCACAGCATTTGTGGGATGTAACTAGTTTGTATTTCATTAGGTGGTAAGGAGAGTGTCATTTTTAACAAAATTCCCTAAATGATTGCATTGTGTATGAGATTAATGACTTAACTAAGAACAGTGTGAGCAGTATTCTCTATTTTTTTTGGTCCTGAGGAAGATAAGCAAATAGAATCTTGTGCAGTACTACCTCTGCTCTTTAAGCCTCAGCAGTACAGAAGAAACAGAAAATCCAACAACAGGATTAAGTTTTATTAGTTTTGCTTGGCTGTTTATGTCTGGTAAGGAAATGTGGACACAACAGAAGTCTAGTGAACCTCTTTGAGAATCTTCCCTGAGGGAACTTTCTGAAGCAAGAAAGCCTGGATTCCTAAGCTTATTTGAAACTAGTAAGGTGATAGGTCTGTGCATTCTTAACTTTTATTTAGTTACAAAAATATATTCATTTGAAAATCTGCTTCTGTAATCCTGTACAAAGAAAGGAAGAGGGACTTACTGAAGATTTTAGTCAATTGAATATATGTCAGGCATTGGACTAGACTCAGTATACAATGGTGAACAAAATAAATATCTTCTTTCTAATGGAGGAGGCAAATGTTAAACAGAAAAAAATAGCATATAATTAGAAATTGTGATAAATTTGGGGAATATGACACACAAGTTAATTTCTGAAAGATATATGGATTAGTTGAGTTAAAAGTAGAGGAAAGACTTTCAGGCAGAAGAAACAATATGTCCAGGGTCTGCTCTAATCTAACAAAGAACTCTGAAGGGTTTGAGATTTTACTTACTTACAAGCTAACAAGTTAGCCTGTCATGGTTTCATGGACACTGGCAGAAGACACCAGCCTCCTGGAAACAAATAACTATTACTTGTAGCAATCGCAATAGCCAGAGTATTAGCATTTCTGTTGGTTTCCCACTTCCCCACAGGGCAGCATGAAAAGAGAGGGTCAGGCAGTGCCTATATAAATGGTATTTTGTTTCTGGAGAAGAACTCCATATTCAGGGTACCTGAATCTCAGAATAGATAATAAATCTGGCCATTATGTGCTCCTCTGCTTTGGATATTCACTTTAGAAACAGCCTTGAAAAGATAATCCATACCAATGGCAGTTTCTGTGCTCCCAGAAGTTGCAGAGTTGTGAAAGACGAATTGAGAATTGTTCCTAGCACACTTGAGAGCACTGTAAGAAGACTCATGACTGGAGTGTTTTGAGCAAAATAGAGTGGAATAAGGCAAGGAAGGTCTTTGACCTAGATAGGGAACACATAAGCCAAGGCCTGCAGACCACGAACAGAAGTCTGGAGTTTAAGCCATGGAATGGTTTTAAGTAGAGGTGTAATGTGATACAAGTTCATGTTTAAAAAGTTCATTAACTATCTGGTGGGCATCTTATTTAATTCATTCCTTGCATCTATCTAAGGTAGATGTTAAGCTAGAAAGATTCCCCATTGAGGTAGATGGTTTTTATCACGTGACTACTGGATTGCCCTTTGGATGGTTTCCCTTTGTGGGTAACTGCATAAGATGCAGGTAACTTTGAACTTAGGATCTTGCAATAGCTCTTCCTGCTGCTTAGAATATTTTTTTCTCATTTTTCAGATTCCATCTTTAATGTTGCTTCTTTAGAGAGCCTTTCCTTGATTACCTTTTGATTACCTAAAGTGTCCCCATTCAGTCAGAAGTTTAAAAAAGTAAAATTTAAAAGAAAGTTGTAGTTAAATAAATGAATGTTCTCTGCTCAAGAATTTAAAGCTTAACCTCTGAAACTCAAATCCCTCATGATTATCCAGATCCCATTTCTCTGCCTTATCTATTAGTTACCTGTTTTTTTGTTTTTTTTTTTTTAAATATTTATTTTTTAGTTATAGGTGGACACAATATCTTTATTTTATTTTTATGTGGTGCTGAGGATCGAACCCAGTGCCTTCCGTGTGCTAGGCGAGCACGCTACCACTGCGCCATAACCCCAGCCCCTTACCTGTTGTTTTAGTTACTGTATCCTTCTAGACTTTTTTCCTGTGTCTTTATAGAAATATAGTCAGAAAATACTTGACATTGCTTGGTGTTTATCTTTTTTTTTTTTTTTTTTAAGTACAGTTAGTATCATACTGTGTATGTCTTGAAGTATGTATTATGTATTTCTCTCACACACATATATGGTTCTTATTTTTTCCTCATTAACACAAAACAATGGACATATAGACATATTTGCCTTTGCTTTGTACTCATGTGCAGGCATCTTTTAAAAAGTTTTATATTTTGAGATTTTACTTACTTACAAGCTAACAAGTTAGCTTGCTATGTATACAGCAGTTTATTACTAATAATCGTGGCATTGTCGATTGTTACTAAGGCTGCTTTTGTGGCATGACAGGTGTGGAGAATATTGACTACTGAACTGATGTGATACAAAAATCTTCAGTCTCTTAGGTACTTCAGTAAGGAAACTCCAACATTGGTTATACTGAACTGTTACTCTTGATAATCATCATTATAATGTGAATGGGAATTCTTTTTAAAGAATCTTGAAAAAGGAGAGCTTTTCAAAATGATTTTTTTTTAAAATCAGCTATGTTGACATGTATTTGACATGCCATCTCATGCACCCGTTTTTAAATGTACAATCCTGTGGCTTTTAACAAGTGTGTATAGCTGGGTTCTCCCAATCAAGCTATAGAATTTTTCATTACCCCAAAAAGTTACCTTGGTCTCTTTGCAGTTAGTCACCTAACCCTGACCCCAGGCAACCACTGTTCTATTTTCTGTCACTTTGGACTAGTTTTGACTGTTTTCAATTTTCATGAGAGTAAAATCATTGAATTTATCTTTTTTTTGAGAATCTTTTCAAATGTTTGTTTTTGTTTGCTTTCAGATCCATCTCAAAGTGAACTAATGGGCGAACCACATTTGATGGTGGAATATAAACTCGGTTTACTGTAAGATAGTGTACTGTTCATGAATCAGAGGGGCTGCATCTTGTTACAGTTCTTTGTTATAATTTGATATATACAATATTAAAAGTACTGACACATGAGATTCTGCCTAAATAGTATCCATGATTATTTGAACTTATTTGAGTCTTCGATTTATGACCATGTGACAGTTACAAGCACTAAAGGAAGATGATTTTAAAGTTTCTAATTTATAGTAAAACTATAGCTTTATTTGTCATTCAGAATTATTTTTCAGGAATATTATAAATTGTCAACAGGTTCTAATCCAACTTACTTTCTAGATATTCCATAAGTTTAATTTTTAAAAATAACCAGTATCAATATTTCAATCTACCAACTTCATAGCAACATCTTTCAGAATAAACATCTATAATTGATTTCCATGACAGCACCCCAAATTGAGTATAGAAGATATTTATCATGTTTCAGTGTAGTCTGTGAAAAAAATATTATGTTGATGGTATTTTAGAACTACAGCTACTTGATTCTTTTATGATGAAAAGTGTCATTTCAAAGGTTTTGATTTTGTCTTTAAGTGAAAAATTAAAGCAACCAGCAGATGTAGATTGAACTCTTGTACTTCATGGATTTAATATGTATTTGATATATGAGCAAGCAACACTGTTAAAAAGTAAAACTCATTTTTATACATACTGTGCATCCTTGAACAAATTTCATAACAAATTTCATAATTTGTTTTAAGCAATTTTCACCATGATTACTCTTCTTATAAAGTATTCTTTATGAACCTGCTATATGAAAATTAAAGATTTTTAGAACACTAATGCATGGGTCATTTTTCACTAATTCTAAATATATTTTGATTATCAGTTTTTTAGGAACATCTTTTAGATAATTATTGATTTAAAACATTGAATATTTAGAGACGTTTGTGGTATCACAACTTTATGTGGGCTGCTGCTGGCATCTAGTGGGTAGGAACCAGGACACAGCTATCCTGCAGTGCATAGGACATCAATTTATGGTCATGTAAGAAACTGAAGACACTGGAGAAATGACTTCAAAACTCAATTCTTCATGAAACGGTAGCCTTCTATGTCTTTAAAAAAAAGTTATCAATGAATATTCTAGAATCATCTGCATTTACAGTTTACTGTCTGTAACCAAAATTTATTTAGTTCAAAAATGGCAGTAGTGCCAAGGTTGACAAAACTTGAGATAAATCAAGCTTATCTTGATTTATTAAAAGGAAAAATACATTAAAAGGAAAAATCTCTTGCTCTGGCTGTTGAGATTAAACTTAAAGTTGTCTTTGCCAGTTCACTCTATACCTAAACAATGAGAAAATATAGAAATAACAAAGATTCACTATTTGATTATTTCTAGATATATTTGCTTTCAACTACAGTTAGAGATTTCTGTTCCCTGTTGTGGAAATAATACATTCCCCTCCTGACCAGTAGAGGGCATTATGAAATTGAGTGTAGTTTGAATGGAAAATCTGAAGTTTTAAATTTAGAAAATGATATCCTTGGATATGCTTACTTTCCCATGATCTTTTTGCTTCCTCTCTCCTTTTTCTGTTTTACCTTCTTTTTATATCAGTGGTTCTCATTCTTGAATGCATATAAAGAGTCAGCCAGGAATCTTGAAGAAATTTTGATGTCAAACATCTGGATCTGAGAAATTCTAATAGGACTAGTTTAGAGTGGATCCTAAGAAGCGTATTTTTGAGACACTCTTCAGGGTTGAGACTCTTTGTTTACATGCTTTCTTTTCTTTCTTTCTTTGCTTTCCCTTATTAGCATCATTTATTCAAGTCTTCTAGTGTTTCTTAATCTGCAGTCTGCAGTGGGAAATTATTTGGATTCCTTCAAAGGCAGTTGCAGGTCCCTCTGAGTTAACTCCAAACTTTTCAATTAGGCATTCTTTTTTTTCTTTTAGATGTTAGGATTTTTCTTGGAGAATTAGTTTAGTATTTTCCTTAAAAGCCTTTTAATACACATGAGAACAAAGGAGTTGGTAGATTTTACCATCTGGAAGTATTGAGGGGTTGGGACATAATTGAGAATTATTTAGCACACCATGGTATGGCTCTTTGATCAAAAACACCTCTGCATTCCTTCCTCTGTACAAAATATAAATAATAGGCTTATCACTTTTCATTAATTTTGCCCTATGCTGAGGATGTTTCCTTTTTTCTCCTGTGTTTTATTATTCCTTTGAATGCAGATATTCAGGAATATAAAAGATGACCTGAAAATATTAGGAAAAACAAAACAATTCTGTGATATATCTTTATTTTTTATTTTTTGGTACCGGGCATTGAACTCAGGGGCACTTGACCACTGAGCCACATCCCCAACCCTATTTTGTGTTTTATGTAGAGACAGGGTCTCACTGAGTTGCTTAGCGCCTTGCCCTTGCTGAGGCTGGCTTTGAACTCACGATTCTCCTGTCTCAGCCTCCCAAAATGCAGGGAATGCAGGGATTACAGGCATGCGCCACCGCGCCCGGTTCATGATATATCTTTAAATCTACAACTGGTTAAATGTTTTTTTCAAATACATGAAATATAAGCCAAATTTGGACTTGCTGTTTTTTAATAAGGGAAAACCCCAAATGCTGCTATTCTTCATTGTGTTTAGTTCATTATTTCAAAATTGAAATTCAAATTTATGTTTAATAAATGCTTTCATCTTATTATATATCCTTAATTATTAAAGAATGAGAGCATACTGTTTTTCAAAGAGAATTTCCCTAGGTTCTTCCCCCCCACTCCAAGTCGAAAAGAATAAGGGACTTTAAAACTTTTTAAAATGAAGGATCAAGTTTTGAAAGTTGAGAGTTTGCTTCCAGATCTTGAATTTATTTCTGAGCCAGTAGACGTGCTCTGGCAGCTGTACTTTGTCTTTTTACTTCTTTCTGGTGTCATGACCTAATGGAGACAGGAAGAAGCTATATTGTTCATGGCTGTGACAAAATAAAGGTCACAGAGGGGATATGGCTTTGGGTCAGTGGAAGATCTGGTAGAATTCTGCTTTAACTTTGACTGCACTTATTTATTTTTGGAGAGATGAATTAATTTTAACCTCAATACTTACATCACACTTTTTGTTTTTTCTCTTTACTATATATAAATCTTGTAAAACCTAATGAGTTTTTTTCATCAACTTTATTAATTCTGAAAGAACCACCCACATAACCTTCATGTAGACTTACCAATTGTTAACATATTATCTTACTTCCTCATGTATAGATTGAGGATAACATTTTTCCTCATGTGTAGATTCAGGATAACATTTTTGGCAAGAAGTCCACAAAGTGGGCAGTGAGTACTTCTTACTGCATCACATCACAAGTCCCACAAGTCCCACTTGGTGATGCTAAATTTAATAGATGATGGCTATCAGAGCTTTCCATTATAAAAATAGTTTTCCTTTTGTAATTAGTAAATAATTTGTGAAGTAATTTTGAGATGTATTCTTTTCCCCAAGAACTTTTTATTGTTCTAATTAGTTCCCCAAGAACTTTGATGCAGGTTTTTAGTGTCCATGAAAATTTTTTCCCTAATCATTTATCATATAGTCATGGGGGTCAAGGGATGGTTGCAAAATTATGATATTTTATTATTTCTTCTACTTGTATTGGCTGACGAATTTTTGTTAAGCACAGTTACTCCATATTTCCTCTTTCTGAAGTATCTTTATGTACTCATGGATTCTTATTTAATGTTTAAAATCTGTTTCTATCAATACCCTTTTGATACTCTAAACCTAATCATTATACTGAACATTAGTGCTTTAAGAAGAAAATTTTAATGGTGTACAAGTGCTAAATTTTAATTTTTAGCATTATTGTTATGTTACAGAATATTATATATTGAGATATTTTAGTTACCATAATCAGTTGTCAAGGGTGTTATAACCAAAAAAAAAAAAAACTATTTTGGCTTACTGATGTTCTGCCAGATCACCAGAGAGATTGCAGAGGCCTGGTCAAGCAGGCTGTGGTTTTTGCTCCATTCTATACACAGTTTTAAAGGCACCATAGTATTGAAATTTCAGAGATGACAGAGGAAACTGATAAGGCACACTAGATGGCACACATTTGTTCTTTTAATACTTAATATGAAAGTTTTCAATTGTCTAAAAGCAAATAAAAATATATAATATAATCCTTAGGTCCCCATCATCTAGCTTCAATAATATACTCAGGGTCAATCTTATTTCACCTACATTTTTTTCATCCATTTTCCTCAAAGGTATTTTGAAAGAAATTCTAGACATTTTCACAGTAAGTATTTCAGTTTATAAAACTAACCACAAAACTGTTATATCTAAATTAATAGTAATTCCTTATAAATACCCAATGTTTAAATTTCTCATGGTCTAATAAGCCTGTTTTGTTTGAATCAGGTTCTGTGTAACAGCCACACATTATGATTAGATTTTGTGCCAACCATCTTTTATAGTTCCTGTCTCTTTCACTTAATGCTAGTTGTTGAAGATACCAAGTTGTAGAACTTTCTACAGTATAGATTTTGTAGTTTGCATCTTTTTTTTTTTTTTTTAAATATCTTTATTTTATTTATTTTTTTATGTGGTGCTGCGGATCGAACCCAGTGACTCATGCATGCAAGGCAAGCGCTGTACCACTGAGCTATAGCCCCAGCCCCGTAGTTTGCATCTTTGTGATACAGTTGAACATGTTCCGCTCTTCTGTATTTCCTATAAATTGCTGGTTGAATCTATAGGTTTGATTAGGTTCAGGTTCATTATTTTTGGAAACATCACTTCATTAGGAGGTGTGTTGTGCTGTAAGATACTTAATACCTAACCATCTCTCATTTTGTGATATCGATGGTGGCTGTTGACACATTACAATACACAGATCCAAATGGGCTGCAAAACAGTGATTCTAAATCCATCATTTCTTTCTCTTTTTTTTTTTTTTTTGCCAGAATTCTTCCTTAAAGAGAGATTTCCTGTTATCTACTATTTGCTTAACTAGGGGTAAAGTCATGTAGAAAAGGCAGGGAAAAATATACTTTATTATTTCTTTTTATTGGTAGCAATTTTTCCTGAGGCAGGATTGCAAGTTCAAAGTCAACCGTAGCAACTTAGGTCCTAAACAGTTTAGCAAGTCCCTGTCTCAAAATAAAAATAAAAAGGACTGGGGATGTGACTCAGTGGTTTAGTGCTCTTGGGTTCAATCCCTGATATCCGCCTCACCTCCAAAAAAGAATTCTAACAATTTTCAAAATACAAAATTTGTATTTATGCAATAACAAAAATGAGGTTATTGTACTCTGTAACAGTGACCAATTTTTGTTGTTGTCAGTGTTAATATGAAGGATATATATTTTTTAGTGTTTTATTTTGCATTTTAGTCAGCTTTTTTTGCTGCTATGATTAAAATGATCTGACAAGAACCTTTAGAGGAGGAAAAGTTTATTTGGGGGCTCACAGTTTCAGAGGTCTCAGTCCATAGACAGACAGCTCCATTCCTTGGGGCTTGAGGTGAGGCTGAACATCATGGTAGAAGTGAATGGTGTGGAAGAGTATGATGGAGGGAAGTGGCTCACATTATCAGAAGCAGAGAGAGAGACTCCACTCACTAGATACAAAATGTATACCCCAAGGTCACACTCCCAGGGACCCACCCTACCTGCCTTCAGATACCACTTGATTAATCCCGTCAGGGGATTAATACACTGATTGGGTTAAGGCTCTAAAGCTTCTTATTGCCTCACACAAGCTTTTGGGGGACACTTCACATTCTAAACCATAATAGTTTGCTTGTTTGTTTTTCACAAAGATTAAAAGATCATAGACCAAATGACCATTTTAGGAACTAGGCCTGTCTTAAGAGGCTTTCTCTTTTTTCCTTCCCTTAAAAAACAAAAACTTAATACCTCCAGGGTTTAGCTTTGGGGAAAAGATAGGCAAGGTGAGCCACCAGAGTCCATTACCCTCTCTTTTACTCTCCACATTGTAGAACTCATTTGTGGTCTTTTGACTATCTGGGTCCACTCTAATTCCTAACAGCACCCTGAATCTTAAAGGAAAATTGCTGAAACTCCTTTATGTATGGTCTCAGGGAAATAGAGCCTGCCTCCTTCTGTAGGCCTAATAGGGCAGGTTGGCCTTCCCCTGTGCTCTAGGCTCTGCAGAGGGCAGACCTGTGACCCAGTCAGCCAAACTCGTTAGTGTTACTTGCGGGAGTCTGGATTGGGTTCCTGCTCCATGGAGTCGAAGAATGAACACCTTGAACACTGCTGAAGTAATCAAGCAAGCAGGAATTTTATTAAAAAGGAAAGGGAGAGAAAGATTCAGAACACCTGGTGCAGCTTGTTTAAGGCTTACAGTGCTCCTCATTTTACAGGCATGGAGGGAAAAGTTGATGAGCTCTTCTTGATTGGCTTGATATTTCAATTGTCCTGTGGCAGGCACAGCTGGATTATGGATTATGTAGTTGTTTTTGGTGAGATGGAAATTTACACCCTTTTGAGAAACAGGAACTGTTTTACAACATGTTGGGCCTGTTTAAATGGCTGTCCTTATGCTTCTGCTCTTGTTGACCTTTACTGTCCCTTCCCGACTGTCTTCTGCCTACCCTTCTCTATCTCATTAGGACTGGGACTTGTGAGTCCAGGAGACCGTGAAATAGGTGCCTCATCACTGCACAAACAGTGTGCCCTCATTCACACCACACGTCATCATTATGGTTTCTGCTGCTCTATTTGTGAAGCTCCTTTGGTTCCTGATTGTTTCTTAGCCTGCTCCTTGGCTTGCTACGGAAGCTGTGACCTTCTAGTATCCCTTATAGTAAAGCCCTTTATATATAGAAGAGTGCATTTTGTTGTTTGCACTCGGAGGTCTCTGAATGAGTAATGTTAACAGTCACCTAGTAGTATAGGGAACAAGTCCCCAGAGACAGTGGTAGATTAGTTATCTGACCGACAGGTTACATAGTGACTCTAGGTAGGAAATCTAGCCGCCTTTGGCAGGCAATTGAAAAATAGCTATCCTGTCTGGTTTCATGAAATCATGGGCTCATTTTATAGTAAGATCCTGGGCAACCAGACTAAGAAAAAGTCGGTATTCTGGATTTAGCTGCTTCTAACAGCATTAGTAGGATGGGAGGGGGTTAAAGAAGTGAATAATAAGTTCAAATCCCCATCAAGCCAGAGCATCCTACAGGATTTCATTTATTACAGATATCATAGTAGAAAACAAGATCTGAGTCTCCCCAGTCAGCATAGCCGGTGCATGTGGGGAGCTAGCTCTATGCTACGCCCTTATGACTAGCCATTGTGTGTAAATGGGAAAGGCACAAAGGAAGGAGGAACTATGTGATTGGTTTACTGTTAGTTCCCTCAACGTGCAGCTCGTGGACAGAATTCAGGGGGCTTATGTGCCTTGCCACATGGACAGCTGTTGCATATGTGCATTGTCTCTGATTGGCCAAATGGCCCTATAAGTTGAATGCTTATTCTGCAAATAAACGGGTACCTGCTCTGACTGGACTCCCTAGCGTGTCTGAATGTCCTGTGGCGGAGGGCTGGGAACTGGCAGTTAGTTGGCTCCAACTCTTCCCAACTTCCATGGCTAGGTGAATGTGGGGGGTGCCCCTTCGATCTGCTGGCTCGGGACGGACCGCAACCCCCGCAGGTGAATTAACTGTCTCACCAGATCTATTCTGTGAAAATGAGCATTGATTAGGATCTGTAGTATCCCAAAGATTAAGTGAGGAAGTAGTTTCTTCACTTGGAAGGTGTTCCTTTCTCCATTAAGACATCGTTCCCTCAAAGAGGTCCATTTACCAGAGAAAGCCAGTTCCCCTCTTGCCACAGTCCTCTGTTTCCAAACTCATAGCCAGTGTCAAAGAGTGCAGCTTTCCTCCTGGAGGTCAAATCCAGAGAAATCTAACATATAGAAAGGATTTGGGGTCTTTGTCAATTTCTAGTTACAAGAAATTCAGGAACACCTGAAGAAATAGGTTATGAGTGTACTTTTAGAATATCAGCATGCTGCCCTTACATAAGTTAATTCTAGACTCAAATAACTCAAGATGGATATGGTTTTAATCATTTGTGGAATTAGATTTAGCACAGGTACATGCTAAATGAAGCAGAGATGCCAGAGGTCCTTAGCATATTGCAGACTGATTCTCAAACTTTTGTGTGTGCGTCAGAATCACAAGGCTTTTCAAAACACTGCTGAGCTTTATACCTAGAGTTTGTGGCTGAGATGGAGCCTAAGAATTTGCATTTCTATATGGACACTTCTAGATTCACAAAGGAGGACAGGTCTAGGTCTGGTTAACTCAGTGGCTCAGGCATTCTTAGGATTCTTTGTCCTTTTTTGTTTGCTTCTCTGCTTGCGAATCCTTAGGCTGGCTCCCCCTAGAGTTCTGCCATTATCTATATAATTTCAGGCATCACCATGAGGTGATAATCTCTCGGCAAAATGATACTGTAATGCCCAGACTCACGAGACCACCAGAGACCACCAGGAATTCCATCCTGATGCAATTACAAAAGGGATCTTTTATTTCAAGCTCGAGCAGGGACTGCCCACACCTTCACCGACGCAGCGGGTAGGGAGGTGCGACCCCAAGTCTAGGGGAGCGGGGATTTTTATGGGTTACAATCGCAAGCAGGGGAGTACATGCCTTGGCGTTACATGATTGCGTAAGGGAAAGCGCGCAGGGGGACAGTGGTCTTGTCACTATAGGATTGGGTAAGGGTGAGTGTTGTTGGTATGAGGTCAGTTGACCTTTAGGCTGATGGGTTTGGCTATGGTGGAGCCAATGCTTAATTTCCTGATTGGTTGGCCCAGACTGCGAAATGACTCACTGGTGCCAGAGCAGTGTGCCATTAAGTGTGTTTCAGGAACTGGGGGGCGGGGGGGCTACTGGGTTGGGGACAAAGGCCCAGAATTGCAAAATGGCACAGGTCTTGTCCTCTCAATACTACTTATTTTTCTTTTAAAGACAAATAAATCTCAGAATCCCTCCAGCCGATAGTTTCATAACTCCTTGGTTGAAGTTTTATCACATACACGTGTTTGAAGGTTTGGATTCTAAATTTCCCCCCAAATTTCCTGGCTGACGGTGCTATTGGGAGGTGGTGGAAACTTTAGACTGTGGGGTTCATTTTCAGGAATTTAGATCACTGGAGTGTGCCCTTGAAGGGGTTATTGGTTATTGGACTCCCGGTCCCTTCCTCTGTCTTTGCTTCCCTCCCAGCCATCATGAGATGAGCAGCTTTGTTTCACCACACACTCCTGATATGGTATTCTGCCTTGCCACAGGCCCAAAGCAACAGTGCCAAGTGACTATAGACTGAAACCTCAGGAATCATGAGTCAAAATAAAATTTTCTTCTTTAAAAAAGGAATTTGCATTTCTAATAAGTTCTTAGGCAATGGTGATACCACTAACCCACAGACCCTCTTTGAGGACCACTACTGTAGAAGGAAGAAATGAAACTTTGAGAGACAGGAATGTTGAGTAATTTCTTATGTAAATTCTCTCTTTACTTGCTACCTTTTTTTTCCAGAAGTACCAATATAGTCTTTAAATTTAAGTTTACTGAGGTATAATTTACATAAAAACATAATTTACTAAAATTATACAGTTATGTGTTTTGACAAATGTATAAACAACTGTGTAACTACCATAACAATTAAAATATAGAATGTTTTCATCCCCCAGAATTCTCTCCTGTCCTTTTTTATTCCCATCTCTCTTGCTCTGAGCCCCAGGTAACCCTTCATCTGCTTTTTGACCCTGGTGATTATTTGTTTTAAATAATTTCATATAAGTAGAACCATACAGTATTTATTTAGTTTCTGGTTTCTTTTGCTTTGTATGAGGTTTTTAAAACTTACCTGTTTTGTTGAGTACTGTTATCTTTTTTTGACTTGCCTTAAATCGAGTCCCATCTGTTCCACTTTTTAAATTGGTTTCTCATTGAGTCAAAAGTCACTATATATTCTCAATATAAAGCATTTGTCAGAGATATGTTATTGCAAATATTTCTGGAATCTTGGCTTGCCTTTTCATTTTCTTAATGGTGTAGTTCAAAAGCAGAGAATTTTAATTTAGATAAAATCTAATCTATTTGTATTTGTATTTTTTGCTTTTGGGGTTCTATCTAAAACTTATTTCCAACATAAGGTTATAAAGATTTTCTTGTATGTTTTCTTCTAGGAGTTTTACATAAACTTAGATATCTTAACAATGTTGTGTCTTCTAATCCATGAACATAGTATATTTTTCCATTTATTTAGGTCTTCTTTAATCTCTCAGCAATGTTTTTGTAGTTTTCAGTTTTTTTCATCTGTTTTGTTAAATTTATTCTGATTTTATGTTTTTGATGCTATTGTTAAATGATTTGCTTTACTGTTAATTTTTTCAGTCATTTGTTGGTAGCATATTGAAATACAAAATTCTTGTATAATGGCACTGTATTCTATGACTTTTCTAAATTATTAGTGGGTTTTTAAAAAAATTTTAAATTGGTGATTCTTTAGAACTTTCTGTTCTACGCAGATAACAATTTTACCTTTTCCTTCCTAATTTACTTGCTATTTATTTCCCTCTCTTGTTTTATTACCGGGATTTCTAGGATTGTGGTGAATTGGAGTTGTGAGACTGAATTTCCTTGCTTTATTCCCAGTCTTGGGGGGAAGTAGCCACTGTTTTACCATAAAGTATCAATTGCTTTAAATATTTTTTGTTGATGCCATTTATCAGCTTGATTCCTAGTTTCCTGAGAATTTTTATCATGAGTGAACTTTGAGTTTTATTAAATATTTTCTGCATCCTTATATATGATCATGTGAATTCCTCCCCTCTATTAATACCATGTATTATAATGACATTTTCAAATGTTGAACTAGACTTGAGTTGTCTGGTTAAACCCCACTGTTCAGGATATATTGTCCTTTTTATATATTGCTCAATTTATTAATATTTTATTGTGAAATTATTATGTTCAAGAGGGATATTAGTCTCCAGTTTTCTTATATTTTATTTGTCTGATTTTACATCAGAATAATAATGACCTCATATAATGATTTGGGAAGCATTTCCTGCTTCTATTTTCTGGAAAAGTTTGTGTAGAATTGACTTGCTTGTTCCGTAACAATTTGGCAATGAAACCAATTGCGCTAGGCCCCATCTCACTCACACTCCAGCTACCTGTCCTCCCTGACAAAGCATTACTAAGCAGTGATTTGAGACTACATAGGTCAATCAGTTTCCTTCTTTTGGTACAACCATAACCAGTTTCTCTCTTTAGGCAAATGAGACTGACTTTGAGCCTCCACTAAACTGCACACTATACTAAAAGTTTTATGTTCATATTATTTTGTGCATTCCATAGTGCCAGTGTTTACAATAAAGGCACATTTCCAGTAGGTAGAATATGTCATCTCTCCAGAAAAGGGGTCCGTAGGTCAAATTCAGTTTGTTGCTTGTTCAGGAGATAAGATTTTATTGGAACACAGCTGTAGCTGTGCCCATTTATTTATGTCTGTCTTCTGTTGCTTTGTGATATAATGTGGAGTTAGGTAGCATGACAGACTGTGGCCCACAAAGCCTAAAATATCTACTCTTTAAACTTTTATGGAAACAGTTTGCTGACCCCTGACCTAAAGTAGCGATTCTCAATTCTGGCCACATTTTGGAGTCACCTGGAGAAAGGGGGAAAAATCTATTTAGATTTCAATCCCAGAAATTCTGATTTGATTGGTTTGGGCTGAGACCAGGACATTGGAAGTGTTAAAAAAATCCCTGGATAATTTGACTTGGCAGGCAAGGTTGAAAACCATTGACCTAGAATAGGCTTTAAAATGCTTCTCTTTTAAGAATTTTGTACTACTAAAAGCTTTGACTATCAGTTGTACCTTGATGGGCTCCATGAAACAAAGAATTACTCAGGGATACACAAAATAATAAATATTTGAAACTGACACCATTATTTTCATATCAATGAGTTATTCAATATAAGTTTTCTTTGTGCCTTCAAAATCCTTGAGAGGTCAGAAACCCATTTGGCAGATGAAGAAACTGAGGTAAAACCTTTTCCTTGGTTTCAGCATGAGAAACTGGAGTACGTCAGCGAAATTATTGCTTAATTATTGCTTTAGACCTTGTCAGTTTCTTAATGCCTCCTTCCACTCTTAGTTGTGGTTTCTTTTGTAAGTCCAAAAGTGCAAAGTGTTTTGAAGATTGTTCTTTAGTGTTATTGGAAGTATAGTGCATGATAAGTACAAAGGGCTCAAAGCAAAAGCCAGGCACTGTTTCTCTTGATTGTTCAGTTTATGAGAAAGGAAGGATATGTAATCTTAACAAAGCACTGATCGTGCAGTTAGTCTGTATTCTTCAGGAGTTTCAGTATGTAATGGGTGCATTGCTGTACACAGTCATCTGTCTGAAGTGTCATCACTGGGCTCTTCCTGTACAAGAAATGCGTCGCTCTCCTCCCTCCAGTTCATGCACTTGACAGCCCTACAAAGGCAAATGGGCATTATGAAGTGGATATTGAAGCAATACATGAATAAGCAATATAGTCCATCTTTTTTCATGGTTACATGGCTTCTAATAAATTATGCAAATAGTGCATAGCAGGATTGGCATTTTGAATCCAACTGATTCATTAAGCACTGTGTTCTGACAATAAAAAATCTGAATGAGTTTTTTTCCCTTCTGGACCACTGGAATAGCTCATCTGCCCTGCTGTCTCCTTGGTAGAGTCCCCATAAAATACAACTAAATCTATTACTGAAGTTCCTGTTCAAAAGCTGGGATTGAATCTAGGAAGCAAGGACATTGGAAATAATTAAAACAACATATAATTTTGATTTTGAAAATATTGAGAGTCTAGGATAAAAAAATGCTCAGATGCCCATCTACACTTACCTTATTTTTAAAAGCATCATTAAAAGGATAACTACCTTTTATCCATCCATTTCTAACAAAATATATATACACATACTCATAAAGAATAACATTATCCATTCTTCAGTCCCCACATATGCTTTTCTTGTTAAGTCATTTTTTATATTATGGCCATTATATTATTAATTTAAACATTCTCCTGTTATTAAATGACATTTTGGTCATTTAACATTTTTGCTGTAATGAACATCTTTTAATGTATCACTTTTTGACAATATTCCTGATTATTTTCTTAGAGTAGATTTTTAAAAGAAATCACTGGACAAAATCACTGTGAACATTTTTTCAAGTCTTTTGATACACATTCATGAACTGCCTTGTGATAGAGCCGAATAATGCAGCTACCAACAATCTATAAGAGAGACTGTCTGTCCATCATGTGCTTGGTGGCACAGCATGGATTTACAATTTTGATAATCCAATAGGTTAATGGTCTCTTTAAAAAAAGATACCTAATAAATACACTTTTTGTTAGAATTAAAGGAATTTCAAATACTATTGTACCCTGTCTGATACAGATCTAGGTAGCAGATTCCAATTGAGGCAGTATCTATCAAGTGTCTACTATGAAAATGTGGGCCATCCCTTCATGGAGTTCTCAGTCCTGGCAGAATACTTAATGCCAGTGCTTGGAGGTACCTTTGTCCTTTACTTACAACCTCACCCCAAAGTGCTCAGGAGAAGCAGAGAAGGCCTGGCTCTTTGCGACCCCCATCACTTGCTGTGCAGCCATGTGAAATGGACAAAGCTCTGCAGAGGCAGATTAATGCCCTCTTAGCTCACTGCTTTGGCCCTACAAATATATTTACTGGGGTGATTTTGAGACCAGTTATCTAGTGACTACTTCTTCTTAATGGGAAACAGGAAGAAATAAGTATTTCTTCTATGTTTGTCTCTGATCTCTTTAATATGTGTACTTGTTTTTTAAAAGAAGCAATGTCTTTTTTTAGAAAAGACCTTTCTTTTTTTAGTTGTAGATGGACACAATACCCTTATTTTATTTATTTTTATGTGCTTCTGAGGATAGAACCCAGTGCTTCACACTTGCTAGATAAACACTAACATGGAGCCACAACCTCAGCCTTAATATGTGTACTATTTATGAACAGAATTTTGTACTTTGTATTTATTTGAATGTTTACACTTTAAAAAGGAGTCATTAAACAAGCCAACACTCAGGAAAGAGCTCTCAATATTTGGTGCATTCTCTCTGCTTTTCTCACTTATTTAAGAATCCATATTAAAATCAATCTTATGAAAGCAATCTTTGACCATCAAGGGGTTTACTCTGGGGAAATCTTAGATTAAATATATACATCTCTATTGTTAGGTGCTAATTTAATAAATTATTTATTTGGTGCTAGGGATTAAACCCAGAGGCACTTTACCACTGAGCTATATCCCCAGCCCTTTTTTAAAATTTTGGGAAAAGGTCTTGCTAAGTTGCTTAGGGCCTTGCTTAGTTAAAGAGACAGGGGATAACTTCTCAGGGTCTCTGACCTAATCTTTCTTTGGTAGCCATGTATGTCATGATCTCTTTCTTCAAAATAATTAACCAATACCTTCATGTCCAAAAGTTCTTTAGAAATGCACATTCTGAGGCAAAATTTCAGTAGATCTATGTGATTTTACTGGTGAGTTTAGGGAATTCACTTAATCCAGATGCCCTTTGATAAAACGATTAAAAATAATCACACACCATAGACTTATCACTGGAATGAATAACAGGCCAGCAGACAGCAGGAAAATGAAGCCAGGGTACCAAGCAACGGTGGCTGAATAAATTCCATTGTAAGCAGAAATTGCAATGATTCCACCAAGTGTTTCTAAAAATGCGATACAAGCAAATATGATACCTGTTTAGGGGAGAGGGATGTGAGGGAAGGGGGGAAGAAAAGACTGAATTACAAAACAGGAAACAAAAACTAGTATAGAAAAATTGTTATTCATTGAAAATTGCAAACATGGGGACACCGATGGTGAATGAAAACTGTTCCTTCAAAATTCCTGAGAAGTCAGTAACCCATTTCGCAGACAAAGAAGTTCAGACAAAGAGCTCTCCTTGGACTCAATGTGAGAAATGTTGAAAACTCAAAGTAGCTGAGTTCCACTGTAGGTCAGTGTGTTCATGAATTAACTGCAGGGCAGTCCAAGCTCACAATCTGGGAGAAATGCACATTATTCAACCAATTTTTGGCTGTGGTTGGAATCCAAGACTATACTGACTGAAGAATTAAACCTCCAAAAGATAGGCTAGTTGTCTGATGTGCTTTCTTCCTTTGTTATACTTGGCATCACTAGGTATTAAAGTTTGTGACCATTTTTAGTCAGACTGACATGACTTTCTCAGTCTACATTCCCATGTGGTTTCTGCAGACTTTATCATCTAATTATCCCCAGGGTCTTTTAGACTACATACTGATTTTCTATTTAAACCTTTCCATTCTGTTAGACACATGCTAGTACAGTCTTCAAAGTCTTCATTAAACAATAGGATATGCATTCATAGAACATAAATCTATCTCCACAAAATAATATGTGGTCATTTGTATATCTTCTTTTGGCTATAATGAAAGCTCTGTTAATGCAAAGTATACTTCTGTCTTGGCTGCTGCTATGACCCCAGGGCCCAGCTGTCCTGGTGCATGGTAGATATTTAATAAATATTTGCCTAGTAAATAAATAAAAACTTAATTCAGGACTCCACTTATCAATCATCAAATAGATTTACTGCCTCCATGATTTACGATAATATGCTAAGTCAGTTTAATTGGAAGGAAGTTCTACTTACCCAACTACAATATTATTTTCTTTTATTTGTGATCTTTTGCTATAACCAGGAATAGTGCTGTTCTGTGGAATGCAGCCTGCACAGTGCTTGTTGCTGAGTACTTCTCTGAGTACTTCAACTTGTTTAGTAGTTGCAGAGATCAGCAGGATTCAGTAAGGGCAGTGGAGTTTATCTTCTAAACTTTTTGTTTTGTTTTGTTTTGTTTTGAATCCAGAAATCAAAAGGTCAAGCCTGTTTTATTGTGTTTCAATTTATAATACTGTGATCAAAAGGAGTTCATGAGTGATGCCAAGGCAAAATAGCTAGTCCAAGATGGCTTGAAGCTATGGATTTCACATCTGTATAGCTCTGTATTTTTTTTTTCCTGACTGGGATTGAACCTAGGGGTGCTTTACCATTGAGCTAAGTCCCCAGCCCTTTAAAAAAAATTTTTTTTTTTAAATTTTGAGATAAGTTTTCACTTAGTTGCTGAGGGCATTTCTGAGAGCCTAAGTTGCTGAAGCTGGCTTTGAACTTAAGATCTTCCTGCCTCAACCTCCCAAGTTGCTGAAATTACAGGTGTGCACCAACTAGCACAGATATTTTTTTTAAAGGTATCTTCTTTTTATTATTTTATTTTTTAAAAAACAGAAGAATGCATTTCAATTCACAGTATACATATGGAGCACAATTTTTCATTTCTCTAGTTGTACACAAAGTAGAGCCACACCATTCATGTCTTCATACATGTACCTAGGGTAATGATGTCCATCTCATCTCACCATCTGTCCTATCCCCATGCTTTCCTCCCCTTCCCTCCCTTCCCTTTGCCCAGTCAAAGTTCCTCCATTTCTCCCGTGCTCCCCACCCCTACCCCCATTATGGATCAGCATCCACTAATCAGAGAAAACATTCAGCCTTTGATTTTTGGGGTTGGCTTACTCTGTTTAGCATGATATTCTCCAATTTCATTCATTTACCTGCAAATGCCATGATTTTATTGTCTTTTAATGCTGAGTAGTATTCCATTGCATATATATACCACAGTTTCTTTATCCATTCATCTATTGAAGGGCATCTAGGTTGCTTCCACAGTTTAGCAATTGTGAATTGTGCTACTATAAACACTGAAGTGGGTGCATTACTGCAGTATGCTGTTTTTAAGTTTTTAGGGTATAGACTGAGGAGTGAGATAGCTGGGTTAAATGGTGGTTCTATTCCAGGTTTTCTAAGGAATCTCCATACTGCTTTCCAGATTGATTGTGCCAATTTGCAATCCCACCAGCAATGTGTGAGTGTGCCTTTTTCCCCACATCCTCACCAACACTATTATGAGATTTTTAAATAATTACCCAAATTCTATTTTTTCACCTTCTTTTGTGTGTGTGTGTGTGCTGGGGATTGAACCCAGGCCCTCATATGTGCTAAGCACCTGCTGTACCAATGAGCTCCACTCCTGCTCCTCCCTTTCCTCATTTAATATAATAGATAGTGAAGGGCATCTGAAAGCTTCTCAGTATTTCCCCTTCCTCTGATTATTATAAAGTACATAGTATTTTCACAAAATGGTCATTTAAAAAAAAATAAAGATACAACTATATTTAGTTATAGAAATTGTAACACTGTCCAAAGTACTTCTTAATTTATAGTTAGGAACAAAGTAATTATACTATACTAGAATAATGGAGTCACAGTTCACAGAGTTATTGCAATTTAGAATAAGAAATGCCCAAATGCAAACTAAGCATTTTTCAATGTTGTTATAGTTCATGAGATGATTTTTAAAAAGCCTTTATAAACTCTGCCAAATATGAACAAAAACATAGATCTTGACAAGTTTATTTTAACTTTAAGTCAAAGAACTACCAAACTGCTTTGCAAAAGTGGCTATACCATTTTACATTCCCACTAGCAGTGTATGAAGGAGGTTCCACTTCCTCAACTTCCTCACTCACACTTGTTATGGTCTTTTTTTATCTTGGCTCTCCAAGTATGCCTCATTGCGGGTTTGATTTGCATTTCCCTGATGGTTAATGATATCCCACTGTCTTTTCATGTGCTTATTGACCACTTGTATATCTTCTTTGGAGAAATGTCCCCCCAAATCCTATGCCCATTTTTAATTGCATCATTTGTCTTTTTGTTATTGAGTTTTAAAAGCATTCTTACATATGCTGCATACAAGTTATGAATTTTTCATGAGTAATCAAATAAGCACCAGACAGCTGAAACAAAAGAAAGTGCCTATGCCTAATAATATTCATATGATACAGAAGGACAGGAGGACAACCTCATTTGCTAATATCTACTAGTTATAATTAGAAATTTAATTCTTATCTTCTTTCTGTGCTGATTATTCTCTGTCTGCCTTTTTGACCGCTTGGCCCCTGTTCCCCCATCTATGCTTGGAAGGCTGACCCTCATACTATATGACTAGGACTTCCTTGTTGGCCCGATTTCCTATTGTGCTAGGTCAAAGGTATGAAGAGAACAAGGCTAGGGTGTTTTTTCTCTCCTTCCTCCCTATATTGGGCACGTCTCTGGGGCCTCCACAGTGCCCACTCCTATACTGTCATTCCTGGAAATCTTTAATTTGAGCTAATTGAGTGGGATCCTGTTTCCTGTAGGACTCTGATTTGGGTTCAGAGTAAGAATATAATTTGAAGCCTACATATATAGTCTAAGCACAGCCAACCCTCCATATCCACAAGTTCCACATCCAAAGATTCAACCCACCATACATAAAAAATCTAGTTAGGCTTGTGGTGATTGTATTTCTACTAAACATGTACAGACATCATTTTCTTTTCATTATTTCCTAAGCAATACAGTATAACAACCATTTACGTAGAATTTACATTGTATAGGTATTATAAGGCATCTAGAGATGATTTAAAGTACACAGGAGGATATGTGCAGGTTATGTGCATATAATATATAGTATCACTTAAGGGACTTGAGCATCTGTGGATTTTGGTGTCTGTGAGGGGTCCTAGAACCAATCTCCCTCAGATATTGAGAGACAACTGTATTTAAATAAAAAATCTGGCTAATGAACCATTAATTATAAAATATGTTATGTCCTTCTGCTGTGGAAAACATAGCTCTGTAATGATCTGGAAGGCCCAGCATAAATGTAGGATTCTCAAACATTTTTAGAATTCCATGTAGGAATAAGACAGCTGGGGCCCTCTGTCCCCAGCCTGCAGCCCATTCCCATTCTGCTCTACCCCTTGATCCATCTTGCTCGGAAAGGGTCAACTACACTTGGGTGTAGACATGCTTGCTCTGTGATTCTAAGTTTGGGCAGATCTTCCTATGAAGAGTCACCCCTTGGATTCTGTGGTCTAGAGGGGAGCACACGGGGGCATATCCATGGAAGAAGATCATGCAGATACTCACTGGGCATGAGCCCAGAGCTGTATGGATGGAAATTATGGAGACGCAGGTAGCCAGAGTACAATGTAGAAGGGGCAGAGGTGTTTTGGACTTCCAGTGGGCATATCCACTTGGCCCTTAGGCCTCCTCTCTTTTGGGTTATGGCACAGCCAGAGAAAAGGCCAGAGCAGCTCCCTAAAACAAGGGCCTTTGGTATGGGCTCCTTTACCTGAATGTATACCTCTTCCTGATGGAGCTTACCACTTAATTCAAAAGGAGATCTGGGCAGAAAAGGGTTATTGAAGCATCAAACATCTATTGTACATGGATTCATGTTGATACATTGATTATACTCCTTAAATGACTTAAACTCACCTTGTTCAGTAGGACGGACCACTTTTGACAACATGGATCGCAGAGCAGAGAGTGGCATAATAGAGAAAAGGAATGGCACCCGGACTGTGAGAGAAATGACTGGATCAGAACACTTTTGGCACATTGTACATGGGAAACATTCTCAGTCTAAACATTCCACTTCCTTTCAGTCTCCTAACTCATTGCACCTAAACATCAAATTAATTAAATGTAGAGCTCTGTTTAATGGATTAAAATACACTGAGGACAGGTAAGTCAAAGGTTACTTTACTCTAGAATTCTTATTCCAGTGCTAAGTACAAGTGCTCATGTAAGTTTTAGGTCTGGATCTATAATCTACCAATTGAGACTGAGCAGCCTCTTTTTATAATGATGTAGTCACCTCTTGGTTAGCAAGTTGTGACTGCTAGTTAGTTTTTGTCTATTTGGTTTTTGTTCTTGCTTTTTCAGACTTAACACAGTGTTAGCATTCCTTTACTACACAGATTCATTTATTGGTAAACCAGCTCCTTATATCTTGCCATTTCATCTTTGTATCTAAATAACTTCATAAATACAAATGGCCTCTGTTCTTAAATTATGATCCTTAACCATCAATAGCATTTTAAATTATATCATGAAATAGTTTTAAAATATGATTATTTGCAGATTGCTTTAAGGTTTTTAGAGTGTTTTCTCATATATCAACTTACATGGCCTTGGCAGTTCTTAGTGAGACAGAGGAAAACTGGCATTTATTGAATAGTAGGCCTTATGTGAAGTGTTTTATAGTTATCCAGTATTCATTATATTCCTCTGAATAAGGCATTATCATGCACATTTTACAAATGAGAAAATGAGGGCTCAGAGGAGTTAAGTAACTTGCTGAACGTCACCTAGGGCTATCAGTGGATATTAAGGCCAATTCTGTTTGGTCACACTGCTTCTATACCAGGCAGCAGGAGGTGTAAACTCCTTTGTAAAAAAGACTAAATTCAGCTTTTCTCCAAGTGCCACTTCACAGTTCCATAGCCTTTTCCAATGCAGGATCTTACCCAAACCCTACAAAAGTAGTGTTGAGGCATGTAGTCAAGGAAGCAGTTCAGTGTGCCAAATAGCAATTCATCAATTCATAAAATGACTGGCTTGCTAATAGGTCAATTTGCAAAACTTTCCCCAAAAAACTTTCTTCTTGGATTCGGAGCCACTCTTTTCGGCACTGAGGGAGATGGGTCCCTTAGAGCAAACCCCAAGTACTTCTTGTCTCCTTCATTTCTTTGGAAGCAAAGTTTGTGATTTCTGATTTTGTATAAAGTTTATAACAGTAATTTCTATTCTAGTCACAATGTATTATTGAATGGTGAAATTAATTTGGTGGCGCACATCCAGAATATTTTTTAAAATAGCATAAGACAAATGTCAAAATTTTCTTCTTGACTATATTCAACAAATATGAATTTTTCTTATAAATCTTTTGGGTAGTTTTTATAATTGCTCTAAATATTTTTATGGGAAGTAGCCTTCTTAGCAGCATTTTAAAAATGTTCACTTTGGTGAATTGGCTTTAGGTGAAAGCCGTATTGAAGAACTGATTCATATGAAGAATGTCTCTCAAGACAATTTTTTGGCAAACATGTAAATTTGGAAAATTGTGGTCAATTCAGTGAATACTTTTTTTCTCCAGCAGATTTGGCTCTCAGCTTATTTGCTTCTGGCAAACTAGCTTTTTAACTTTAATCAAACTTTAGTCTGTCCCATCAGACTAACTTCATTTTATATAAAATCAAATACACAGTTCCAAGGCTATATTTGTAACTCACCTAAAAACATCATCAGTGTGGTTCTAGCAAAAGCAGCCATAACCATTCCTGCTATGGTGGTAAAAATTCCAATGAAGGCGATATGAATATCTTCCATGCAATAAGAAAAAATCCATATTCCTAGGAAGCTACTCAAAAAAGAGACACTACTCAAAGCTGATCCATAACCTATAAAAATTTCATTCCAGCAGAGTGGGGAACCCAATTCATAAAGGATAAAAACTGGGAAACTGCCAATGAACACAAAAAAATAAGTGACCACTGTAAAAAGTAACAAACAGAGCAAAAGCCGTCGCTTACCAGAAGCATTTTTAAAAAGCATGTAAGTTCGGTAAAATAGGTCTTTAAAGCCTTCACTACATGACATGGTAACATTCTGAGGTGAAGACTCTTTCATTGGATCATCAAGGAAAAATAAAATATAGGTCAAGTTAACAGTAAGAACTATAGCAATAATTAAAAATGACCATACAAAACCTAATTCTCTAATAAAATAGCCAGATGACAGTCCTGTTAGTCCAGTAACGAGTCCAAGCATAAAATCAATTATAGCTATTCGAATTGTTTTTTGTTTGGATTCTTTACACTGATCAACTATATAGGCAAAGCAAGCTCCGTAAAATGTTGTATAATTGCCACAGAATGCACCGATGAAAGTAGATGCAATCAAAAGCTGGAATGGAAAGGCAAAGTAGGAAAGCAAATAGATCCAAATGCTGGTTGCAAGAGCACCAACAGAAGATACAATCATAGGGAATTTTCGCCCATGGCGATCACTGCTAGACAGAAGAATGAACGTAGACACCAGGCCAGGAATTAACCCACTCATCTCCATCTGTAGGCTAAATAAAGACACTTTTTGCTGAACTTCCTGCAAAGAAAGAAAAAGAAGACAGTGGGTTTATACAACATGCATGAAAATGTCATGATGCATACTTTTCTTGACATTGCCGGTAAGTCAGGTGGGGAATCTGGTCTACAGGGGTGGATCTGACACAGCTTAAATCTTCATTTAGTTCACAAAGCAGGTATCAAAAGGTGGCATAAGCATTCACACTTAGTCATGATATTCAAGAGGCAACCTGAATCCACGAAAAGAAAAATGTATGTACTGGTGTGTGTCTCTTGCACAAAGGACCTATACGCTCCAAGTCCTCTGATATTGGCCATCGTATGAGTTTTCTTCCTTCTATGAAGAGTCTGAACTGAGATATGGCTACTGTTCCAAAACAAGAATGACACCCTTTCCTGTGATAGGTCTTCTTGTCTATGCTAAAGGAGAGTGAATAACTCATGCAGATGCCATATTTGACAGGCCTTTATTTAGTAAGAGCTCTGTAACCCTTTTGACTTCTATCTCCACAAACACATTAGTGAGGAACTTATTCACTTATTTACTAAATTAAAAAAATTAAAAAGGTAAATCCCATAGAGGGGACTTACATTGACTAAAGATGATAGCCAGCTGTAAACTCAATCTTCAAGGACCAAAATGGCGACAACAGATGAGTGCACTGAGACTGGGAGCTGTGATGACTGACATACTAGTTATTTGATGAAAAGAATTTTGGGTGATATAAAAACATTTTCTGTTTGTTACTTCTCTGTATTTTCCAAATTTAAAATACAGAGTATGTGCCATTTTTATAACAAGAAATACTAAGCTCATTAAAAATAAAGGATTTATTCATATGCTATATAGAAAATGGCCTAAATGATTAAAGAATTACAAAAGTATCAGATGTTTCCTCCCCTACAAGAAGAATAACCTGGAGGACAGGAACTGAGTCTTCTTCACCACAGTACCACCAGCTCTCAGGACAGGGCAGGTGGGCAGGTACTCAGTAGATAATGAATAAATAGTCATGTAATAAGGATCTGTAACTTTCTAAGTGTGTGGGATCTGACCAAATTATTTATTTCCATAGCTTTTTCATCTGACAGGTGCAAATGATGTCCCTGCTTCACAGGCTATTGGGAGGGTTACATTTAAAACAAACATAGGATGCTAAATATATAAAAATAAACAAGGAGGGAAGGGGAGGGAGCATGAGGTAGGAAAGATGGTGGAATGAGACAGACATCATTACCCTTGGTGCGTGTATAATTGCATGAATGGTGTGACCCTACTTTGTGTACAACCAGAGAAGTGAAAAATTGTGCTCCATTTGTGTACAATGAACTGAAGAGCATTCTGCTGTCATGTCTACCTGATTAGAACAAATAAATAAAAAATTAAAAAATAAAATAAATAAACAAGGCCCTAGTGCAGTTAGTGCTCAATTTGACCTGTTGCCTTTTTCTAGATTAAACATCCTGAGCACATCTTTGTATCTCCTACAGATACAGTGCCATCAAGTAAATACTTATTAAAGAAATAAGTAGAAAGTTATCTTCTTTTTAACTTAACCTTTATTTTATTTTACTTTTTTCTTTTTTATGTGGTGCTGAGGATTGAACCCAGTGCCTCACCCCATGCAAGGCAAGTGCTCCACCCCGGAGCCACAGCGCCAGCCCCAAAATCTTACCTTCTAGTCAACTTCTAAACCAGATGCTCTAGTTTTGGTTTCCTCCTCCCATTTCTACCCCACCACCCAAGTTCTGTCTTCCCCTTTTTATCACCATTCCTAACCCAATCTTGTACACAGACTACTTCCTCATCAGTAATGTGGATTTTAAAATACAGATTTTAACAAGGACAATGTAGGAGCACTCCCCATACCTTCAACCCCTCCCCTCCCCTCCCTCTTTCCCCACCCTGTGCTGATGGACTGCACCTGGCACAGAGCAGTACCCCATTGGCTGTAACCTCAGGGCCATGATTGGTCCCAGGACTGTTCGTAAGCTGTTACACTTCTTGGAAAAAATGGGTTCTGCTTCTCGCTCTAGCAGAGCGGTCTTACCAGCCCCCAGAGTCTAGGTGAAGTGACTTTGTGACGGACCACCCCATAGCTTGTCCAATGGAACCCCGTTTCATCCTTCCTGAGGACCCCTTTTTGTCCCCCAGGACCCCAACTCATCGGCAAACCCACGCAAGGCATGACATAAAACAACAGGGCAAACTTGAAGCATATTCCACCATAAATCATAATTGAAACAGAAGAAAAATATTGTGTATGTATGTGCATGTGTGTACACACGTGTGTTTAAGCTCTGGAGGAAGATAGTTACTTATCACATAAGGGTAGATAGGAGAGGTTCAAAAAACACTATTTTCTATTCAAGATTGCACAGAATGACAATCCTTTAAGAATAAAAGAAGGAAAGCAGTATCTATGTTAAAGAAGTCACAATTTCATAGAGTAAAATGTATAAATGAATTGCAATTAAGTAGAAAATATTCTATGTCATTTTTCCTAAGTAGGAGTAAGTAACAAGGGATTGTGTTAGTTATCAAAAGGCTTACAAATTCCTGAGCAAGAACAACTTCATAATCTGTTGAATTTCTCCTCTCTAATAACAGAGTCTCTGTCTCAAAGCTGTCTGAAAAGAACAGATTCAGTTGCCAATTTATTCCTTTGAAACAAATTTTAAAAAGGAAGGAAGGAGTGGTAAGGGGGTCCAAAATTCCTTCCTTCACAAAATTCAACAATTATGCCCAGAATTCTTTTTCTCTTCGTTCCCTAGCCAAAGTTTCCTGCCACAGCCTTGCCTTTTTCTTAAAGGTCCTTTAGAGATCAACTCCTTTGCTGAAGAGAAATATACAGGTGTACTTTCCAGTTGGAGAGCTCAGAATACTTTAAGATTTGAAAAATAGGTTCAATCAATAGTAAGTTATTTCTATGAATGTATGTTCATAGATACACATGTATGTGCATGTATTAATGCAAAATGGGTTGAAAATTAAGACTTTGCTCATATAAACTATCAAAATGTCAAATGCAAGTGCGAGAGCTCAGTTTATTCTTCTATCTGTACCCTGAAATTCATAATAGTATCTTGCATTCTAATACATAAGCACGTGTGTGTGTATACTGGTCATGCAGGAAGGATAAATGACTATGGCACAGCAGTAAGGAGTCCATTGTCATAATTCCACTGTCTCTTTTACATACAGTTGATCTTTTGGGGAGGAAGACAAGAGAAAAATTTGAGCTGACAAAATAATTGATCTGTTTATTTTATTAGGGAGTTTCCCCATGCTGTGACATCTCTTTGTGAACAGTTTACAAAGCCCTAAACCTGGAGAAACCAGAGCCTAGCCAACCAAGCTGGATGTTAGAGACGGAAGTTGAGGGCACAGGACATATTTGCTCTTGGATGTAGAGGGAGAGGATATTCTCTGAGCAGAGCAGGAATAGGATCTTGAAAAGGGGCCCAAGGGAAGTACTGAAGATGATGGTGGTTTCTTTACAAACATGTTCCTTTGTAAGTGACATGTCTCCTCACGCTCCCTGTCTCTGTCACAGCTGAGAGTAGTAGAGTGGGGGAATGGGTGGTTTCCAGTTCCCCACTCTGAGGAAAAGCTGGTCTAAGAGTACCAGCTTTAAGAGAAGGGATCAAGAGTAGTATGTTCTCTTGAGTATAAATTTAATTAAAAATACTATATGAGCTGGGTGCAGTGGTGCACACCTGTAATCCCAGTGGCTCCGGAGGCTAAGACAGGAGGATCATGAGTTCAAAGCCAGCCTCAGCAACAGCCAGGCGCTAAGCAACTCAGTGAGACCATGTCTTTAAATAAAACACAAAATAAGGCTGGAAATGTGGCTCAGTGGTTGTCCCTGAGTTCAATCCTCAGTACCCAAAACAAAATAAATAAAACAATAATAAATGGCAAAAAAATCAGTTTGAAAGTTGGGCCAGATCTTCTAAATGAGGGCACTGCTCTAGGCTGTAGGGGGCTCTCAGCAGCTGGGCCAGGCTGGAGGTGGGGACTACCACTTTTCACCTGCTTAGCCGCAGAGGCCACCAAGGTGGCTGGACCAAGGGCAGTCTTCCCTGAGTCCAGGAGGGTAGGCACAGCAGACAGACATTCAGGTTCTCTCCGTCCAGGTCCCTCCCACAGGAACGAGGAGGCCTGCTACCAGGGGCCAAGGGTGAAGGAAAACAGAACCGAACACAAGAATGCAGAACCATGGAGCATTCTTGAGACATCCTGGAAGGGACACAAAACTGCTCAGTGAGGCCCTTAGCCCTTCTGTTACAACCTCACTCTAGGCTAGAACCTTGCTGTGTACACAGCTGCCCAGAATTCAGCAGTTTCAGGAAAATGGAAATGAGGAAATGAGTAAGGTCAAGGACTGAGCCAAACACCTGGTCTCACCCCAGCTAGCTCCCACCCGACACCTGGGGGAGCAGGGGGATGGGCGCAAGGGTTAGAGCCCTTCAGGGGCCCTCTGCCACTTCCTCGCCTCAGACTCATCTCTTTTCACAGGTAGACTCTCAGAGCCAGGAGAGGCAATGCCATTTCCTTGAACTCTTCTCGTCTGTGAGTGCAGTGCCATTCTTGCCATCATAAAAAAAAATCCCCAAGAGGAAGAGTTGTGAGTTTATCCACATGGTTTATTTTTGAGGCATTATAGAGAAAAGCATTTCCACATCTGAAAGCCACTTCATTTACATTTGGACATCAGTAGTCTTTTGTCAAAAACTGCCATAAGGGCTGAGGTTGTAGCTCAGTGGTAGAGCGCTTGCCTAGCATGTGTGAGGCACTGGGTTTGATTCTCAGCACCGCATATAAATAAATAAATTAAATAAAGGTCTACCAACAACTGAAAAAATATACTATAATAAAATATATATTATATAAAAATATGATATATTTATATATGTTATATACAAAAAATATATATAAACTGCCACAAGGACCTGGAGGATGGTGAAGTACTCCCTGTTGTAAACAAATAAAAAGTAAGGGGGAAGTGGAAAGGCCTCATAACATCTAGCTAAATATTTTCAGTGTCCAAAGAACAAAAATGAGTACTCCCCACTCCAATGGCCTCACACTGTTCAACATGTGAGAGTCAAGGCTGATTTCTTAACGCTACCAGATGACAAGTGACACATGTTGCCCCACTTCTACCCCATGACAGACACTGGGCCAGTTTTCAGTAATGGGTCACTTTCTGGAATCCTCTGAAAACTGTGATATGCAGGTGCAGTAGGAAGGGAGCTAGGAGGAAGAAGGCAAGGGAGAGGTAGACATACCATGTTTCACCTGCCTCTATCCACCATGTCTACCAAGTAGCTCATTACAGCAGGCTTTGGTCTAATTTTCAGGCTCCTTTTTTAAAATTATTTTTTTAGGACATTGGAAGGGGACAACAACAGAGGAGATGAGACTGTGCTGAGATTTTCTAAGAGAAAGAAGAGCTAGAGTCTCACAAGAAGTGGGTTTTGAGAAGAGGCAGACTGCCAGTTGTGGTGGCCCATCCCTATAATCCCAGCTACTTGGGAGGCTGAGGCAGGAACATGGTGAGCTCTGGGTCAAACTTGGAAACTAAGCAATACCCGCCCCCCAGAAAAAAAGAAAGAAAAGAAAAGAAGGCAGATTACAGATGCCAGGAAATGTCAAATGAGATGAGAACCCAGTGAAAGCTGTTGGTTTGCTTTTTGAGAGTTTGATGGTCACTCTTGAGAGACTAAAGTATAGGTGGCATACTCTCTTTAATTACATTTCAGGGATATTTTAATTTCTTACCTTCTGGACTGCAAAAATTGGGCTGCTTTTGTTTTTGTCACACTCAGAAAGATTGTTATCAAGTGCAAAGCTGTAGTTGCTTGTTTCTTCCCATATTCTCCTATACAGGTATTGTGCCGTCAGTGGAGTGGTCAAAGACATAGCAAAAGAGTTAAGGAGAATGGCAGGTTCAACATATAAAATCTTCATATTGTTTGAGTAGGTGGCTGAATTCTAACAAAGAAAAAAAAAGATGACTAGTTGCATTCTTATCTCAGAGGCTCATTTTTCAATGATGGGGAAGCTTGAAATTTTTTTTTAAAGTAAACATTACACAAGCAAACTAGAGAACAGAAAAGCAGTGAGCACTTCCTAGGAGAATCACTTTTACTTTGGAGTACTCAGTACTCACTCTGTCACTCTATCGGTATTTAAGAGCAGGACGTTTTAACACTCAAGCCGCCCTTGAGAAGATTCTTCGTAATGATCTTACCAAGTTCTCACCGATCTTGGTGAGTCAATGGTCACACTGTTTCTCACCAGCCCAGTTTCATAAGGTAAACAATGAAGTTTCCTTGGGACACCACAGTTACGGAACTGTTATTGTTATTTTGCTGCATGTTAATGGGCAGGGAGGCGTCTTCAAAACAAAACTCCTAATCGGAAGGACTTTTTTTCTTTTTCCTTTCTATAACTCACCCTGCGATTTAGTCTTCCAGCCGGGCTAGGAGGTCCGACATTTTCGAGGTCAGACTCCTGATGCCCCGCGCTGGCGCAGCGCCTGCGGGGCTGTAGGGCAGCTCCCAGGGCTGGGGCAGCGGAGGCTGGGGCAGCCCGGGCACTGACAGCTGCGAGGGGCTACACAACCCAGGTGGAGGGGAGAGGGCCTGCTACGCAGCCGGCGCTGTAGTGGAGCGGGGAGGGGATGAAACACGCCTGTTGGGGAAACACGAACCCTATTTTAAAGCAAACCAAGACAAGCGTACTTCCTGCGTCCAGAATGACACCTGCGACAGTCACTGCGCTGCCCTTGGTTTCTCCACGGCCCTGCGGATTCGGTCTCAGCCAGCTCCCGGAGGCGCCGGCGGCAGCTGCTCTTCCTTGCTCTTGACAAGACTCCCGGCGATCCGCCAGGCCCGCGCTTGGCGCTGACTCAGCGGCCGCCCGCGTAGCATCTTGGCCCACGGAGGAGGCTGGGCCCGCGGCTGCCTGCGCTGTCACGGTACGACCCAGCTGTCCTGCGATTGGGCTCTGCGGCTGGCGCCCCCGCGGGGATTGGTGCCCCTCGACGTCACTCTCGTGTTCCCGCCCCCTCAGGCCCGTGGTGAAGCTAGCGCTGTGGAGCCCCGGGTGCCCAGATGCTGGTTGTGGGCTCGCGCAAGTGTTCTGCAGCACAAAGCATTTCGAAGTCCGAATATCGTGTTTCACGGCAGCACACAGATCTGTTGCAGCGTAACACGTTTGGGCTGCAGCTCCCTGCAAGTGCTGGCAGAAGTAACGTAGTAGAGGAGGACCAGATCCGGGATGCAGGTGGAGAGTACCAGAAAGACTGCTCCTGGCAAAAAGTTAGTCCTGCTTTGAAATGTGATCTCTGGCTTTTCCAATCGGTGGTGGCCTTGGAAAAAAATTTATATCTCTAAGAACCTTCATTTCTTTGTCAAGCAGGGATAAGAAGTCTTCCAGAGTTGTAATTAAAACCTGAACATACATGGAGAATATCATGCTAAGTGAAGTAAGCCAATCTCAAAAAACCAAATGCTGAATGTTCTCTCTGATAAGTGGATGCTGATCCATAACGTGGGGGAGGACACGGGAAGAATGGAGGAACTTTGGTCACAGGGGTGAGAGTGGGGAGGGGGTATGGGGACAGTAAAGATGGTGGAATATGATGGACATCATAGTCCTAGCTTTATGTATGACTGCATATATGATGTGATTCTACATCACATACAACCAGAGAAGTGAAAAGTTGTGCTCCATCTGTGTACAATGAATCAAAATGCATTTTGCTATCATGTATACCTAAGTAGAATAAATAAATAAATACAATTATTTTAAAAAAATTTAAAAAACCCTCAACATACATACACAACTGAGCCGCTGAAACAGGCGTGTCAACGCCCTCAAACTATTACTTCTTTCAGGAAAGAGGAATGTGTATATAGGGATCCCTGAGGCAACGCAGTAAGAAAGTGTTAGGATTTATTATGGACTCTTGTTCCGTGATTCGAGAAACTGTTCTAGAAGGAAAACAAGATTTTACTCTGGAGTGGTCACTGTTCAGAAGTAACCACTCTTTGATTAGAATCTTAATAAATCTTTTCTAGGAGTCAAAATCAGATGGAAGCTAAAGCCATAATTGATAAAGAAAGCAGCAGTCAAGAATATTTGTCATTTTTTCTGGTTTAGGCAATGTTCAAGTTTTGTCTGTTCAGACAGGACTATGGAGTGATCTTATTTTTGTCTTGGTCATGGTCCAGAATGGCCTTGCCCGGTGTTGGTGTTCTTTATTCAACAGAACACCGTGGTCCAGAAAAACTCCCAGCAAACCATAGACCCAGATGATAGTTCCAAACCAGCACCTGGGTGTCAGAACCACTTTCTCTTTCTCAGTATCCATTAAATGATAGTTATGTCATTGAATGTAGAGTCAAAATCTTTGGATTGAATCTTTATAGCTACTTAATAGCTTGTAACCTTGGACTTGCCCCAAACTTAATTCTCAATTTCTTCAAAGTCAGAACCACTTTCTCTTTCTCAGTATCCATTAAATGATAGTTATGTCATTGAATGTAGAGTCAAAAGTCTTTGGATTGAATCTTTATAGCTACTTACTAGCTTGTAACCTTGGACTTGCCCCAAACTTAATTCTCAATTTCTTCAAATGAGCATTTATGAAGCACCTATTATGTTTGAAGCAATGGGACACAGATGTTGGAAAGAAGGTAATCAAAAGTAAAGATGGTTTACTGTGAAGACATAACATATATTTTTTATTTTTATTTTTATTTTGGTACTGGGGATTTAACCCAGGGTTGTTTTACCATTTTTATTTTATTTTTTCATTGTGAGACAGTGTTTCACTAAGTTGCTTAGGACCTCACTGATTTACTGAGGCTGGTCACGAACTTGCGATTCTCCTGCCTCAGCCTCTTGAATCCCTGGGATTACAGTCATGTGCTACCACACCAGGCCAAAGACATAACGTTTTTAAATTGCAGTGCATTTTGCAGGGGGCAGATAAGAGATGTATTTAAGGTGGGAAAGGCCACGGAGAACAGCTGGTTCTAACCAGAAGGAGTTGGTATGGACCAGAAAAAGAGCAATCTAATTATCCACAAGAACACAAGGGAGAGTGCAGGAAATAATCTATGCAGCAGTACTTTCAACGTTGTCAAGCACTCTATGATCTTATTTATTGTTACTAAAATAATACCAACCTTGTGTTAGTGAATCTATTTCTGAATATTTTGCCTGATCAAGAGTAAAAGGATCATTTCAGAGTTTGGCTCCTATAAAATCAACAAGATCAAGGTCATGCCCCAAATCTTAGTATTTTGAAACAGCAAAAGTGTATCTTTCAAGCTACATGTCTATTTTGGGTTACTGGGAAGCTTCACTTCCTATCATTTTCACTTATGGACACAGACTGATGGAGCCATCTTCTGAATATTATTGTTGGCATAAGGGCAGAGAGAAAGAAATATGATGAATCTGATACCAGCTCTTAATGGTTCACCCTTTGAAATGGTACATGACGCTTCTGCTCACATTCCACTGGCCAGAACAAGTCTTAGGGCCATATGGAGAACTACAGTCCTGTCATGTGCTCAGAGGAGTAGGTAATAATGATAACGGCCCTAGTCTCTTCCATGTTCTCAGGACAGTTTCTCATGAAAATCAATAGAAAGGAAAAGGCATTTAGAAGATGTTCTTTCTTATGGGGGGGCAGAAGGGTTTGTATCCAATATACTTCCAGGCCTTGCTATCCCTAGTTTTATACATGAAGAAGGAAGTCAGGCCTTCTTGATGTATTCTGCTGCCTATCTCTATGGTGACAATTGTTTTGCAAGCCTTTTCTTTTCTTTTTGTCAATACTAAATGCTTGAATATGTATAAATTGAAGAAGACTTAATCAACTCTTAATTAGAACCTGTCCTGGGTATTATGGGTGAAACAAAAGAAGTCATATAGCATTGTTAATCATCAAAGAAGTTTCCCTTTGTTTGGTAAGAAAAGGTGGAAATATGTGGAAGGGAGTAAGGGTGATCAAAAAAAAGGTGGAAGGGAGTAAAGATGATCAAAAAAAAGTATTTGGAAACCATCAGAGACCTGTCACTCCCCTTCACCCACTATGGTCATTACCTATCACAGGCTCAAGTTTTCTTCCTTCAAAGACTGAGAGGAGGAAAAAGAGAAGGGGCTAGTTGGGCCAGGAACAATGGCCATCCACTAGGTAGAATTCCCTGATGGTATTTTCTGAAATGTGAGTCAACAGATAGAAACCTTCAGGGCAGGAGCCTGCAGGAAGATTTTGAAAATTTGTGTTTTCAGCTCAATGACCTAAGAAATTTTAATGTAATCATTTTATGAATTGTCTTATAATCAAGTACCAACATTTGGTTTCAGTGTATTTGTATTTTGACTTTTGGTCCTGTTGGCTTCCAGCAGAAATACTTTAATAATATTAGACTAATGGGAATAAACATATAAATGATAGGCTCGACCTATGTGAAGACCAAATTATGTCACAAGTTGTTCAAGAGAAGTCTTTATACTATTTCAATAAAAACTGGGGGAAGATATGAGGCCCCCTCCCCACCCAACAAGAATACATGGACTAAACAAAAGAACCCACGCGGTGCTGGATAGTGCCATATTCAAGTGGAAAAACCAAATCAGAATATAGCAGTTATGAGACTTTGCTCGTTTCAAGAACTTTGTTTTTTCACTTCTGATAATATGGGCAAAGATGTATTGGAAAAGTCCTCAGTTATCCCAATTACTGCTTACTAGGTAATTGTTAATAAGGTAAGTCTAATGTGATTCGACTCCAAGTACATGTTGTTAAAAGGAGATGTACTCTGATTATATGACCCTGGTCAATAATTTTTCAGAAAAGACTTGCGTAGGTCTTATCGATTTAAGAAATTGATAGCTTGACTTCAATCCTTGTCTTTCTTGACCTCTGTTGCATTAGAGGCTGTTAAATAGATTTCTCTTTTGGGAAATATTCTTTCCCTTTAGATTCTATGGCCAGACTCTGTCTTCCCGACACTTTGAAGACTCCTCTCTGGTTTTCTCTGTGAGCTTGCTTCTCGTTTCATGCAGTTCCTCAGAATCTGTCTCAGCCTCCTTCTCCTCAATCTCGTCTATACTTGTGACTCATATCACGAATATGCTGACCTTCTCAAATCTCTTATCTCAAGCCTACCCTCTTCTCTTCAACCTGTCATTCAGAGTGGCCACCTGAATATAGGTTGAGCATCCCCTATCCAAAATGCTTAGGATAAGAAGTATTTCAGATTTCAGAGAATATTGGATTTTGGAAATTTTGTTTAGACTTAACCATTTGAACATTACTAATTAAAAAATCTGAAATTCGAAATGCTCTGAAATTTGAAATTTTTTGTGTGTCATGTCAGTGCTCAAGAAGTTTTGTATTTAGGAGCATTTCAGATTTCAGATTTTCAGCCTAAATTTAAAAGAAAAAAAAACCCACTGTGTGTTTTAAATGCCCAAAGCAAATCTTCCTAATAAATCTGATAATAATAAATCTGATACTAATAAATAAATTTGATCTAATAAATCTGATACTCTTTTGTAATCCCTATTTCGGTCAATGTTCACTGTCCAGTAAACAGAGACATGAGAGTCATCCTTCACTTCTTGGTCACCACATGCATGGTGAATATTTTACGTGGTAGGTATAACTGGCATTATTTATAACTATTTTCAGTGTGTGCCTATAAAGCAGATAAGTCCCCTTATTTTGGAGCTTTAGGTTAAACACCTCTTTTTTGGCTTAGCTCAGGTTGGGGGCTACGATATCTTGCCATTGCTCCATTGGTAAGTTGGATTTTAAAGTTGCTGGAAGTGGGGCAAATATGCAAAGGGATCAGGGCATTCCCTTATAAATCCAAAATTCTTACTCTTTTCCTTTGAGGTTGCAAATTATTGTACTTTTGATAGGGTGGGATGGTTCAAGGAAGCTTGGCTGTCAGAAATGTCTGATAAGGGTTGTCAGGAAGAACTGCACCATGATGGTGGTGATGGTGGTGATAGTGGTGGTGCACAGCCAGCCTCAACGCCAGGGCCTGTCTTGTCCTAGGGAGGATCAGGCAGGAAGAGAGTAATGAAATTGTACATTTACCACGTTGAACTTTGGAGTTCCTTAAGAGGAATTGCTGATTAACTTAAATGAAGTTATATGTCACTAGAATTGTAACAAGGAACCCAGTGTCTCATGTTGTGCAATAACTATTGTAATGATTTTTTTTTTTTTTTTTTTTTTTGGGTACTGGAGATTGAACTCAGGGGCACTTGACCACTGAGCCACATCCCCAGCCTTATTTTGTGTTTTATGTAGAGACAAGGTCTCACTGAGTTGCTTAGTGCCTCGCCATTGCTGAGGCTGGCTTTGAACTCACGATTCTCCTGTCTCAGCCTCCCAAAGTGCTGGGATTACAGGCTTGTGCCACCGCACCCGGCTATTGTAATGATTTTTATACCTGAGAGCTGGTCTTCCTATTTTCTGTACTAGCCTCACCAAAGGAGAGATTGGAAGCTTAGGTAGAACCACCTCACTTTTCCATTTCTTTCTTGTATAATAATAGTAAACGGGACTAATTCAGTTGGACTAAGTAAGCATCCAGAGGTTTTTATTTCTCAAAGACAGGAGCACTCAGAGAATGAATGGACTTCCCTCAGCAGTAATGAAGCCAAGTCCTTGTCCCACAGAGGTGGAGTGGCATCCCAGGTGCGCTGGCATGCAACGGCAAGCACTGGCCCTTACATGAGAGAGCCCACCTTGCTGGAGTGGGTCTAGTGCAGTGAACCAGGGCCAAGGCAAGCCAGGGCAAGTCGACTTATCACTCCCAGGCAGCCTAGCTGGGCCAGTGGAGATGCCCATTCCACACAGGGCACAGCCTAGAGCCTCAGAGACCGCAACCTCTCCATCTCCCCCAGAGGTGGGAAAAGAGATGTAGGGCAGACTTGAACACAAGTGCAGGCTCTTAGTTGTTGTTCTTCTTCTCCTTCTTTTCCTCCTCCTCCTCTTTTCCTTTTCCTTCTTCTTCTCCTTCTTCTTCCCAGGAATTGAACCCAGGGGGCTTAACCACTGAACCACATCCCTAGCCCTTTTAAAATATTTTATTTAGAGACAGGGTCTTGCTAAGTTGCTCTGGTCCTTGTAAGTTGCTCAGGCTGTCTTTGAACACGTGAACCTCTTGCCTCAGCCTCCGGGGCTGCTGGGATTACAGGTGTGCACCACCACACCCAGCTGTATTAGTACTTTTTAAAAATTTTTATATTTTATTATTTAGCATACATTTTAAAATTTATAATATTTTCAGTTTCCCTCCTTTAGTACCATAGTCATTACTCAAAACAGAACAAAACAAAAAAAGAAACCCAAACCAAAACCCCGTTTTTATGAGAAAATATCAACTTCTTATTTTATTAATGTAAACATTTGAAACCAAAGAGATTAAGGTAATTTTAGGAACTCAGAATTTTTTTAAGTAATGAGATTTCCATTTTATTATACAGTTTTGTATCACACTAGTTCAAATGTATTTCTCTACAACTCTTCCAAAGCTTCTTTGGGATTAATTGAGTCATCCCTAACATGGACGTGGCTTCACCACTGACCCTGAAGTTAAACAAATAAAATTCCAAATGACTAAACTTTTATATTCATGAGCTAAGAAACAGTCCTCAGATAAATAGGGGTGTTGGTCTCCATCAAGGCATGTTGTTGAAATGTTTCTTCTGATTCAACAGTTGTAAGTCAGAATCTTCAAAATACAAGAGCAGAGCAAAATTACAAAGAAGCTTATGCAGCTTAAACCTCCCACAGTCCTAAACCCAAGAGAAGCCAGGGGAAGCAACTTTCCTGCAAACTAAATGGGTCTCCAGTATTTGTATCTAATTGAGCTTTCAGAGATAGATACCTAAGACCCATCATCAATATATTTACCATTTTGGCTATGGTTGCATTAATTATGCCTGAATAGTTTAATACCCATCCAAGTCCAAAGGTGAAAGAACCTATACACTGGTATGGTTATCGGCAAGAGCAAACTGTAAAAGCAAAGGCTAGCAGTACTGGTACAGCCCTGTGGGAAGTTTTCTTCCACAGAGGCAGAGTAGAACAATCCTGCTAAAGAGATCAGTGGAATCAGAACAGTCAAAGCAGGCACAGACAGAAGCATTCTTCTTCCCCACTTACTACTACCTGCCACCTTGTTTTAAAAGGTATATAGTATTAAGAAAATTTAATTGTTGTTTTTAAAAAAATATGAGCTAGTGCTGCTCTGTTTCTTCTTGTTTCTTATTTTGATGTGTGTCCTAGCTGCTTGTGGTATCCTATTAGGAATCCCATCAATGATTGGATAAGCTATTACCAGCTCTTCATTAATCAGTTCAGTTGTTGAGACTTCATGCCTGGGCGGCTTCTTGGAAAGCAGACTCACTAGGAACTCCCCCGCAGCGCCTGGGGGAAAGTGCAGGACAGCTCTTTTGCCCTCTTGCTCTGATCTGCCAAGGACAGCGACCCCGTTGCGTGCTGGGTTCATCCCCAATTAGCATAAATTTTAACTAATAGAATTAGTACTTTTCCAAACCCTGAGTAGCATAAATTTGGATCAATAGAGTTGACCCAAGTGCTACACAAACCCCTAGACCAGCACACTCAAGTGACAATCCCTATCGAGTCTCCCCTCCGCCTATATATGTTTCTACTCACACCTGAATAAATCCACTCTTACAGTCACTCATCCTCTTCTTCAAATTTTCAAGACAAGAACCCAGAAAGAAGAAATCAGTTGTGAGCTGACGGGGTCTGCGGCAACACCGGAGGGCATAGCTTGCCAACAGCTACAACACATTTCTTTGCTGTGGAGGCCTGCAGTTTCTGCAGACCCCACAGGCCAGCAGAAGCAGAGAAACTCTGGTTTCGGTAGGATTTATTGATGTAATGGCTTAAACATGACTTTAATGCCCACCACAGCTGGTGAAATAGGATATATGCAAAAGCTCCCAGAATCGGGCCTGAAATTTGGTGGGTTTTTAACAATGTTTGGATTTGTGTCTAAATTTTGCTTCATCAGGCACATATAGTACTGTCTTTGACAAGTTATAGAGGTTGACCTGAAAATTGCTCTAAATGGGCACTTCCTCTTTAAAGCAGTTAGTTCAACCTTTAATGGGTTTGAGTGTGGGAGTAGGAAGAGTTTGCAGCCAGTAGAATAAGTTAAATTCATGTGCAAACAACTCTATAATGCAGATGGGGCTTAGAGGATTACCCACCTCCTTCCATCTCTAGCCTCTTACCCTAGGCCATCACTACCTCTCTCCCACATTGCTGCACAGATTCTTACCTAAACACTCTTTCTCTATTCTTCAATCCATTTTCTACACAGCAACAAAGCATGGTCTTCTTTTGAAACCCTTCAAAGCCTCCCCCATTCAATCAACCTCCTTGCCATGGCTTGAAAGATCCCAAATGATCTGGCCACTATCCATTCTGCACACTTGGTCAGCCAAACTCCCTTTCACATCAGGATTACTAAACCTCTCCTTTGTTTTGTCTTAGTCCATTTTCTGTTGCTATAACAAAATGTCTGACACAGTAATTTATAAAGGAAGGAAGTTTATTTGACTTATGCATTCAAAGGCTGGGAACTCTAAGTGCATAGTATTGTCATCTGATGAGGATATTCTTGCTGCACCATAACATGATGGAAGGCATCACATGGCAAGACAAACCAAGCACGCTACCTTGGGTTTCTCTTCCTCCTCTTACAAAGCCCTTAATGTTGCCATAGGGGCGCTATCCTTATGATCTCATCTAATCCACCTCCAAGTACCATTAACATATGACTTTGAAGATTAAGTTTCCAACACATGAACTTTGAGATACACTCAAACCACAGAACCTTCCTTTTGGTGTTAGCTTAAATGCTACTTTAGGGAAGTGTTCACTCTCCACCCAAAGTCCGGAAGTGAGTTCCTGCTTGCTACTTTCTAGCTTAATGTCTTCTTGGTGAATTTCCTGTAACACTTTACCTTCTTTATCATTTTGTTTATTTGTGTGTTTATTTCTTTTGGTTGCCTGTGCCCTCCACTAGAATGTATGTACCATGCACACAGGGACTATGGCTGACTTGTTTGTGACTATGTCCACATCTGTAACAGTGGCTGGCCCCGGGAAGTGTTTGTCAAATGTATGAAATGAAGTGATTTTTTTTCAGTACTCCCAAATCACACTAAATCACAGAGAATAAATAAATCCAATGTATTTATTTTCTTAGAGACTATGCCAACACACTCTGTCCTATTGAATCACCTAAAGGGAGAGCAGAACCTTCAGCACACTATGATTACAAACAGCATTCAAATATGATATGCAATAATGACAGAAAGGGAAATATTTTTATTCATAAGACCAGTCTAAAGGGTGAAATCCCATGCTAATTATGATTCTACCCAAAATTTTATTCTCTACCAGAAGAAAAGGGGAAATGTTCAGTCTTACTAATAATCCAATAAACAAATACACATTAGGACAATTATCATTTTTTACCTTCCAAATAGGCAAAGATTTTGTTTTTAAGACAACATTCATTTGCCTAGCTTGAAGTTAAATGAACAAACTGTCATACATTGCTAGGAAAAAGTAAGTTTATAATTTTTTTCAGAGTAACAATTTAACAATATGAACTAAATTATTACACATTGTATACCCAGAAAATCCTATTGGTAAAGTAATATGAGTAATGTAACAATTTGGCTTTTGGGATTTTTATCATAAATTTGTTTAATATGAAAATACCTAAATATCCGAGCTCAGTGGTACCTGCCTAATATGTGAGAGACTTGGGAACTTGAGGCAAGAGGATCACAAGTTCAAGGCCAGACTTGGCAACTTTTCGAGACCCCCAGCAACTTAGTGAGATCCTGTTTCAAAAATAAAGAGGACAAGGGATGTTAAGTGCCCCTGGGTTCAGTTTCCTACCAGAAAAAGAAAAGACTGAAACATATACAAATACATGAGTATTAACATATGCACACATAAAATAATAGTGGAATAGTGTACTTATTTAATTGTTTGTTTAGGAAGATCATTATATTTTCATGAAATATTTAAGGAAATATATAAGAAAAAAATTTCATGCTATATTACGTTAAAAAAAGAATAAGCAACCAAAAGTACATATATTATTATACTCCAATTTTGTTAAAAATATCCATATGAATGCCTAGAAAAAAGCCCATGATGTCATATAAAATACTAATAGCAATTATCTCTGAATGGTAGGATTACTAACAATTTTTATTTGCATATTAAATATTATATACAGTCTAACTTTCTGTATTTTCCATATTTTCAATGATAAAAATAATTAATGAAAATAATTAATTAAATTATTAGAAAGAAATGGAGATAAATAATAAAAGTTATGTGCCATATCATTTATAATCATTAAAAAGGTTTGCCAATCTTCTCAAACATTGACATTTTCCAAGTGGTTCTTCAAGGTTTAAAGTTGACTCAGCAACTACATAGTAAAATGACATTCTTGGATTGTCACAGGGGGTCTAAGATAAGTCAAGATGGATGTTAATTATTGATGAGCAATCAGGAGCCCTTTATCTGGAAACATTTTGCTGAGAACAGAAAAATAACTGTTCTGAAACAAAAAGAGGAACTAGCCCGAACTTTTGGGCTGCCTGGCTCAATCTAACTCAGACTCCCCAAACAGGGAAACTCACAGAGCACAGAAATCCTCTAGTTCAACCTCTGAACTTCACCCAAAAGAAAACTGAAACCAATGTTGATGTAACTATGTCATCTTCCTGAACCCAGCTGCTGTACTCTAGTCCTGCATGAAGAGAGCTGTGGACAGGATCCTCCTCATCAGCTGGGCTTTCCCACCATCTGCCTCTCCTTTATTTTCCTAACAGAAAAGGGGGTTTTTAAGGAGAGTTGGGTGGTGGGGAAGAAGTTTAAGGTGTCTTAAGCAGAAAGTTCAGTCCTTGCACATGCAGGAAGGTAAAATGTACTCTTATCTTCCCCTCCTGCAGCTGTTTACATTATTACTCAAGCAGTTTTTACTGCTCTGTCCTTGTGGTCATTGCATGCCCCAGGGTCACGAAAACAGGGCAGTCATGCCTCCCTGGCTCTGTCACCTGGGAGACTTCGCCCTTGGGTGTTTTTAAATAAAAGGACATAGAATGTGCTTTGTCAGCATTTGTACCAATCTTGGTACAAATTATTGGATTCCTATCTCCCTGTAATCCTGAAAATAGATTCATAATATGCAGAACACCTTCAGGTAATCAGAACAGGACCTGCAGGTACAGTTGGCTCTTTGCATCTGTGGGTTCTGCATCCATAAATTCAACCCATTGTAGATTGACAATATTTGGGGGAAAAAAATTTGCGTGAACATGTACAGACTTTTTTTGATCATTATTCCATGAAAAACAGTATAACAGTTATTCACCTAGCATTTACATTGCATTAGGTATCATAAGCAACCTAGAGATGATTTAAAGTAAATGAGAGAATGTGCTAGATATATGCAAATACTACATTATTTTATAGAAGAGACTTCAGCATAGTAAGATTTTGGTGTCTATGAGAGGGTCCTGGAACCCCATAATTCATAGGAGTTCCAAGGGACTAGGTACATAGCATAACTACTAATGGCCTTTTTTTGCTTTGCTGTTCTTTTAAAACAACATTTTCCTTCCTTGTATTGTCTGCTACCCTATATACTGGTCCACTTCTCTTTACAGCTAGACCCCACCTCCATCCTTGACTCCTCTTTCCACAAAATTGTTCCTTTGGACTTGTTTATTTTCTATTCATGCAATAAAGATGTATGAAGGAATGTCTAGTGTCAGCTCATTAAAGAATAAATTATTCAAGATACTTGTTAATGATGGTAATTCAGACTTTATTTAAAGGGGGCCATGGTAATAGGTATAGCGACCACGGCCCAATAGTGGGAGAGAGAAACTGGGCTGAATTCCAACTTCAATAAGGACAAGTGGGGATTTATAACCAAAGGAGGGGGCTAGTGGATGTAAAATGGCTAAGAGTAAACATTGAGGGTAAGGGAGTTCCTTGCTTAATTGATTCCATAGGATTCCTGCTGAAGGCCGGTGCTAAGATATCAAGAATGCTCAACTGCCACCAAGGTGGAGGATTTTTGGCAAACTGACTTGTCAGGATTCTTGGTCAAACTGGACCCTAAACAAGTACAGAAAAGGAAGGTCTAGTCAGGTGTAGTAGTCCTAGAGGAGATAAATTCTCATCAGACAGAGGACTCAGAGGAGCCTGATTAAAGATTTGGTCAAAGGAGAATCTTTGTCAAATTCTACATGCAAAGAGCTTGGGAGATGTTGCTCAGAGCAAGAAAAAGCTGAGCAACCGAAACTCAGTGCCCTTTCTAGGACTATCAGAGAACTATGGTCACAAGGCACACCTACACGGCACTCTCTGGACAGACAGAGACAGCAGGACCAGGGAGGCCCAACAGAGATGCCTTATCTGGAAAAGAAGACTCTGGAGCTTCTAACAAACATAAGGTTCTTACATAGTCAGTTTCATACGTTGCTGCTCACAATTTTGAGGTGTGGACTGTCCTGAGAGCAAGAAACCCAGGGGAGTCTGCAGCGGGGACCCACACTTTTGTGGGTTTTACTTCCAGAAAGCCCACTAGGTTCTCATCATGAAGGCTCAAGAAAGACCCCCTTGTGGCTTTGGCAGGAAAGGGGGTCATTTACCATTTTGAAACATACCCAGAATATTCTCCCAAGAAGGCCTTTCTCTTCAGGTAAAAGACTACATTGGGAGCCGGATGGGGTGGCTCACGCCTGTAATCCCAGCACTTTGTGAGGCTGAGACAGAATTGCGAGTTCAAAGCCAGCCTCGGCAATGGCGAGGTGCTGAGCAACTCAGTGAGACCCTGTCTCTGCATAAAACAAAAAATAGGGCTGGGAATGTGGCTCAGTGGTCGAGTGCCCCTGAGTTCAATCCTGGGTACCAAAAAAAAAAAAAAAAAAAAAAAAAGACTACATTGGGGCCTTGTCCCACCTGGGGAAGGACATTATCCTGACTCCTGCCTGTTTCTAGTCTGCCTGTATCACCTAAAAGAAAAAAATAAAGCCAACAAATACTTGTGAAATCACAGCCCAGGACCACAGGTCCACTAAATGATCAATATTAATTATAAGATTTTATTAGAATATAATCTCCCCCACACCTTACCACTATGTGCAAGCTCTAATAAAATAACAGAGTACAGATGGAATTACAGATGAAAGAGCTGTGAAGCAGACTCCGCTTGGAAGCTTTTGGTTCCTCAGGCTGAAACAAAGATGGAGCACAGCCTACTCTCTAAGCCAGTTAACATGACAGCTCACACCCAAGACCTTCTGACTCAGTTCCTATTTATCTGATAGGTCAAATCCACCTTTCAACAAAAAAATTGCAAAGCCGGCTAAAGGCAAACAGAAACACAATCTGAAGCAGTGGGACCAGACTCCAAAATGGCAGAGTTTTTGGAAAATATTGGACAGGAATTTAAAAATAATTATAATTCATACAGTCAAGGTTCTATTGGAAAAAGCAGACAACTTGCAAGAACAGATGAGTAATGTAAACATATATATGAAAACTCAAAGAACCAAAGGAAAGGGTAGAAATCAAAATTAGTGTAACAGAAATAAAGAAGATACCTTTGATAGGTTCCATAGTACACTGGACAATTAGAGAATCAGTGAGCTCGAAGAAAGATCAAAGTGAACTAGATACCTCTATGTACCTCACATTGATTGGCATGGTGAAATAGACATGGACAGATGTCCCTGTCCTCTCCCTGCTGCCAATCAGAGAATTCCCAACAAATCTGGGTCCTCTCCAAAGTTCCTGTGTTGGAAACGTAATCCCTTTATTCACATGTTAGTGGCATTGAGAGGCAGGGCCTTTGGGAGGTAATTAGGGTTAGATGAGGTCATCAGGGTGGCATTAATGTCTTTATAAGAAAGGGAGACGTGAGCTATTGTGCTTGCTGTGTCTTGTCATGTGATGACTATTATGTGCAACTCCGACCTCTGCCAAATTCAGATCTCCAAATTTGCCACTCTCTATCTAGAGTTTTATTTACAGGCACACTGGACTTTGATTCAGTGACTTCACGTTTTGATCTGCTGAGTTCCTTGCTCTTAATGGAATGTTCTTCCTCTTACTATCCATTTTTTATTAGTTTATTAGTTTTTATTAGTTTATTATTTTATTTTATTTTTATTAGTTTATTAGTTTTTATTAGTTTATTTTATTTATTTATTTATTTTAAAAATATTTTCTTAGTTGTAGATAGACACAATATCTTTATTTGTTTATTTTTATGTGGTGCTGAGGTTCGAACCCAGTGCCTCACGCATGCAAGGCAAGCGCTCCACCACGGAACTACAGCCCCAGCCCCTATCCAGTTTATTTCTGAAGACACAGTTCAAAGATCACTGGCCACAAAAAGGCTTCCCATCTTCCCTCCTCTCCTGCCTCATCAGCTAGGTGCCCCTTGGGTCTGGCACAGCACAGACCACACTGCGTCATGCTCATCTGTTTTCTTGACTATCTGCCTTGGGTTTAGCTGTGAGTTCTTTCGAGGCAGGAGTCTTGTCTTCATATTTTCATAGACAATGTATTTAAAGCACCTCATACTTTGTCTTACATAGAAAGTCAACTGGTAAGGGCTGGGGTTGTAGTTTAGCGGTACAGTGCTTGCCTAGCACCTGAGAGGCCTGGGTTCGATCCTCAGCACCACATAAACAGAAATAAATGAAGGTATTGTGTCCATCTACAACTAAAACAAAAAACAACAACAAAAAAACAGAACAGAACAAAACAAAAAGTCAACTGGTAAATGTTTGGTGGATGTGTAAATGAATAGATGAATGAATGCTGAGGGCTTATAGGAAACCAGTTTCCAGGGTAAGCCAGCATCTGTGGTAACAAAGAACAGAAGTTGATGCTGGTTCACTTAAGTAAAGACATATGTATACATTTTTTTGTACTAGGAATTGAACCCATGGGCACTCAACCACTGAACCACATCCCCAGCCCTTTTTTATATTTTATTTAGAGACAAAGCATTGCTAAGTTGCTGAGGCTGGCTTTGAACTCACAGTCTCCCTGCCTCAGACTCCCGAGCCACTGGGATTACAGGTGTGAACCACCATAACTGGCAAGAAAGAATTTTCTAGAAGGGCATTAGGTAGCACACTAAAACAGGAAGGCTGGAGAGTCATAGGAAGACATAGGCAAGAACTTGCCACAGGAATGACCCACTCAGGCACTGAGGCTGGTGTGGCACATTTGCCATTGTCTTCTGAATGGCCACCTTGATAACAGCAAGGTGGTGACTCAGTCACTCCATCAGGATTTATAGCCTCAGGGAGATTCTGCATCACCACGTATGAGTGTGGTCTGTGATGTGGTTGTGGGAGAGGAAAAGGGAATAACTTCTCTTTTCAGCTTCCCCATTGAGAAGGGTATTTCCATGCTAAGTACTCAAAATAAGAAGCAAGACTATGTAGGGTTTTCTGGAAGACTTATGAGTCTGTTTCCGAGGGCCATAACAAGGTATCACAAACTGGTTACCTAGACAGCAAAAATTTATTACCCCTCAGTTCTTTAGACCAGAAGTCCAAAATCAAGTGATTGGTAGGGTTGGTTCCTTGTAGACAACTCTGAGGGACAGTCTATTCTGTGACTTCTTCTTAGCTTCTGGTGGTGACTGGCGATCCTTGGCATCCTGTGGCTTGTAAAGGCACCATTCCAATCTCCGCCTCCAGCATCATGTGGAACCCTCCCCCTATGTCTGTGTCCGCCAGTCTTGTAAGGGCAACAGATGTATTGAATTGAGCTCCATCTTGCTCCAGTGTGACCTCATCTTAACTAATTATATCTATAATTATCCTATTTGCAAATAAGATCAGGATCTGAGGTACTGGTAGTTAGAACTTCAGCACACCTTTTAGGGAACACAGTTCAACAATAACACTTACGACTGCTACATCTGTATTCCATTAGTCAGTGTTTTAACAAGTATAGGGAGGTAGAGCCTCTTCTTCCCCAGGTGCAAAGGACAAGGGAATATTGTCTCTGAAAAAAGAGTAAAAACATAATAAAAATGACTCAAAGATGGTTTTGTTGTTGTTATTAACTTGAGTCAGCAGTTCTAAACATCAGTGAATAAAATACCACCTCAAATCTGTTAACTGTTTCTAAATAATAGCAGTTTTAGAGAAGTTTTAAAAATACATTCACAAATTCTTCAGTACTCATCCCCTGCGGGGATGGAGCTCAGTGCCCCTCTCCCGAATGTAGGCCAGATTTAATCTTTCTTTGGTATGTAAAACTGTAGTTCATAAACCAGGTGCAGGGCTCATGCCTGTAATCCCAGCACTTTGGGAGGCTGAGACTGTAGTATCGTGAGTTCAAAGCCAGCCTCAGCAATGGCGAGGCGCTAAGCAACTCAGTGAGACCCTGTCTCTACATAAAACACAAAATAGGGCTGGGGATGTGGCTCAGTGGTTGAGTGCTCCTGAGTTCAATCCCTGGTACCAAAAAAAAAAAAAAAAAAAGCTCATAAATGACATATTTATGGAATTTAAATTTATTCCTCTTATCAGTTGTTTTAAAACCAAAGAAGGATAGTCAGGTGTGGTAGCGCACACCTGGAGTCCCAGCCACTCAGAAGGCTGGGCAGGAGGGTTGCTTGAGCCCAGGAGTTTAAGACCAGCCTGGACAACACAGTGAAACCTTGTCTAAAAATACAAACAAACAAAAAACTAAAGAAGGAGTCAAGCCAACAAATAAAATATAAAATATAAATTATAAAATTAAGTTTAAAAACAAACCTATTTTTTAGCAATTACTGAAAATAATTTAATTGTGTGCAGCTAAGGCAGGGTGAAGAAAATGATTTGTTACAGCTGTCAAAGATGCTAGGGTTTCTGCCTTGGCTTTTGTAGCCTTTGAACCTGAGATGTAGAATTCAATGAGACACACAAATGGTGTGACTCTATCTGGTTTGCAACCAGAGAAATGGAAAAATTGAGCTCTGCATATGTACTATGACTTGAAACGCATTTAAATAAAATAATATATAAAAAAAGAATTCAATGAGACAACATACGATCCTCAATATGTAAGTGAGACTCGATTTTCTTCTCTATGGTTCTTTCTGATGTCAGAGTTAGATCATGTAAATGAAGGTTGGAATCATATTCCTCCCTAAATTAATGAAAATCCATCAATTTAACAGGTTTCTTGAATATCTGTTTTGTGTTTAGAACGTATCTGTGAACCAAATGGAGCCCTGCCACGTGAGGGGACTTCCGGGGGACAAAGACCACAAGCCCAACAAATGTGTTGCAGGTTAGAAACAGGGGAAGAGCTTTGCAGATGAAAAGGTAAGCGTGACAGAAAAGGTGGATGTGCAGGAGTGGAGGTAGCGGAGCAGGTGGTTGATTGTGCAGGCTGAGCAGGGCAGGCCTCACTGTGAGGAGACAGGAGAATCACGAGTTCAAAGCCAGCCTCGGCAGTGGTGAGGCGCTAAGCAACTCAGTGAGACCCTGTCTCTACATAAAACACAAAACAGGGCTGGGGATGTGGCTCAGTGGTTGAGTGCTCCTGAGTTCAATCCTTGGTACCAAAAAAAAAAAAAGACAATGGCGAGGAGAGATTAGACAAAGACCTACTCAAGCCTGACAGTCTGCCTGCAGACGGCTGGGAGAAGAGCACTCTGGACACAGGGACCAGAGAAGGTAAGGCCTTGCAGGGATTTGTACCCAGCATGATGGCAGAGAGGCAAGGGGGCCAGTGGGAGCAGGTGGAAAAGAGGAGCGTCTCCCTAGAAGAAGAGTTGCCAGTGGCCAACATTCCCAGCAGCTGGGGAATGAAGCTTCAGCCCTGAAGGGGGTCTGGCAGGACTCTAGCATCCTCCACAGGGCTGAATTGATGGAATTCACTATTCCATTTGCACAGAGAATTAAAAGAGAAGCCTAGAAAGTTAGGATATTGGAGCATTTTGTATAGTCTTCAAGGCAGCTAACATGCACAGCAGCCCCAAACTTGCATAAGACAGTTTTGCTGCATAGACCAAAATAAAGACTAAAGATAAGCCGGGGGTGGTGGCTCACACCTGTAATCCCAGTACTTAGGGAGGCTGAGACAGGAGAATCGTGAGTTCGAAGCCAGCCTCAGCCATGGAGAGGCGCTAAGCAACTCAGTGAGACCCTGTCTCTACATAAAACACAAAATAGGGCTGGGGATGTGGCTCAGTGGTCGAGTACCCCTGAGTTCAATCCCCGGTACCAAAAAAAAAAGACTAAAGATGACCTTAACGAAGATGAAGGTCACACATTCAGGAAACTGAATTTCTTTCTTGCTTTCTTTTCCCTATGTCTGAGATCTATGACTGAATAGTAAGCTATTAATGAAAAAGAAATGAATCTTAACACGTGTGTGGGTTAGTTTACTAGGACTGTCTTAAAAGACCACAGACTAGGGGCTTAAAAACAGATATTTGTGTTCTTGCAATTCTGAAGACTGGAAGTCCAAGATAAAGGTGTCAGCACTGTGGTCTCTGCAGAGGCCTCTCTCCCTGGTTTACAGGTGGCTTCTTTTCATTGTGTCCTCCCAGGGTTTTTCCTCTGTGCAGGTGCACCCTTGAGCTTCTTCCTCATACAGGGACACATGTCCCATTGGATTAGGGCTCACCCTAAGGCTCTCATGTAGCTTTAATTGCTTCTTGGAAGGCCTACCTCCAAAAAAAGTCACATTGGGGTTAGGGCTTCAACCAACATATTTTTAACAAAGTAACAGCAAGGTTGCCTATAAGTGCATTACATTATGTAGTATCATTTTAGCTTTTATTGTATTTTGCAGCATTGGAGATTAAATCCAGGGGGACTCTACCACTGAGCTACACCGCAGTCCTTTTTATCTTTTTTCTTTTGAGGCAGTCTTGCTAAGTTTCCCAGGCTGGCCTTGAAACTGCAATCCTCCTGCCTCAGCCTCCCAAACTGCTGGGATTACAGGCTTGTGTCACTGTGCCTGCCTTATTTTAGGCATTTAATACCATAAAATTTCAGAGCAGGTCCGGGTGCAGTGGTGCACACCTATGATCCCAGCAACTTGGGAAACTGAGACAGGAGGATCGCCAATTCAAAGCCAGCTTCAGCAACTTTGCAAGGCCCTGAGCAATTTAGGGAGAACCTGTCTCAAAAAAAAAAAAAAAAAAGGGCCAGGGATGTGGCTAAGTGGTTGAGCGCCCCCTGGGTTCAATCCCAGATTACCCCCCCCCCCAAAAAAATCAGAGCAGTAACTTCTTTTAGAAGTGTTCAAATGTAATTTTCCCTCAAAGCTAGAATCTTTGACAAACAGCTATTATGTCACTAGAAAATTGGACTTTTGGACTTTTCCACTTGGCAAGTAAGTAGCATTAACGATTTATACCAGGTAAAAGTGGAGGGAGAGTTTGGCAAGAGTATTGAATTCCCAAGCAAATTGGTCTGTAGTAATAAAAGGAGGAAGTAATGATAACAAAAGTAGAAAGTGACAATACGTTAAATCCAGGGTCCAGAACCATGGACATTACTGATTTAGTAGCCAGGACTCCAGGGATTGTCTTCACACCCATTGCTGGCTTTTCTGGGATGTACCCACCACCCCCAACAGAAGTGTTGATAATTAAATAGTAGAGACAAAAATAAAATAAAAAATAAAAAGGAAGAAGGTGTGCCGGCAGGTGTAGGAGACAGCTGAGGAGGAGGGTGGCCCTCTCACCTGCAACTGACCTTTCATACTTAGACAATTGTTAGAATGAGAGGGATGTTCTTAATAATTATGGCAAAATAATAGGTACACATGAGGACATAATGGGGACATAGGACTGTGACAGGGTCATTGCCAGGGGGCTCAGTGTACAGGCATGGGGTGGGGGAGGTAGCGTGAAGGGCTAGCCCTCCCTGACCTCTGTGTGGTGTTCTCTGTGGTATGACTGTACATGTCTGCTTAGCCATGCCAGGTCAAGCGTGAAGAACGTTCATGCAATAGTCCTTAAATGCCAAGCTCCATATTTTTCTGGCAGCCCCAGAAAGGCCACTGCTCTCTGTTCCCCTCCTTTAACTGCCACTCATGGATCCTATTCCTCTTCTCTAAGTTTTTGGATGTATGTTTTTTTTTAGGGGGGGAATAGGGGATTGAACTCAGGGGCATGTGACCACTGAGCCACATCCTCAGCCCTCTTTTGTATTTTATTTAGAGATAGGATCTCATGGAGTTGCTTAGTGCCTTGCTATTGCTGAGGCTGGCTTTGAATTCGTGATTCTCCTGCCTTAGCCTCCCAAACCAGTGCGATTACAGGCAGGCCCCACGGGATGTATGTTTTAACCCTTCAATAGTCCAGATTTAGTGCTTGGACAATAAAGTCCTGCTGATTGATTCCTGTGGAATTGAAACTCATCACCAGTTCTGTGTCTTGTACGTGGATTTTGTCAAGTGGCATCTCCTCTTCAGACATAGCACAGACTGAAAAATACTAATGGAGTGTCCCATTAAACATTAATAATCAGGACAAGGAAAGCACACACTTATCTTACAGGTGTTGAAATATCTGCTTTGGCTGAGAACAGAGGTAGTGTTTTGCTAGTAGCAAGTGTCAGATGACCAGAGGCCAAAAGTACAGTTAGAACATGTTATCAGTAAACTGCACATTTTGAAAACCTGGGAGAGAGAGGTGGTTACAGATGGGTTCCTCCCTCTGTCCCCTCTCCTTCCTGCTACATACACATTTACTTTAACCTTGCTGTTAGAGCTTACATTTTGTTCAGATATTTCTCCTTTTCCACAGGTTCTTGATTTCAAAGCCATAATTCCCCATCCCTAGGGGAAGAGGTTGAATCATTATTGGTTTAATCTAACCATTCTTTTCCCCTTTTGGTTACTTTAACAATGGGTATGTACTGTAATCCTGGCCCATGATATGTGCAAAGAAGTCTGCTGGAATGCTTCACAGTTAAAAGGGGATATGCAGAAACATACCTTCTCTTTTTTGCCTCTGAAAGTTTTCTGGTTATGAAACCTGGAGCTGCTGCAGCCATCTTGTGATCATGAGGTGAGCTAGTAGAGGACAAAAAAGTTGCTGAGGATAGAGGACAGAGTTGAAAGACACGAAGAATTTAGATTCCTGAGTGAATTGTTGAGTTGCTGAACTATGCAATAGCACAGCATGCTTTTCTCTGGACTTTTTCCTTATTTCCTTGAAATAGCTTTACAACGTGTATCTGATAAGGTTTTCTTTTATTTCCTTGGTACCAGGGTGCTTAACCAGTGAGCCACATCCCCAGCCCTTTTTATTTTTTGAGACAGGGTTTTGCCAAGTTGCTGAGCCGGCCTTTGAGCTTGCAATCTTCCTACTTTAGCCTCCAGAGCTGCTAGGATTACAGGCACGTGCTACCATTCCTGGCTCTGATAAAGTTTTTAAAGTTTGTGTAGGTCTGTTTCTGCTGCTTCTTGTTTACACTGGTTTTTCTCATGGAATCCTTTCCCGATTTGCATTTACATTTGTGCAAAGGCCATCACCCTTGAAAAGTGATGTCTGAGGACCCCACGGGGTCTGGAATAGAGTTGCTTCCTCTGCAAATGATTCCCACTAGCTTCTGCCAAATCTGGGAGCTCTACCTGCCATAGACACCTTCCACCCAATACCTGGCTTGAGATTCCAGAAAGCAACCTCGCCTGCAGATCTGCTCAAGGCAAAGACAGTGGGGCTGTGATCAAGACCCCTCTAGCACAGCTTTCTCTCCCTGTTCGATTTAACTCCAGCTGCAGCCGGGCATCAGTGACTTCGGAGGCTGAGGTAGGAGGATAGCAATTTCAAAGCCAGCCTCAGCAACTTAATGAGGCCCTAAGCAACTTAGTGAGACTCTGTCTCAAAATTAAATAATGAAAAAAGGGGGCTGGGGATGTGGCTCAGTGGTTAAGTGCCCCTGGGTTCAATTTCCGCTACCAAAAACAAATAAATAAATAAATTTAATGCCAGTGGCAATAACAGAAAAAAAATTAATTCCAGCTGTTGTCATCCCTGAGGTCCCTATGATCAAGCGGAATGGATGGTTTTTTAGGGTTCATCCTTACCCTGACAGGGGGCCCTGTGGAGTTTTAGGCTTCAGAAGGTCTCATATAGCCCCCTGCCTGGGCACCAGCTCCTCTCTTTCCCTCTGAGAGGCTAAGGAATGAAGGCCAAGTGTCCTGGTTGCAGCAAATGCCCTCCCTTATGGCAAAATAGCTGGGCACTCTTGCGTTCCCCTTACCACTCTGAATGTAGACTTCCTTTGACTTTGGCCTGAGCATTTGCTTCCAACTTACAGATGACTTTATTCTTAAGACAATGCTTTTTATATTTAATTTAACAAAACACTGTTTACATTGAGAAGGGAACTCCCTCTGGAGCTGATGGTATCTGAGAAAATGTCATCATTGACTACTAAGTCACCTGAGTCAGGGTTTTCTGCTTCTTTCTTCCTTTTGTGAAACTAAGGAATAAACCCTCTGGACTTAACCTGCTTCCTCTTCCTTAGACACTTGCTTTAAATTAGATAATACACTGGACAGGTGGATCATGATGGTAACTTTGATGAAACTTTGATAATGCATGGGCAGACTACCAATTACTTCCTAACCTCCAGTCACCTTTGCCCATACCTCAGTCCATAAATAGCATGGCAAAATAGGATTGGTTGGGTAACAACTGGGTCTGGCCCTAGCATCTCACCATATTCTGGAAGAATTTCTCTCAGGACACCTGAAAGTGGGTCAAAGTCTCTAATATTAGGATTTGAGATGCATTGACACAATAAGGACTTTTTAGCTGTTCTAAACATGTATCTCTATATAAAGGTAGAAATAGTCTTAAAAAGGAGATGCTATGCAAATATTGTAACAAGAAAGAATTTTTTATAGATGCTTGTGAGGTGATTGGCATTTTAGCTTCATTATCTCTGGACTGAAACCCAGTCTCTTGGATGACGCAATGAGACTCTATTACCCGAGATGTCCAGATACCATGCCACAGAGCTGGAGGAGAGGAAGCTGGAGGAGGATGCGAAGAGGTGTGTGTGGGAGATCTGTCCCCAAATTCACAAATCCATAAAAGGACATTTTCTGCATGTTTTCTGCTCCTTGGGGCAGACTGTGTAATGAGTACTGAGATTTTGTGTGGATTTTTCTCATGGGGCAGAATCCCAGCTTGTGGATAACACTGCCAAGTTACAAACTATGCAATTTACATTTAGCTGGATGTTTTCAAGCTAGGACCTTTAATTAAAACTTGTATTTAGATCCACTGCAGTTGTGGTAACTATAAAGTCAGCTTCAGCTAGACATGATGGTTTAGGGAAAGCACCTGGAAGCCTGTGTCCTCGCTTGATTTTCAAGTTGCGTATAAACCTTGGGAGCATCTCAACATCTCTAAACCTCTTTGCTCTCAGATTTTAAGAAAAGAGTTCAAGGGAACCATCTATAAGATTCCTTCAGAGTCTGAACTATGAGCCAGTAGTAGCACACACTGGTAAATGCCCGTGACCCAGCTGCTCTTGAGGTTGAGGCAGGAGGAGGCAGGAGGATTCCAAGTTCTAGTCCAACCTGGACAATTTAGTAAGACCCTGTCTCTAAATAAATAAATAAATAAATAAATAAATAGTTTGAAGTGCTGCTGCATGAATGTAAATTCATTCAAGATTTTAAAGACCTAATTTGATGCGAATCCCTGAGATGGTTGCTATACTGTGCTCACCCTTGTAATATGTTCCCTCACAATGATCCTCAGTCATCTGGTTTGTCATACTGCCGTGGTGCCTTGCTTCCGAGGATACCTGGGAGGCCCAGTTCCTGTAAGGTCCAGTCCTAGCTTCTAGGTTCCGAACTCCATCCCTATCCAGGAAATCAATGCGTCAGGTGAAGGCAGGTTCCTCACCCAATACAGAGCCCTCCGTGGGAGCAACTCACAAGGGAGCCCGAGGGGTCTGAGCCAAGGAGGTATGGATTGGTTGGTTAGGTTGCCATAGCAACATACTTCAGTTTGGGTGGCTTAGGCAACAAATTAATTTTTCTGTTGGAAGCTGGAAGTCTGAGATCAAGGTGTCGGCAGGGTTGGCTTCTTCTGAGACCTCTCTCCTTGGTGGCTGCTGTTGTGGTTTGAATCTGGAATGTCCTCCAAAGGCTCGTGTGTTGAAGACTTGGGCCCCAATGTAGCAATGTTCAGAGGTAGTGATTTTGGGAAGTGACTGGATGAATCAGCCACTCATCAGTGGATGAGCCCAGTGATGGCAATAATTTGAATGGATTATTGGAATGCATTGAGAGCTGTAGCAGGTGGGGCACAGTTGAAGGAAGTAGGTCCCTAGGGGTGTGCTCTTGGAGACTACATTTTGTCCCTGGCCCTTTCCTCCCTGCCTCCATCTCTTCTCTCTCTCTCTCTCCCTTTTTGGCTGCCATGAGCTGAGCAGCTTTCCTCTGCCATACCCTTCAGCCATGATGTTTTGTGTCAGGTATTTTGGTCACAGTGACAAAAATCTGACCAACACAGCCCTTGCTCATGCCACCTTTCCTCTGTGCACAGGCATTCCAGCACTTGTCCCTCATCTTATAAGGACACCAGCCAGGTTGGATTAGGGCCCACCACTACCACCTCATTTACCTTCAGTTACCTCCATCGAGGCCCTGTCTCCAGTCCAGTCATATCCGAAGGTACTGGGGGTGAGGGATTCAACATGTGAATTTTGAGGGAGCATAACATACTTCCTAAAAGGATGTAATTTAGCCCCAGACTCTCTGTCTCAAATCAGAACAACTCCAAAGGGGCTACGTGGATCCAGAACTCCTGGAGACCCCGGGAAGTCCTTCCATGTCACTACCTCTCTTGGGGGCTCTGCTCTCTCCTTCTCAGGGCACTCCTCAGTAGCTGCCTGCACCCACATTTCCATCTCAGGATTGTCTTCCTTCTAGCTTCCAGGGAAACAGACCCCAAACATGTCCTCCACTTTCTCTTAATTGCCCTTCTAGGGAAGAATACTGGCAGCTTATCAAGAAGGCAACTCCTACAAATACAGCTTCCTCAAACTGTGCCGCTTCCCTGAGGAGTGACCAGCAGGGGGCGCAATTCAGACAGAAGTAATGGATTCTGACAAGGTGACTTGTAGGGCCCTTTTATGGCATGTGCCTATCCTAATTCATTGTCACCCAAGACCTCTTCCTTAAATACAGAGTGTTGAGATACAACCTCTGAAAGCAGAAGTTACATGTCATGTGCCTGATTCTGTTGTTGCTGTACTTTTTATAGGGTAGGAGGTCCTGGGGTGCTTTATTGCTGAGCTATAACCTCAGCCTAATTTTTTTTTTTTTTTTTTTTTTGGTGCTGGGGATTGAACCCAGGGCCTTGTGCAGGTGAGGCAAGCACTCTACCAACTGAGCTACATCCCCAGCCCCCCTCAGCCATTTTTTATTTTGACTTTGAGACAGGGTCTCACTAAGTTGCTGAAGCTGGCCCCAAATGTACGATCTTCCTACCTCAGCCTCCTGAGCTGCTGGGATTACAGATGTGTACCACCGTGCCCTGTAGGATTCTGTTGTTCTTAAGTCAAATTTAGCTCCTTTCCTTCCTGAGCTCCCAGTGGGTCCCAGTTTCTCATTCTCTTTGCTTACCCTTCTTGTACAAACTAAGAAGGGATTTGGGATTTCACAATGAACTGCAATAATGACCATCACACTGGAGGGAATCTCCCTGGGGATCTGCTCTTCTCTCCTATGCAGGGTGTTCTACCAGGGAATACAAAAGCAGCAGAAGAAAACCCTTGCTCTAAAGTCATCACAGAGCTGATGGAGAAGAGTCATGTTCAAACTGACATTTGTCATTCATGGAAGGACATGCGGGGGCGGGGGCAGCATTGAGCAGTCTAGGAGATCTGATTATGGTGGTCTCTGCTTCTAGAAATCAAAGTAAAACCTGGGTCCTGTGCCCCAGGGTAGCCCCTGCAATAGGACCTCTTATCTCTCTGTATCTTGTCATTGACATCAGTTAAGGATTTGTGATCATTTGTCCTAATTCTGCAGATGTACTCTTGGGGGATGACTTAGTGGAGAAACTGGATACACAGGTGCCTTGAACCAGGTTCCCCTCACTGATCTGGGTGTATATAGTGGGTTGAAAAGCTTTTCCAGATTATCTGAAAAAAGACCTTTGAGATCTTTGGAAACAAATATGAAGTAAACATAAAGATTATGTTTCTAATATTCGTACAAAAAAGAGTAACATCTTTCTCAGTTGCTCTGCTGTACCCAGAGCACTTGCTATTGTTCACGGAACCCATAGCCTCAACAAATAGTGTATTTACGTCTGTCCTGTTTCCTCTAGGAGTCCTACATATGTCCTTAAAAAAAAAAAAAAAACTACTTCAAGCCAAACACGTAACTTAGGTAATGAGTACAGGAAGCTCTCAAAGATTTAGGAGGAAACCTCAAAATCAGATAGGAGAAAAGCATCAAGAGTTAGCTGTACAGTCCATCTGCTGCCCCCTGTTGGCTCCTAGTGGAGCCACAGTAGAGCAGGGAGAGTCTTAATCTCTTCTCTGGGTTCTACAAGTACAGTGTCAAGGGAGGATTAAGTCAGGTAAAGATTGGTAGAAAGTCTAATGAAAGACCTCAGGAGGCATGAGTATAAATTTTAGGGCAGTTCTGAAGCCCAAACCTTGGAAGCTGTCACTGGCATCACCAGCTTGTCTGGGGACTCATAGTTACTTTCTTTGAGTTTTTAAAAGCTCAAATCTTTGGGGTATGGGAAGTTTCAGTTTCTGGGGAACAGAGAAGATGTGGGCTGAGTTGGGCTCTATGCTCTGAAGTGAGCTTAAAACTTTGAGAGATTCCACAGAATTTACAAATTGCCCTGTCTCAGCTGGATGTGCTGGCATATGCCTGAAACCCCAGTGGCTTGGGAGGCTAAGGCAGGAGAACTCAAGTGCAAAGCCTGATTCAGCAACTTAGGAAGACCCTGTTTCAAAATTAAACATAAAAAGGTCTGGGGATGTGGCTTAGTGGTTAAGTGCCTCTACATTCAATCCCTGGTACAGAAAAAAAAAAAAAAGTCCCGTCTCATTAGGGTTCTCGGAAGTAACTCCAATCCTGGCTGGGGATTTAAGGCATGAACTAGATTTGTCCAGCAAACTCAAGACTGGCTGATGGCTTGGTTACATATCAGCAGGCTCAGAACCCTCCTGAGGCATGCCGAATCTTCTAGATCCCTCAGTCCCCTGGCTTTGCTTTAGCATTTGGTTGGAGTGCTCCCCAGCATTCTCTAGGTAGTATATTCGCCTTTGTTCATAACTTACCCAATCTACACCTTTGACATTTTATACTGAGTTGTAAACAGCTCCTCTATTATAAGGAGTTATTTTCTTTTAATTATTTGGGCACCTTTTAACCTCCAGGGGAGAGTGGATTCTTCTCTGCATATTGTCATACTGAGAGAAGGCCTGTGCCTCCCTCTCGCTCCATGATGTGTAATGAAAATACATTGAATCCGTAGGTCAGAATTTTCTTCCAAAGATCACTCCCAACCATCCTCTGATTTTATAGACATAGGTATATAGATACACATATAGAACCAGATTAATATGCATATATAAAATATAGTTATTAAATACATGTGTATATGTGTGAAAGATATATTGCTAATATTGTGTATGTGGAGAGACTGGTGAGTATGTGTGTATGTATGACCTATTACTGGAAAATTTAAAGCAAACTATATTACAGAGACATCATCGTCAATTTTGTCCAAGTCAAACAAAAATGTGTTTGCAACAGAATAAGAAATAATTGTTATGGTCTCGATTAAGAAGAATATATTTTAATTTTAGAGCTATTACTCAAGTTCCATAAAATATCATATTTCCTGTGTAATCTAGAATTTGCGTTTACCTAACAAAAACATTACACTTGACGTTTGCCACTCTGTTTCATTCCCATATTTCAAGCACACAAATAGCTTCCAAGCATCACATAAAATGACAAAATGGAAGTATGGCCAGTTCTGTTTCTTCAACTTTTCTATCACTGTGCTATTATCATTTATTTCAAATCTGCTTTGCAAATCAGTCACATGTGGTACCAGAGGGCTGGAGGCAGGAAATGGTTCCAAAGGGAACTTGAGGGATTCCAAAATGTTATCAACTTATTCTCAAAACAGCTGCGTGTAGATGAGTCCCTGTAAGTCACAATGACTGAAGAGTCTCCAAATTGCCTTAGTAGTACAATGATCACAAAAGGATGCGTGATTGCGGTGTGCTAATTTGAAGCTTACAAAAACAGTGGCCTTCCATATCCTTGGATTTCAAATCCTTGGATTCCATCAACTGTGGATCAAAAATATTGGCAAAAAAATTGTACCAAACATGTACAGACTTTTCTTCCTGTCATTATTCCTTAAAAAATATAGTATAACAACATAGTATTTGCACATTATTAGGTATTATCAGTAACTAGAAATGATTTAAATTCTGTGGAAGAATGGGCATAATATTTTATGCAAATATATCATTTTATACAAGGGACTTGAGCATCCTTGGATTTTGGTACCCTCAAGGGGAGAGGGGTCCTCAGACACTGAGGGATGATTGTACATAGTAATAAAAACTCTTTAATTGTTTAGAACTTGGATTACAAAATGATTTTCTGGGAGGTCCATTTTGTATAGAATTAAGAGAGCGTGCTAATTAAAGCAGCAGCATGACTTTTAGTTGGTTTTATGAATCTCTTTGTCCCTACCAATCATGCACCCTTTTATGGCCTGTACCTGGCTGCCAGTTACACCCCCCCCAACCCCTATTTGTGACAGAAGGGGAATCTGGAGATTTAGACTTGAGTGTAGGTGTATGATCTTGAGAAATTGACCAATATTGTTGTGGCTCACTGTACCAGTAAATTGAGAATGGTAATTCTTTGCTTTCCTCGCTTAGTTATTATGGAGAATCCATAGATGTGGAGCCTGAAATATACTATATGAATGCTAATTTGGACTAGACACCCCTGAAGCTGCTGTTGGCCACTGACAGCCTCACAGGCAGGCTGGGGCTTGGGCTTCGCTGGTGTACCTGGGTCCTTTTCTCTCCACCGCTGGGTCCTCTCCCTTGCCTGCTTCCTGAAGAGTGTGGGGTTTCCCCAGCTTCTACCTTTGACTCTTGATTTCTCTACTCCCCCTATTCCTGTCCTTCGTCTTCCCTCTCCCTGTTGAGCTTACTCACATTCTGCTTTAGTTTTTTTTTTTTTTTTTTTTTCTGATTAGCTCAGCACCAGTTACCAAAGTCAGCCCTTTCCTTACCAGGCCAACATTTTTAACAACCTATTGTCTTCTGTCAATTCCAAGCAACAGTTTCAAAATGGAGTCTTTTCTCCTTCTCCTCCCTCTACGTGGTAACAGCCTCCTCTAGATTTCCTGGTTCTGTAAATTGGAGCCCTGTCTTTCAGTAACTCAAACCTGTAAGCCTTGGAGTCTTCTTGACACTCCCTTACATCCCAACGGCCATGAGCCAGAGGGGGCCAGGGTCGGGCATGGAGGGTCTTCAGGTCGGCTTGCTGGGTTCAGATCCAGACTCTACTACAGATCATTCGTCTGCCGTGAGCAAGCTGTTTAACCTCTATGCATCCTGGATTCCTTAAGAGAGTTTGGGCTCATATATTTTTTTCCCATCTCCTGCCTGAAAAACAAAGTCACAGCTAATAATTTCTTCTTGTCATAATTTCCTTTCCATTTAAGGGACATTCAATTGTTTTTTAAATTAATTTTTTAAAATTATGGTAAAATATACATAACAGTTTTCAATCAACCATTTTAAGTGCCCAGTTCAGTGGTATTAATTATATTTATGTTATCATGCAACCATCACCACCGACCATCTCCAGAATTCTTCTCATCTTATGAAACTTTGTGCCCATTTAAATGACTCTACTCTGTATGAATTTGACTATTCTAGGTGCCTCATATGAGTGGAATAACACAATGTAGTTCTTTTGTGACTGGCTTCTTTCATTAGCACAATGTCCCCACAGTTGACCCACATTGTAGCGTGTGTTAAAGCTGAGTAACAGTCCACTGAATGTACAAACTACATTTTGTTTATCCATCCATCCATCCGTCAATAGACAGATAATGCAGCCAAGTACAAAGGACACAAATCCCATGTTAACGCCCTGCTTTCAGTTCTTTTGAATATATAGCCAGAAGTGGAATTCCCGACTCATATGTTAATTTTATATGTAACTTTCTGAGGCACTGACCTACAGTTTTCCATAGGAGTGGCACCACATTTGACATTCCTATCAGCCATTTTTATTTTAAATATGAGAAACTGACTAGATTTCAGTCATTGCTTCTCTGAACATGTTCTGGAGATCACCTCCTCAGAATCCTCTGAGTGCTGATCAAATAAATGCAGACTCCTAACCGCACCTCAGACCTTCTTAGACTGGGGTTTTGGGTGTGGACTTTTTTCTCTTGGCCAGGCTGGGGATGGAGCCCAGGGCCTTGCTGCAGGCCAGGCAGGCTCTTCCACTGAGCCCTGCCACAACATTAGGCTTTTAGACTTCCTCCTTGAACCCACCCCCTGGGCCACAGGCCTGCTCCCTCCAGGTGTGGCAGGGGAGAGAAAGCTGAGGGTGGAAGGCCTTCAAGTCCCCCAAAACACACACCTTGAGGATAATCTCATCGTGGATTCAAATGACAGCACATACCAGAGGATTATAATTCTGCATATTGTTTTTGCAAGTTTTCAGTCTTTTCAATTACCATCTGCTGAAAACTCAAATCAAGGTCTGGAAAGACGACATTTTTAGCCAAGGAAATGCTCTTGATCAAAACCAGATTTTTACTGGTGATACTCAGCTGAAATACCCTATTATCAGCTTCCTACAGATCTCCCAAGAGCCATTCTCAGGCATTAGGGAAGCAATCTTCACAGGGGCCACTTCCCTGGCCACAGCGCCCGCTGTGCTGTGAGTCATGCCTTTTGTCTTGTGCCTGGAATTTGGGGATGTTTATGAAAAGTTGTTGTAAATACTAGTCATAATTCCTCTCTTCACAGATTCTTTATTTCAGAAAAATGAGTATCACATCACGTACAAACGTCATATCACTTCCAGTCCCATTGTCCCCTGGAAATATTCTCTCTGCTGTTTCATTAGAGATTATTAAGAGTTGTGGAGAACTGTGTGTCACAGATTCCCTCCAGAGAACAGTTTTTCGTTTGCCACCAGTAATGTTGAAACCCACGTTCATATCATCTGTCTATAGGGGAAAAGCAATATCTTCCTTTCCCATCTTGGATTCATGGCTGAGACTCCTGTGAGAAGAGACAGATTAATGAGAGAAAAGTGTGCAAATGTCTTTAATATCAGTTTTATGTGACACAGAAGACTTCATAAGGAAATAGAGACCCAGGGAAAAAAAGTAGACCTGTGTATTTTTTATTTTTATATATATTTTTTTAAGATGATAAGGCAGACTTTATTCTTGAGAGGCCATAGTGATAGGCTCAGGGGCTGCTGGATTATCTTGCACAGGGGAACAGACTGGGCTGCACTCCATCTGTGCTAGTTGTGGTGAAGAAGTGGATGGTCATGAAGGAGTGTGATTGGATAATGTGTGATCTAGTGTTAATAAAGTGAGGGGAACTCCTCAAGGCCAGGATCTTCAGGTTCGTCTCTGTGAGCCTGTGTCTTCAGGAATTAGGATGCTTTTTTCCTCTCAGATGAGGGTCTTACGACCTCTGTAGAGGAAGGTCAGAGAATCTTTCCTGCAATATTATTATTATTTTTTTGGTGCTGGGAGTGAACCCAGGGCCTTGCATGTGCTAAGCATGTGTTCTACCACTCAGCTCCATCGCCAGCCTCTTTCCTAGGTCTGATGACCTGCCTCAGGGGAGAAGGGGGAGGGGAAGGTGAGAGTGACATTTCTACTTTTATTTTCTCAATTACCAAGGTACCATATTTTGGGGTAGCATGTCCCAAACTCTATCATTACCAACTTCATCTTTGGAGGAGAGAGAAGTTCAAAGTAAATGCTACGCGGTGGCTCACGCTTGTAATCCCAGCACTTAGGGAGGCTGAGCCGGGAGAATCGCGAGTTCAAAGCCAGCCTCAGCAATGGCGAGGCACTAAGCAACTCAGTGAGACCCTGTCTCTACATAAAACACAAAATAGGGCTGGGGATGTGGCTCAGGGGTCGAGTGCCCCTGAGTTCAATACCCGGTACCAAAAAAAAAAAAAAAAAAATGCTAGTGAAAAGCAAAATATCTTTTAAATTGTGGATTCCTTGAGTTTGAGTTTGCTTCATTTAAATTCCCAAAGCAGGTGGAGATATAATTGATGTATACATCATGATGACATTTTCCAAAACACAATAAAACTTTCTTTTCCAATTAAACTACTCTGAGGTGGAGTGGTTTTTAATTTAATGTTTAAGGTAAAGCATGAGGGTTCACAAGTTTTTAAGAATACAAAGAATAGCTCACTTGAGCTTCCTCTCCCAGTGGCATCTCTTAGCAATCTGCTTAACCCTCTGGACGTGGGTATTAGACTGGACCAGAGGAATAAAGCAAAGCAGGACATAGTCCAGACTGCCCAGCCAGCCTCAAAGAAAACAGAGCAAAACACAAAAGGCAACATTCCATTGAATCCCTGTAAATAGAAATACATGTTATGCAAACTGCTCCCAGCCCCATCTGTACTTGGAAAATGTGGATGCAGAAAAGAAAGTTAGAAATAAAATGATCCAGATATATGTGCCTAATCAATAACCTGGGAAGAATTAATATAATGTTTGTAGTTTTTTCTTTTCTTTTCCTTTCTTTTGTGTGTGTGTGTGTGTGTGTGTGTGTGTGTGTGTTTTGTAGTGCTGGGAATCCAATGCAGGACCTCCTGCATGCTGGATACATGCCCCACTACTGAGCTTCATCTCCCTCCTTCCTCAGCCCAAATGTACAGTTTAAGGAAATAAGTACTTAAAACTGATTTTTGTTTTCAATGTACTTTTGGTTGCTGCAGGGACATATGGAAGCAGATTTATTCTTAGAGCAGTTTCATTCATGTAAATATTGGCTATTTTATGAAGGCCCTGGGGCAGGTGGGTTATTTGTTGGGTGTTTTGGGCTAATGTTACTGTTTAAGAAGATGGGAAGAGAAGGCAGGCTGGAGAAGACTTGGATTCTCCTTCCTTCTGTTTAAAAAGGGACAGTAGCAGTGACTTGCTTCTCAGCTGTCCTAAAATTCCAGAGAACAGTTTCTCAGCCTTTAAAATGGGTTCCTATCACCTGGGAACACTGTTAAAATGCAGATTCTGGTTTCTGCATGCTTGGGATTCTGTGCTTCTAGCAAGCTCCCTGGGGGTTGTTGATACTGCTGGCTAGAGGACCAGGCTTTGAGTGGTGAGTCAGCACTCTGCCGAGCTTTCTCTTGTTTTCTGCCCCTTGGAGTGGGGAACATGTTAAATCCATACTTTCATGATAAGCAAACAGGTCTTTGCATTGTCTCCCAGAGGCAGATTAGAAAGCACTGAAAACAGGAAGAGGAGCTGAAGCCTTCTCAGCTATTAACTTGTTTGGTTCTATTAATCAAACAGAACTCATTTTGAGACTTAATAGTGTGCTTTATACTTCCTTGTGGGGTCAGAGTACAGCCAGAGGCTTGGTGTAGAGGTGATAATTCCACACCATCATCACATGCAATAGTGTTACCATGGCACAGAGAAACCTAGGGCCTGCAAGCAGCGTCCTTTTGGAGAAGCCCCAGGGGGTGGAGAGGGATGAGTCTGTGAACGTGTCCTTCCTACAACAGGCTCTCATTTTCTCATTTTTCTTCCTCCGTTTTTGGCTCTACCTGCTGTTTTATTTCACAAAAAGCATGAGTTAAAATTTATCAGGAATGACAGATCTTTTGGCCCCAGAGGCGTGGTATAGGGAGCTCCAGGGACTCTGGATATTCAATGAGTCAAAGATCAAGGCCAAAATCATGAAGTCCTACCAGTGGAGATCACAGCAAATCCCACCGACTGCCAGGGCTGTGTTTACTTTTATACTTAAAAAAAAACACAAACTTTTATACTTTATTACTAGACATTTCATTAAGTATAAACTTTTATACTTTATTACTAGACATTACTAGACATTTTATACTTTATTACTAGACATTTTGTCACAGGATTGTGGGCAAAATATTCTCAAATATTCCTTCTGCTTGAAGTTCATGTGTGCCACATAGAATTCAGCTGCAAGTATTGAAGCTGATAACTGTGCCTTTGGTTTCTGTTGATCTTGTCAATGTGTTCCCTGGCAGCCACCAGCCCCATCCCTCACTTTCCCTAAGTCCATATAAACCTGCTAAAACTCTCTCACGTTAAAAGCTAAACTGAGGCTTATTAAAATATTAAAGACTTTATTTGAGCAGACAGTGATTCATGAATTGGAAAGTTCCAGACCTCAGGCAGTTTTCAGCTCTGACAAAGGGTTGAGGTAGGAGGAGAATATAAGATAAAGTCAGAATCAAGACAAAGAAGATGCTTGATGTGTTAAAGTGGAGCTGCGGCCTCCTTTGGATCACTGCAGTGGAAAGCCCCTAGTTTGAGGTTAGTTGGTGCTTTCTGATGGGTTAAGCTTACAGGTTACTCCAAGTGCAGCTTTGGTTTGCTAGGAACCCAGGGCACTGGAGTTCAATAGCCTTCTAATAGATTTTTTTAAACACTATCATCATTCTTGAGAAATTCTTCATGTGGGTCTTTAATTTGAGAGCCACAAAGTTAAAAGGGACCTTTTGGGTGATCATATGCTTTGGTATTTGCCATACACATACATTTTTTTTTTTTTAAAACTAAATGACATTTACTCAATGTCCTAGTCATTAGAACTTCACTGAAGTGAATATTTTAATCCTCCTTTTTTCCGGGCACATGCTAAATTTGTATTTTGTTGTCTCTTTTAAAATCACATCCTGTGACTTTCTTTGGCCCTTGAACTGTGGGTGCAAGTTATGTGTTACTTCTAGGAAGTCAGCATTGAGAGCCTGTGGTAATTCTGTCCCATTCTTTAGTAGTGGAAGCATTTACCTAAAAGGACTCTACATCAGCTCATCAGTTTGGGCTTTTGGGTGGTTACAATGAGAAGAGCTTTTCATCATTCTTCTGTGACCTGTCCTACACTGTACATGCAGAAGAGCTACAAATAAACCCTGTGTTAATCCATTGACAGAGAGAGAGAGAGACAGACAGACAGACAGACAGACAGCAGCCTAACCTAACCCATATCAGCAGATCCATTTAGTAGAACAGGGCTCCCAGGAACTTTCCTCTTGGGGCAGTCTTCATTTTCTATTGTGGGATGGAGGAGGGGCAAAAAGAGTGAGTTTTTTTTTTTTCTTTTCAACTTTAGAGCTATAATTATCATAACCAACATGAAGAATCATTTCCTCATCTTCTCAAACAGCTGGCTGATCCTTTAGTCAAGAGATGAAATTCATTCTTGTACATGTTAAGGCCTGCACAAATATTTATTTATTAGAAAAATAAACTTCAACTCTCTAGAGTACATTCCTATTCATTCCAACATGGCTCACACATATATTGGGTCTAGATAATCTTCAATGGAAGGGATTAAATAGTCAGGCTCAAGCAACCAGAGTCACCACCTTTCTCTAAAAGGAGGATAAACTCAAGAGTTATTTTGTGTGGGGGTGAGAGGCAGAGTTAGGTACTATACGAACTTGAGTATTTTATTATTTCTGTTATATTTAGCAAACAATTTGGGAGCCCTAGCTAGTGCACAAGTTTAGGTATTGTTTTTCTTCTTTCTCGTGATTGCCTGGCACTTCTTTGACTTTATGATCAAAATCCTCACCTGAAGTTTCTACTCACTCTATCTCACTTTTACTGATATTACCAGTAGCTGGTAATGACAAATTTTGTCATCTTGTGGCCATCCCCTGTGATGTCTTTTAGTTCTTCCTGAGTTTGAAATGAATGTGAGTAAAGAAAATATTCATCTCCCTGTTGTTTGAAATTGTCTTGCATAGAATGCAATTCAGAAAGTACACAGGAAGACTGAAAAAGACTTTTAGCTGCATGAAATACAGTACTGACAGTGATTAGGATTTTGGCTTCTAAGTCTAAGTTGCCTGGGTCTGAATCCTACCTGTCACCACTTTGTCCCTGGGTGATCTTGGTTAGCTTACTTGGCCTTGCTGGGTCCTAGTTCCCCAACTTGTAAAATGAAATTAAAATAGTGCATCTTTCATTGGCTGTTGCTTACTTCTTCTTCACTAAAGGAGGTAACACCTGCAAAGTACTTTGGAAAATGCTTGGGGAAGTGCAAGGGCCTGGAAGCCTTGCACACTGTATAGTCCCGGAAGGAGGCAAAATGGCGCAGCTGAGGTTATAGGCCATTATATCTGACTGCCTCCATGATCTTAGGCAAGTTAATGACTTCTCTGGGCTTCTGCTTCCACATCTCTTGAATGGGGACAATAATAGTCCTGACCTCAGAGGAATTTTGCAAGGCTAAAATGAAACAGTATGTGTACAATTCTTATGGAATTTTGCTGGGTCATACAAAATGCTAAATACATACCAGACATCATCATTATTGTTGTTATTTTAAAAAATTCTCAGCATTTAAATAAACATCCTATGCTTTCCTCTTTTGGTGGCCTTTCTCTAACAGTTTGAAAGATTTAATTCCTGGTGTTGTCTAGTTTTTCTTTGATGGGGTAGTTCCTTTGATCTAGGGGATGCAGTGTTTATATTGGCTGTCAACAGGGCTACACCCAGGAATTATTATTTTTTAGATGATCTAATGTGGTTTCCCAGAAATTCTCCAAAAAACAAACGTCTTAGGGGCAAAACAAATTCGAGACTTCCATGAGTTCTTGCAAACACCTTATAACCCATCTCTCAGATGCATATATTTTCCTGCACATCCTGATCTCATGCCAGAAATCTCATGGCTTGGACATCTAAAATAAGAATTGTTTGGGTTAATTTAGTATGTTCTATTTGGTCTGAGGTACATTTTGTACTAGAAGTTTAAAGGAATTACCTTGTATCTTATATTTAGACTACAGAGGCCTGTTTTCCTAGTCTATGTATTTATTCAGGTTTGTTTCCTACTTAATTTTACAATTATCAAAAGGGCACTATGAGGGTTTCTCCCCCTTTTTTTATTGGTGAAATCTCCAAATGTTTCATAATTAAGCAGAGATTATTCGTTGTTCCTTCACACCTCCAAGACACTCCATGTTCATCTGAATTCCTGAATCAAAAAGGCCTCTACAAATGTTATAGGTATGGAAATAAACATGAGGACAGTGGCATTTCTTTTTCATCTCTATTACAAACATTCAACCAATTTCATGGGTATAGTCAGGTACTACTTTTACTTCTATCAAAATACCAGCACTAAGTTTATTCAGGAATAATGCTAAATCTTTATAGACATTTAGAACCAAGCACCTCTTCACTGGAGTGCAGATATTCTGGGGCTTTTACACCTACAGGGAAGTGCATGCCTGGTCATTGCCCATCCTGCTCCTGGCTAGGTGATGCCAGCCAGGAGCTGGAAAAAATCAGCACAAGCCTTCTTTGCCTCTCACCAGTCTCACTTCTGACAAGACAGAGCCTCTTTCTGTGCTAGTCTTTCTGTGCTAGTATGACTTGTTTGGTTGAAAGATCTTTTTTTTTTTTTTTTTTTTTTTGGGTGAGTGGGGTGCTCAGGATGGAACCCAGGGCCTCAGATATGCTCAGTAAGTGCTCTGTCACTGAGCTACACACCCAGCCCCTTAGGAAATTTTTGACAAATGCAAAGATCACTGAAAGAAGCTGGTGGGTCCTGACAAAGAATCTTCTCTTAGCCAAAATTCAGTCAGGCTCCTGAACCTGTAACCGAGTCCCCATAATGAAATTAATCATTTTTTTCTCTTGTAAAAAGCTCAAGCCATACTTTCTTCCTAGTTAAAGTTTAAAAGCTAGAGTACATTCTTTCTTTGGAACCCAGGGAAAATCCAAATGAACCCTTTAGCTTTACTTCCTTCTGGTTATTACCTTCATCATTGATGTCAGAAGGCCCTTAGTGAAACAGTAAAGTGGTAGCCCCTCCTAGCTTTATTATGGATAGCATTTGTGATGCATGCTCACCTTGGTGATGAGTATTATTTTTCTCAGGGATTTGGAGACAGCTTTGTTTAATTCAAACCCACTGAAGCCGCTTACCCTTTTCCTTGCACCAGCTAAAGTGTTGGATGGGTGACCATTTGATGCCAGAAGTTCAAAAATTCCATTGCCACCTTCTGAACATGTACTCCATGAAGTGTGATTACACAAGCATAAACACTCACCACTTCATATTTTCTTACCTCCAATCAACTCTCCCCCCATCCCAGAATGCCCGCTTTCTTTATCCCATGAGCACCTCTAAATTCTGTCTTCAGGGAGATGGATTTGCATATGGGGGCTCCCATCTCTGCATTTTTAGTGCCTCATGAACAAATTCTTTCTCTTTTGCAAAATATGTGGCTTCAGTGATTGACACATTGAAGGTAAAATAGGCCTGGTTGGGTAACAAACCCTCTTGTAGTTCCACCTGTTCACTTCTTTGTAAAATCTAGTTTTAGCAAAGAGCACTGCTAACTCAGTTTAGCAAGAATCTCTCATCTTAGATATGTGACCACCTTTGATGTCTGATCAGGTTCCCTATGCCACCATCTCCTAGGTGATGTCATCTACTATATCAGTTTAGCCAGAACTCTCCCCACCTTGTGGCTTCCCCTTAATAATTTTCTGTGCACTGACTCTCATCCTGTTCTTTGGTTATAAATCTGCACTTTCCCAGGCTGTATTGGGAGTTGAGGTCACTCTCTGTGCCCCACTACAAATCCCATTGTGTGGTGGTCCCTATCCCTATTGTATTGGTCTTGAATAAAGTCTGTCTTACCCTGCTTTAATGAGTATAATGAATAATACTTTTTTTTCTTTAAAAGATCCCCACACCACTAGCAGGATTCATTAAAAAGGAGACTTAAGTGACAGGAGATGTAGAGGGAAGCTCAGTTTATTCTGATCTGAATAGAAGCAGCTTGCTGGGAATTCAAGGGGAAAGATGAAAGTGGGACATTCTAACTAAGGAGCTTATGGGTAAAATATGGAGAAAGAAAGACATGTGACTGATCTGATCCAGGAAAGTGTGGAGCTGACTGAATATCATAGAAAGTTGACCATGGGGGTTGAGTAGGGATGGGGGAATAACTTTAAGATGGAAGCAGTGTACAGATACAGCTGCAGTTGGCATATTTTGGTAAGCAATCTGATATCTGGGAAAATGAAGACTGTACTTGTCAAAGAAGCCAAACTGCTTTGTAACCGCATTACAAATGGTATACTCTCCCTTTGCATAGTCCCCTGGCACCCAAACTCCCCCAGTGGGTTGTGCTTCAACCATATGTCCACCAGGGGGCACTGTGACTCACGAAAACCCGTCCATTCTAGGCACTTCTTGTGGCGCCACCAACAAAAGGGAACGATCTGAGAATGCTTTGAGTTCAGGCTCTCGGTTCCGCTTCCGCAGTGGATGTTCCCTTCCATATTTGACTCAGCTATCTTCTACAATGACACTCCCCCCAGGAGGATGGAGCCCAACCCTGTAGTACAGCCACGTGAACATACACCCTGACTCCCTGCTCTTATTTCTGTCACTGCTTCTGTAGCCTTTTCAAATCTCCAAATGACTGGTCTACTCTCCAGCCTCTTCCTCTAGTCTGGCTTCACTCCCCAGGCTCTCTCTTCAAAGTTGCTCCCCCACTTCCTGTGTGCTGATAACATCCAGGAAGGCAAGCGCGCTTTCTGCAGCTTTTTACTTACTAACTGATCCACTGCCTTGTGCCAGAGAGGCTATTTATGTTTTTTGCAGGAAACTTCAACCTCTAGGTGGGAAAGGACTGGTTTCCTGGAAGAGTGCTTCTAGAAAGACCACCTCCCCCCAAAACAAACTTTTTATCTAGGCACTTCCTGTTTCCTCGGTTTAAAGTAATCCCTCCCTTGGCCAGAGTCTTATAAAAGAACTTCAAAGGCATAGCCTCCCAGCTTCAACCTCATAGGCTATTTTCTTTTAACTCTTTATGAGTTTCCTCTGATCAGGCATTTAGTTGTGTTGCTGAATGGTCTGGGGCTATAAAAGAGCATGATTATTGAATTCCATTTAACTACTGCTAAAACTCTTGCGTGTATCCAATCTTACATGTTTTTCCGGTTGTTTGGGGCTTTAGAGGAGAAAGCATGCCATTTTTAGATGTCACTCTCAGGCCAAAGGCATATTACTTTATTTTTTCTTGTAGAAACAACTAAGAATGTGAAAAGAGAACCTACAGAATGAGGGCAAATATTTGCTAGCTATTCTTCTGATGGAGGATTAATATCTAGGATATATATAGAATTAAAAAAAATCACTGAAAGAAAAGAAAGAACAGAAAGAAAAGCCCAATTAATAAATGGGCAAAGTTTTAACTAAACAGATGCTTCTCAAAAAAGAAATATAAGTTGGCAACAAATATATGAAAAATATATTTAACATTATTAGCAATTAGAGAAATGCAAAGCAAATCTACACTGAGATTTAATCTCACACCAGTCAGAATGGCAGTCATCAAGAATATAAACAATAATAAATGCTGGAGAGGATGTGTCGAAAGAGGAACAGTTACACTCTTGCTGGGACTGCAAATTAGTACAACCACTGTGGAAATCACTATGGAGGCTCATCAAAAGACTAGACATGTAATCTCCAGCTACATGATTTCTCAGTATTCATCCTGGAGAACTAGTCATCTTTCTACAGTGATGCATGTGTACTCATGTTTATAGTAGCACAATTCACAATAGTCAAACTATGGAACTAGCCTAGGTGTTCGTCAATGATGAATGGATAAAGAAAATGTGCTGTATATACACAATGGGGTTTTATTAAGCCATAAAGAATGAAATTATGTCATTTGCTGGAATATGGGTGGAACATAAGAACATTATGTCAAATGAAATAAGCCAAACTCAGAAGGTCAAAAGTCATATGTTTTCTCTCATATGTGGAAGCTAGAAAGGAAAAAGGGAAAGAAAGGTAGGAGAAGAAATCTCATGAAAATTGAAGGGAGATTAATAGAATAGAGTAAAGGGACCAAGAAGTGAGAGAATAAGAGGGAGGGAGGAAGTGCTAGGGAATGATATTGACCAAATTATATTGTTATATTGTGTGCATCTATGAATATGTAACAACAAATTCCACCATTGCTTACAACCAAAATGCACCAATAAAAGTATAGAAAATAATTTCTTGTAGCAATCTAATTTTATTGAAGGGAACATGTGAAGGAACGAGCTATTGTGTAAAACTCAGCGTAAGTTAGTTTATTGGTGATTGGAAAGATCTTAAGGGAAGGAGATAAGGGCTAATTATACTCATGTTTGCAAATTACTACCTCTCAGAGCTTTCTTTTCCTGAGAAAAAGTGGGCAGGACCATTATCTTACAAAGCAAGTTGAAGTTCAACACCCAGAGGAGATGATGGATGGGAAATTACTCCATAAAACTTAAATATACTGACCAAATACCAAATATGATGGTTTTAATGGTGGCAGAGGAAGGAAGAAGGCTACAGGAAAGGGGAGCCAGGGATGGGATCAACATCAGGAAGGTTGAGCAGCCACCATATCAAGAAGAGTGAAAAAGAACTGAAAAGGCCTGGAGGGTGACTTACTGTCATTCATACCTTTGTACTAACCCCTCTTAATATTCATATTAAACATATCAGAAACACCTCCAATCCAAAGGAATAGACTTGAGAAAAAATGCAGAGTATTAACATCATAAGCGTGAGATATTTTCTCTTCCTTATGAAATATTGACTGTACATGTGAAATGACCTGGAAGAGAAAGGCACTTACCCCAAGTTTTAAATGTTGCCTCTCAGGTTTATAATGTTGAAAATTTTCAGTTGACTTTCATGATCATAGAAGTACAGGGTTTAAAAATGTCTTTGATTTTACCAGAATGAAAGATAACTTCAAGGAATTAGGGGTGATATCTACCCAAGGAAATCACAGCAAGTCATTTCACAATTAGGCCTTTATAGAGAGTTATTTAGAGCTCTTCAGTTGAAATCCATCTTTAATTTGTAGTTGGCATATCATTTTTATTACCATATGTGGAAGAAGAGTTTTGTTGGGGAGATTTAATTTTGTTTTCAAAATCTAAATGTAACTGACTGTGGTGGTACCTGTCTGTAATCCCAGTGACTTGGGAGGTTGTGGCAGGAGGATCACAAGTTCAAAGCCAGCCTCAGCAACTTAGGTCCTGAGCAACTTAGCGATACTCTGTCTCAAAATAAAAAAAAATAAAAAGTGCTATGGATGTGGCTCAGTGGTTAAACATCCCTTGGTTCAACCCCCTGGTACTCTCCCCACAAAAGCAAGTAAATGTAAAATCATCATAAGCTATTCCTGAGTTGCTACCAATTGGATTCATATATGGTGTGTGCTACCTTCATAGGTTTACACACAACATCTCCCTCAGGGCCACTGCTAGGGTTTCTTTTAGGAAATGGTATCGCTCTGAGGTTAGGTCAATTAGAGTTGATGACAGGTGTGTCTCATAGTGAAAATATTGTGAAATCTTGCCAAAGGAGTTTGTACTGCTGGTTGATAACCTTGAAGACTTTGGGGAGTTAATAACCTCTCTGTACCTAAGTGTTTTATCTGTAAATGGTGGATGATGATAAGTGTAACTATTAGTATGGGAATAATAGAAAAATTGACATATGTTTTAAAGGACTTATGTCATGCCATCATATGACAGTAATGATTAAACTGCTCACTTGCTGAAGCAAGGTTAGACTGTTTTAGCAGTATGTCAGTTTCATGTCACTGTGACAAAAAATTCCTGGCAAGAACAACTTAGAGGAAGAGAAGTTTATTTTGGGCTTACACTTTTAGAGGTACAGTCCATGGTTAGCTGACTCCATTACTCTGGGCCTGAGGTGAAGGAGAACATCATGGTGGAAGGGTGTGGTGGAGCAAAGTTGCCAAGCTCATGGCATCTGGGAAGGGGAGAGAGAGCAGGTGGGGAGAAAGGGCCATGACCTACTTCCTTCAGGATTAATGCACTGCTGAGGTCACAGCTCTCACAAAATCATTTCACCTCTGAACATTTCTGTATTTACCACGAGCTTTTCAGGGGACATTAAAGATCCAAACCATAGCAAGTAGTCATTGTATTCCTCATTTCCACACACTCCCTGTTTAAAAAAACATTACTCATTTCATGAAAGGGTGTCCTAGATGAAGAGGTACAAATTATTAAGTTTATTAAAGTTGACCCTTGGGTGCCTCTTCTGCTCTGTGATGAAATACAAGTGCACAAGGTTCATTGCTGAAGGCCTTATGATAAAAGATCAAGTGATTAACAGGAGAAAGGCACACAAATGATTTCACATAAATTTTACACAACACAGAAGCCTTAAGAAGAAAATGAAGACCTGAATAAGTGGTCACACTACATTAAGAATAATAGTTATTTTGAGGAAGAGCACTTGTTGGAGACATAAGCTCAACTAGCTGCTGTTTCTTCTCATGGAACACTAATTTTACTTAAAAAATGATGAACAGTCAAATTATTGTTATCCAGTTCTGGACACTTGGCAAGCATTTTTGGAAAAGTAAAGCAGTGAGTCTGTCATGTCAAAGCAGACAACTGACAGTATTTGTTGCTATGATAAAATCCAAATTCCAAGAGATAATTAGCAATCTGCCTGCCATCATGAGCTTGACAGTTTCCTAATACTTAACATTTTTTTTCTGATAAGATCAATGATGCTAACCAGTATGATTAAAAAATTAATAGACTTTATTTTTAGGGCAGTTTTAGGTTTATTGAAATATTGAACAAAAAATACAGTTTTCATATCCTCCCCTTGCTATTTTCTCCTGTTGTTAATGTCTTATATTAAGTGTGGTATCTATTATGGTTGATGAACTAGTATTGATACATTATAAGTAACTAAAATCTATAGTTTAGGATTCATTCTTTGTGTTTTGCAATTTTAAGAGTTTTCCAAATGCATAATTTCATGATATATCTACCATTACACAACCATTATTGAATGGTTTCACTGTCAGAAAAATCTCCTGTGATGGAGAAAAAGGCCATGATACCCCAAAATGTGGCCTCTTGGCATACTGAATACAGTCATGCACTACCTTAATGATGTTTTTGTAAATGCTGGACTGCAGATACAATGGTGGTCCCATAAGATTATACTGCCTTGTGATGTCATAGCTATTTTAGTTTTAGAACATTCTCTAATGTTCTCACAATGACAAAATTGCCTAATAACACATATCTTAGAGCATACAGCCATCATTAAGTGACATATGGTTGTATTTTTAAGCTGAAGGAATCTGAGAAAGCTACAAAAACTAAGGTCACACTATTTAATGACATTAAATTCATTCGCCTTTCCCTCTCATTCTCCCCTGAAGCAGATCATCAAATCTAGGAAGGATTTCAGATCTTCCTGAGGCAGGTCATAAGGCTCTATTTGAGGGATGTTCTCTTTCTACCCATGAGGAGGGAGCATTCTTATCTCTGAAGATGGAGGGTCACAGGGAAGAATCTGAATATCCTGCTTTGCTAAGTTTTCCCTGGTTTATTATTGCTGGAGCACACTTCTTGTCCAGTAGTATTTCTCCAAGACTATCCACTCTTTTTCACACCTAGCATAAGAATAGCTCCATTTGACCACTTCTTCATTTCCTTCTGAAGGCTTCTTTGTCATGTGAAACTTATGTGAAATGCATTTGTGCATACTCTTCCTCTCTTGCACCTGTTCTACCTGTTCACTTCTCCTTTACCTCTCTCTACATTCACTGACCTTTGTGTGTGTGTTGTGCAAATACACACACACACACATATTAATTACATGTGACTTGTGCAACAGATCTCTAGAATGTTTTCATCTGGCAAAGCTGAAGTTCTTTACTCTCAGAACAGGTTCTTACCCCAATACCTGACACTTTTTTTCCCTAAAGATCTGACTATTTAGACACCACAAAAAAGTGGAATCATGCTGTTTTCGCTTTTCGTGATTGGCTTATTTCATGTAGTGTGATGTCTTCACCATTTATCTATGTGGGAGCGTGTGACATGATTTCTTCCCTTTTCTTTTTTCCCTTCCAAATGAGAATTTCTATAAATATCACATACTTCAGAAAGGATTTACTCTTTTTAAAGACTACACAGTATTCCCTTCTACTTATATCTGTACTTTCTTCATTATTCATACATCAATGGGCATTCCATTCAGGTTACTTCTATCTCTTGGCTATTGTGAATAACACTGCTCTGAATGTGATTGTACATTTATCTCTTGAGATCCTGTTTTCAATTCTTTTAGATATGTACCCAGAAGTGAGAACACTGGACCATTTTATAATTTTATTTTTTTAATTTTTAAAGGAATCTCCATACTGTTACCCACAGTGACTGCACCATTTTACATTTCCACCAACGGTCCATGAATTCAAATTTCTCAACATCTTCACTAACACATGTTATTTTCTGTTTTTCTGGCAATAGCCATTCTAATGAGTGTGAGGTAATAATTGATTATAAATTTGATTTGCATTTTCCTAATGATCGGTGATGTTGAACATATTTTCATGGGATTTTTGACCATTTGTTGTCCTCCATTCTGTAAACTTGACACCGTTGTCAAAGATCATCCAACCATAGATGTGAAGATTTATTTCTAGGCTCTTTATTCTGTTCCATTGGTCTATATATATGTTTGTTTTGATTACTGTATCTTTAAAATACATTTTGAAACCAGGAAGCATGATGTCTCCAGATTTGTTTTTCTTTTTCAAGATTGTTTTGGCTATTTAGAGTCCTTTGAGATTCCATATGAATTTTAGGACTTTTTTCTCTTTCTTCAAAAAATGCCATGGGATTTTGATAGGGTTTTCAAAATCTGTGGGTCTCTGTGATTATATAGACATTTTAACAATATTAAGTCTTCCAATCCATAAACACAGAATGTGTTTCCATTTATTTGTGTCTTCTTTAATTTATTTCAGCAGCATTTGTACTTTCTCGTATTCAAGCCTTTTGTCTCCTTGGTTAAGTTTATTCCAAAGTTTTTTCTTTATAATGCTATTGTAAATGAAATCATTTTCTTAATTTGCTTTGTTAATCATTCATTGTTTATGTATCAAAAAGCAATTGATTTTTGTGTTCTATAACATTGCTGAACTTATTAGTTCTAACAGTTGTGTGTATATATGTGTAATCTTTATGGTTTTCTACATACACAATCATGCCATTTGTAGAGAGATGATTTTATTTCTTCTTTTCTAATTTGGATACTCCCTGCCTTTTCTTGCTATATTGCTTTGGCTAGGATTTCAAGTGCTATGTTGGATAGAAATGTGAACACAGCCATTTTGCCTTGCTCATGATCTTAGAAGGGAAGCTTTTAACTTTTCACCATTTATTTGATGTTGACGGTGGGATGTTCATATATGGACTTGATTGTGTTGAGTAGGTAGTTTCCTTCTATTCCTAATTTGTTGAGTATATTATTCATTAAAGGGTGTTGAATTTTTTTAAATGCCTTTTTCTCTCTATATATTGAGGTGATCATGTGGTTTTTGTCCTTATTTTTGTTGTACTATATTACATGGATTGATTTTCAAATATTGAGCTATCCTTGTATTCCAGGAATCATTCTCACTTTGTTATGGTATATATCCTCTTTAACACATTATTGAATTGGGTTTGCTAGTATTTTATTGAGGACTTTTTTGCATCGAATTCATCAGGGATATTGGTATATAGTTTTCTAAGACTCTTCGTCTGATTTTGTTGTGACAGCAAATGTTGGCCTCATAAATTGAATTTTGAAATGTTTCTTCTTCAATTTTGCAACAAGTTTGAGAAGGATTAGTGTTAATTCTTTTTGACATGTTTTAGGGGATTATCCAGTAAGTCACTTTGTCCTGGGTCAAAGTGAGTTTTTGGTATTGTATAATAAAATGTTTCAGTATTTAGAAGATTTCCAAACTAGTAAACCAGATTTTTCCAGCTGAAGAATGCATGATATTATAGAATCAGGGGTTGATAAAAGAACCATTCAAAGTGCAAAGTGGTCTAATGAATTTTAATGTAACAGAGCATGAAAAGTTCATTCATATACTTTCAAATTCTACATTGAAACCAGCCATTTGGAATATCAAAAAAGTATACCCACAGTTATCTGAAAAGACTATTAAAATACTTGTCCTTTTACAATCACTTATCTGTATGAGGCTTATTTTTTCATATACTTCAATCTAAACAGTCTATCATAACTAATTGTGACAACATGAAATTGTAATGTTGAAGAAAGCACTTTTTTAAACTCTTTTTTTGGGGGTGTTGGTCTAAGTGTACTCTCAAAAAATATGCCATTTCTTAAATTCTAAGACTCCAACTTTTTAAAAGTGAGTTTTTAAAAACTCTTTCCTAAAAAACTTTGCCAAATAGAAACTGACACTTTGTTCTATAAAGTCACATGGCTCTGGATGTGTGTGCATGTGAGTGAGAATCTATTAATTTCTTTGCCTTGGCTATCTTATTTCTAGGAAGATATTGTAAGAAATAGATTCCAAGGAATACTAAAAACTAGACAAAAAGGAAAGTTGCACAAATATGTTTATCATGGCACAATTAATAGTAGTGAAATGTTGGAGCAATCCAAATGACCAATGAATGGTAAATGTTAAGCAAACAGTAATACTTCAGTGTAAAAAAACACTGTTTAACCATTGCCATGGCATGTGCAGTATATAAATAACAGTCAAGGAAAAATGAGCTCACTCACTAGTTTATAGTGTAACCATTGGTTCTGAAGTAGGAGAAATTCGTGTTTAAATGTTGACTGGATTTACTTTGGGAGACTGAGACAGGAGAATCCCGAGTTCGAAGTCAGCCTCAGCAACAGTGAGGCACTAAGCAACTCAGTGAGACCCTATCTCTAAATAAAACACAAAATAGGGTTGGAGATGTGGCTCAGTGGTTGAGTACCCCTGAGTTCAAAAAAATAAAAAATAAAAATAAAAATAGAAGTAATTTAGTTAAGTAGATTTTAAAAAGATAATTCTTAAATTAATATTATTAAATCTTAATAATATTAAGATTTATAAATAATAGGCAACCACTGTGAGAATATTTGGTTCCAGACACCAGAAGTGTATGCTAGCATTAAAATGAGCCATTTTAATATTGATAGTGGCCTCTTTGGGATCTCCCATCCCCTTTCTGGCCATCCTCTGCCTTATAGCCTGGTTGGGGGAGAGGGAAGGAGATCAGTTGAAAGAGACAAGAGGCAAAGGCATTGACTGAGATCCATGAGGTGAATCAGCAGAAATTAGTGCTCCCGCTGTGGGGTGCTTTGTTGTTATAGTAGCATGCTATGCCTCATTTTGTCTCCCTACTTGTTCCTGGATTGGCAGGGTCTTGAGTTTTGCAATTCAACCCTAATAGATTTATTGAACATTTATGCCTATCATGTGCCAGGAAATGCACTAGGTCTTGGAGCCAAAGGTTGAATAATCCATGGGTCCTGGCATTAAGTGTCTCTCAGTCTGGAAGAACACAACCAGATGAAATCTCTACTAGCCATGAAATGCACAGGCACTGATCTTGAAGATAATACATTCTGAAATTCCACTAGTAAATACGTTTTATGATTTTGAAGCAATCATGGACTAAATCTGCTCACAGATAACCCTGTGTCTGTGTCCCAGTGACTCACTGGATTCCAGTGTACCTCAGACTGAAGGCTTGAGGAGGCTCAGAAGGGAGAAAAAGAGACCAAAGCAAAACAAAACAGCAACAACCTAAACAGAGTAACTTAGTTATAAATTATATGACTTTTTGGAAAAAGATGAATGAAAAGAATATATATCTGAAGGGAAATGTGTTGATTCACCTCAAAATTATTGTTTCTTCCTGTAACAATAACTAAAACAAAGGTCAGGCCAAATAAAAACTATCTCAAGGGATAGTTTGGAAATTTCAGAATAGATGAACAAGAATGGAAGCTTATGAAACATGGAGAGAGATCTGGGTTTGCTGCTCTCCACCTACCAGCTGTGTGACCTGGCAGGGCCTCTTACTCAGTTCCTTTTTCATCAAATATTATCTTCCTTGCTTGATTATTATGAGGGTACATGAAATGGGACTGTGAACAGAAAAACAGCATAAGCTGTTAGACAGCCATTACTTTTATCATAAGAATATTTTATAGACTTGAATATTATAATAAAGAATTGTATATGTCATATGGAATTTGTGGCTTGAACGTTAATTTTATATAGAAAGTACTGTTTCCAAAAATACAAAGGATTAAATTGTTTTTCTTAAATCATTGACAGAAAGCTCAGTGTTATCCATATGATTTGATTTGTTCTCATTATCTGAAAAATTATTACTTATTCAAAATGTAAATCATTTTTTAGAGGCAAAAACTTTTCTTTCTTCTTTACACATAATTTATGATATCCTCTAGGTCAGGGAGAGACCCACCAACCCTAAACCCATCCACAACCTGCACAATCATGGTTTTCAAGTACTGTTTTCCCTGAGATTCTATGCCTGTCATTATACACAATAGTTCAAACTAATAACAAAGCTTTCAGTAATAAATTTGGACTCTACCCAAAGTTCTGATTAATGCTGGGTCTTGGCACTTGGGAGCAGTTTCAATTTTTCTGGGTGAGAAGTAGAAGGAAGGTACTAGCAAGTGCTAGAGTCCTCAGCTTAATCTGGTGTGCTTCGCTAGAGGGCGCTGATGGTATTTCTGGTGCTTTGTTTGGATGTCGACGAAGACCATTGTTGTTAAAAATGCATCTTGCTTATATATATGTAATAATTGAAATAGTAAAATAGAAAGGAGATCAGCAGAGTAGAGCCAATAGATCAGGGAGGAGGGGAGAGAAAAGAAGGTCCTGGGGAATGAGACTGATCAAATTATGTTCTGCACATAAATGGATATGGCATAATGAATCCCACTGTTATGTATATTTCTAATGCACCACTAAAAAATAAAAAAAAGAAACTCATGTAGCTTTAGGGACAGCAGTGGATATCTAGAATGCAGGGACGGGAATGGTGGGATAGGGTTGAAACCACATGGAAAAGGTCACCAGTACTTTTCTGACATTCTTGGTAATGTGGGACATCCCGTTCCCATCAGGGCAGCTGATAGGACCTCCCAGCTTGGTGATGTTGTAAATATCACAATAAGTCTGAGGAGGAGCTGTGAGAAAAGCTGGTCAGGGGAGGGCTGAATCTGTCAGAGGCAAACTATCAAAGTGCCACCTCTCTCAGACCCCTGGGCTCTTCTATGGGGTGATGTCTCAGGTTCTAAAACCAGGTCAGCTGCAGCTCAGGCCCAGAGGTTCTGCTGATGGAGCTAAAGGGACTGACCTGGGTGTGGGTCCTGGTGCTCCCAGGCTCAATTTGAAGGCCATGTATTGGCTGAGAGCAGCTCCAGAGTGGGGACAGCACATCCACCCTCCCTGGGCTGAGCAGAGGTATGAACAGGCTGAACATTAGCCTAAGAGCCTGGCAAGAAGTCCTGACAGAGACCATGGAGTCGGATGTGGCTCCAGGACAGGTCCTGGGACCTGAGCTACACTGAGAAGAGAAAATCCTCTACTAGAGAATCGTCTACTAAAGACGATTCAAGTGGTTATGTTTCTGTACCCTAGACTGCATCATTACAGTGGTAATATACTTGTCTCCTGAAAGAGCTTAAAGTGATTTCTTAATAAAACATTTTAATTGACACATAATAATTATATTTATTGTGTACAGTGTGACATTTTAATACATTGTATTCCATCTGTGATGACCAGATCAAGGTAATTGGCATAGCATCACCTTGGAAATTTATCATTTCTTTTATTGGGAACATTTACAGTCCTTTCTTCTAGTTATGTTGAAATGTTTCATCAATTGTCATCAACCATAGTTATCCTACTATGCTATAGACCATTACAAGTTATTTCTCCTATTCAGCTGCACCCCTTACCTTAATCAGCCTCTCTTCCATCCCCCACCCTTGTTGCCCACTTCCCAGGCTTTGGTAACCATAGTTCTACTCTCTGTTTTCATGAGCTGGACTTTTAGCTTCCACATATAGGTCAGAGCATGCAGTATGCATCTTTGTGTGTTTGACAGTTCACTTAACATAATGTCCTCCAGGGTGATTCTCAAAGGATAGTCACTAGATGGAAGTATCATGAGCCCCTGGATATCCTCAATGAGAATGTAGACTTTGGTTTTGTGGTTGTTGGGTGAGGCTCAGGCATGTGCATTTTTAAAAAGGACTCTAAATGCTTCTTATTGCATACAGATTCACCCTACAGATGGATTTCTTAGATGTCAAGATAGGAAGGTGGGGCAGATATATTTTAACAGCTTCTTAGTGCTCTTCAAATTACACTCTGCTAGTTATTCACTCCGACAAATATTGAGAGAAAAATGTGTTTGGAGGTGGTAGAGTGTCTCATAATATCTGTCATTTACCTTTCTCTTTTTGCACCAGTGTATTTCCTGAATTTCCAATGAACATTACCAGCTTGAAGTCATATGAAAATCATTTACTGAGTGTTATGGTTTAGAAGTGGTGCCCTCCAAAAGCTCACGTGTGAGACAAAGCAATCCCTTATTGGATTAATTGGATGGTAACTGAAGGCAGGTAGGATGGCTGAAGGAAGTGGTTCATTGGGGTCATGGCTATGGGGTATATATTTTGTATCTGGAGAGTACAGTCTCTTTCTCTGCTTTCTGATCATCATATGAATTGGTTCCCTCTGCCACACTCCTCCACCATGATGTCTTGCCTCACCTCGAGCCCCAAGGAATGGAGCCTGCTTTCTATGGATTGAGAGCTCTGAAATTGAGGTCTCTCTCTGTGCATGTCTGCGCATGCATTTCTATGGATTGAGAGCTCCTAAATAAACCTTTCCTCCTCTATAATTGTTCTGGTCAGGTCCTTTAGTCACAGCAGGGAAAAAGACGACTAAAACACCGACTCTCCCTCATCCCTACCAGAAAACAGAAAACTCATCTGCAGGCATGTGTTAGTTTTCTATGCTGTGTAGCCAGTTACCACAAGCCTCGTGGCTTGAAATGCCACCCATTTATAACCTTATGATCTGATGGCTTGGGAATCTAGGCATGGTTTAGCTGGGCCAGCTCTACAAGGCTACAGTACAGGTGTCAGCCAGGCTTATTCTCACCTGGACCTTGGAGTTCTTTCTCTTCTGGCTTTCATGGTTGCTGGTAGAATCCACTTCTTTGTGCTTATAAAACTGAGGGCTCTGGCTTTCCTGCTTTTGGCTGGAGGCTACTCTCAGGTCCATGGGCTTCTTGGTTCACAATAAATATGACAGTTTGTGCTTCTTTGAGACCTGCATAAGAGTCAGTTTCTCTCTCTCTTTGCAAGCAGTGATGACAGATTCTTATAAAAGGTGACATAATAAAGAGGGAGGACGTCCCATTACATTGGCCTTTAGCTGTGTATTAGTCTACTCAAGTTGCTACAACAAGCCACCACAGAGTAGGTGGCTTAAAGAATAGAGGCTCGTTTTCTCACAGTTCTGAAAGCTGGAAGTCTGACTTAAGGTGTCTTCAGGGTTGAGTTCTCCTGAGGTCTCTCTCCTGACCTTGTAGATGGTCATCTTCCTGTATTCTCACATGGTCTCTCTGTGTGCATGTCTGTGTCCTAATCTCCTCTTCTCTTAAGGACAGCAGTCATACTGGTTAGGGTCCACCCATATGAACTCATTCTACCTTCAATACCTTTGTAAAGGTCCTGTCTCCAAATATAGTCATATTCCGAGGTACTGGGGATTAGGACTCCAATATATGAATGGAGGGGCACAGTTCAGCCTATAACATGGTATGATGTATGGTATCTAAAAAAGAAAAAAATGCAGGGAAATGAACACTGCTGTGGAGTGGTCAGATCCAGACTCTGAATGTCAGGGGAAAATTCCTGGGGAGCTTAATCCTCAGCTTGTACCTGAAGCATTAGAAGGATTTAGTGGGATGAAGAGAAGAGAGGCAGTGTCCAGGCAAGAAGGAGTAATATCACATCAGTTCGGAATGACTTCAGCTTCAAGTAATAGTGCTATAATCATAGATGACTTGAAGAGGTAGGAGTCTGTTGTTTCACATTATAAAACTTGGAGGAGGCAGCTTCTGGCCTTAATTTAGCAGATCCACGTCAAGTCGGAATTTGTGAGTCTCTTGGCATTTCCTTCATGGTCACAAAATAGCAGTTGCTGCCCTAATATCAGTTCAGTGTTCAAGGCCCAACAAATGAGGAAATACTCTCTCCTTTAAAACAGCAAAGTGAAAGCTTTCCTAGAAGACTATAGCTTCATTTCCATGGGTGAAATAGTATCTCAAATGGCTGCCCTACCTGCAAGGAAGGCTGGGAATAGGAGCAATTTGTTATCCTGGCTACTGTAGCAGAAGTGAAAGGGAGGTGGGGGCTGAGAGTGGATGTGTCAATCAATCAGGGTTCCTTAAGTGTACAAAGGGCTGGTGGTGGAGAAGCATGGCTTGATCAGAGAATCGACAGGTTAGAGAATTGGAGGATGGACTTGAGCAAGGAAGGGACAAAAAGTGACAGCAGAGTAGAAATGGGGTCATAAAGGATAGAACAATGAGTTTACCTTTGGGGTTGTCAGTATCAAGATGGAGTCACTGACATAAAGACCTTCCATTAGGTCCCACCTCTTAAAGATTCCACAACTTCCCAATACTGCCACCCTGGGACCAAGACTGTAACACATGAGCCTTTAGGAAACATTCAAGGTCCAAACTATAGCAGATGGCTTGTCTCTGTTATATGGTATCTTAGGCCTTATCTCAAATAGTGAATGGCCAGATATAGAGCAAATGGCTGGGGGATGGAGTCTCCCAAAGCTTCTTTCCTCATCTATCTGGTGTGTGGCTGGAATGGCTTGAAGGTTGGACTCAGCTGGGCTGTAGACTGGAGATCCCCACATGGCCTCTCTCCAAGGCTGGCTTGGGTTCCTTACATTGTGCTGTTGGGTTTTGAGACCAACTATCTGAGGAATTATCAAGAGACCTGGGCTAGAGTGGCAAGGCTCCCTGTTGTCTTGCTTGGAAATGACACAGAATCACTTCTGTTGTATTCTTTTGATTATACCGTTGTCCCTTGGACCAGCCCAGATCCAAGGGGAGGTGAACCAGCCTCCATCCTTCAATGGAGGAGAGGCAAGATAGCATTGTAGAGACCAAGTGTAGGGAGATGTTGTCTTAGCTCTTTGAAAAATCTGATCTATCCTAGCATATGACCAAAAGGTTTTAAGCAAGGGGAGTAATACATCCATATTGTGGTTTTAGAAGATCATTCTGGCTATGGTTTGAGAATTAGTTGGATTGGGTCAAGACTGGAGGTGGGAGAGATGGTAGGAGTTTGGTTAAAATAAAGATGATAAGTTTGGAATCTGGACAGACTGCAGAAAAATTTTGCAAGTGAAATCTTCAGGGGACTGACTGAATGAGCCATCTGAAGGGAAGGGAAGAGTCAGGTTCAGAGCTGTTAACTGGTACCACTAACTGTCATAGGCACATAGGAGAAGGGACAATTTGGGGAAGACAACAGGCTCAGTTTTGAACATTTGAATTTGAGGTTTCTGCAAGACATCCAGGAAGAGTTTTCTCATAGTTATACAGGAAAAATTTATGGTCTGGAAATGTTAATTCAAAAATCACCCATGTGGTTGCCAGCTTCATGCGAAGGGCCACCTGGACTACTGAGCTGCCACAGGCAGAGATATGATACAGTCAAACAAATAGAGCATAACCGCGGGTTCCTTTGTGAGTTATTCCCAATGATGTGCAGCAAGAAGACACTTTGAAGATCTCCTGTTTTGGACTCTGGCTGTCTTATAATGAGTGGCACTTTGACGTTAGATGTCATTGGTTGAAGAGTTGACGGAGAACATGCAACATCGTGCTTTTCGGACATTGTCTGTCTTGTGGCAGGAATCTGGTTAGGAATAGAGTGGGACATGTGGGGGCGGGGCGTGGAGAGGGAGAGAGCACGCACAAAGCATGATGGGAACCACGAAGCAACTGTGTATTTTAAATCAGGCACCCAATAGGAAGATCCTTTATTCATGCAAACAAGGTACATTTTGGAGTGAACATTCTTATTGCAATTAAGAACTACTGTGTATAAGAAGATGGACCAGAAGATGACAGGTAAGAGCACATCATTAAAACTGGGAAACCATTGTTTTTTTATTTCTTTTTTAGTTGTAGATGAACCCAATACCTTTGTTTTATGTGGTGCTGAGGATCAAACCCAGTGCCTCACACATGCGAGGCAAGTGCTCAACCGCTGAGCCACAACCCCAGCCCCACCATTGGTTTTGACTCTGTGATTAAACAGCAGAGTCAACTGAGCAAGTTGCAAGGAACTTCTCTAAGGAACTATGCAGTCACTTGTGCTGGTGAAAAAGGAGGAATTGCCAAAACGTATCCTAATGTGACAAGAGTAAATTTGTCAAAAAACCTGCTACCATCACGGGATGAAATGATCCATATTGTCGATCAGCTCCAAAACCTGGTCCCTCTTAAGACAGTGAAAATAAACTGCAGTTTCCCTCTGGCTCACCATCTCTAACAGGAATGTTTCCTATGCTGAATGGTTTAGTTCTCAAACAGCAATAACATGGGTCAAGGTGCCCCAGTGTGCCCCTGGGTGGCCAGTTCTTGAGGAGCTGAACCTGGACTCCAGCCGCATCTTCATTTCAGAAAGGTCAAATGATGCTCCACAGATGCTCAAGTTATTAGACCTTTTCTCTAATCCGTCAGTTGATAAAAACCAGCTGTTCCTGAAAGCCTGTCTGCCCAGATTAGAACAACTAATCCTTTTTGACATTGGAATTTCTTCTGTACATTTTTAAATGCTGGAATTGGGTGCAAAACAACCATGTTCTGTCTCTGCAGTGCTTTGCAGTAAGTGACAATCAGATATCATAATGGTTATTTATCAAATGAACTAGATAAGTTACAAAGCCTACATGCTCTATCCTGCCTAAGAAACCCCCTGATTGACGGAAGCAAAGGTGCATAGACCACTCAGCAGCTCATTGTTGCCAAAATGGGTTAGCTGAAGACCCTGAACAAATGTGAGATTCTTTCAGAGAAAAGGCGAGAAGCTGAGCTTGACACCAAAAAGCTTTTGGAAATGAGTGGAAAAAGGCTGGCGGACATCAGGATTCAAAGGAAAACAGACCAAATGAAGAATTCCTTACAGCCTATCCCAGATATCAGCTCCTGTGCCATACATACAAGATAAATTACCCAAATCAACTTGAACAGAAGGTCCTAGAAAGGCAACTTCCAGTACTAGGAAATGACCTGTAGTCACCACAGTTTTATTCTGTGGACAATGGAGATCGTCTATTAGTGAGATGGTAACAACAACCTTTAACAGTTTGGAGACCAGACTATTTATCATGACTAGGGTTCCCTGGAAAGAAATAATTTATCAGAATTGTTCTACTGTGAAAAAAAAATATATGAAGTTTTACAACTTGCCCAAAGTATAACAAAAGATGTATTTTTCATTAGGAAGAAACTATTTTTAGGCTTGTTTGTAATAGCAAAATAAAAGTGTTAACTACTAAACCCAAACCAAAACAAACAAACAAAAAACCCCCAAATGATCCATGTATAGTTGTTAGTTGAGATGATGGGAGAAAATATGATTTTCCAGGGAGAGAGCATAGAGGCTCATAAGAATTATGAAGGACACCAATATTCTTAAGCCTCTAGGAACCACAAATGAGGCCAAGGAGTGGTTAAGGAGGTAGCACTCTAAAATCCGGATGAATAGAGGGTAGTAGGATTTCTCTTTTCTTTTGCATTTCATTGGTTGAAGTAGGTACGTCCATACAACTCCATTGTACACTCATGAGAAAAATGAAGTGAAAAAACTGAATATCATTTTGCTATTGTGAAAATAAGTAGTTTTGACCTGGATCCATTGAAAGGATCTTGGGGTCCCCTGTGGGTCCCAGGGTGGCATTTAAGAACCTCTCTTTAGAGGATCTAATTCTTCTTGGGCTGCATGGGTCACATCTTCTGTTTCTCAAATTTTGGGGCATCTCCAAAGATCTGCCATTTCTGGGTCAAGAGTCTTGAAGACTCTAAGGCAAGATTGTTTTCTGGGAGGAACTAAATAAAAGACATTTTTCAGTGAGACAGAAGCAGATCTCACAATAGCACATTTCTCAGATTGGTTTGCTACAAGGGGATGGCAGATGTTTGGTATGGGTGGACAAGAAGTGATTCAGAAGCAAAGAAAGAGGGACTAGTGGTAGAAAATGAGCAGAAGCCCTTTTGAAGGACTCAGGACACATTTAGGTCCCCACGAAAGCTGGGCAGTTTGAATACTCTTAGATTCCACTCTGGTTTCTCCTTGCCTAATCTTTTCCCTAATTTCCCCTTCATATGCAATAATGTGGGTGATACTTGGATCTCAGTAGCCTCTGTCCTTTGTCTGGTCCTATTTCTCTACAGATTAATATCTCTTGCCAGCCGACTGAAATCTTTCTAGGTGCTTGACCTTCTGCAAGTTGGCTTAACCCATCATGTCCCAGTGTTGCATACATAGGACACCTATGATAACTTCAATTGAACAACAAAGATACCACTTATGGTAACCCTCTAAGCCTCACTTTCCTAACCTGTAAAATGGGAGATGATAGTAGTACCTACCCCAGGAGATTGTGCACTTACCCAAGAAGATGTGCAAATCACTTAGCACAGTCAGCATCTCATACACAATAACCAATTATTTCACATCCTCTATTATTAATGAGCAAATGTGTTTAGGCCTCTGTGAGTTAGCAGCCACATGGCAAAAAAATCCTCCTTACAGCTTTTTGTGGGTTCTATAGTACTAATTATTATGATTTTATTCCCATATCTAGGGATGGTAGCTGTGAGCATCTTCTTATTGCTCATGTGTCTCCAATATTCATTCAATTATCTTTCCTTGCTAACAATTAGCCTCATATTTCCTATCCGCACAACTTGTTCCTTCCTTACCATTTATCTTCACTAAAAAATTAATTAACATATAATAGTTGCACATATTTATGGGGTAGAGGGTGGTAATTTGATACGTGCATACAATGTGTAATGATCAAATCCGAGTAGTTAGCATTTCTATCTCCTCAAACATTTATTATATCTTTTTGTTGGGAAACTCCAAACTCTTCCAGTTATTTTGAGATACGTAATATAGTGTTGTAAAACATAGCCATGCTAAGAACATTAGAACTATTCCTGCCACCTAACTGTATTTTGGTACCCACTGTCCAACCTTCATCTCCTTACTCTTAGCCTCTAGTGATCACTGTCCTATTTTTTACTTCTATGAATAAACCTGGAACAATAGCAATAAACATGGAAATGCAGATATTTCTCTGATATACTGATTTCATTTTCATATTCTTTTTGGCCACTTGTATATGTTCTTTTAGGAAACGTCTATTCAGATCATTTGTCCATTTTGTAGTCATTATTAATATTGTTAAACATCTCCTCACTTCTTTTTTAACTGAGATTAGTTTTAGGTGCACTTTAAATCCACTATAGATTATAAAGCAAGTGCAGAAACGCAAGGTCATTTCCATATGGATTATTTCCACTCAGCTGCCTTCTCCTGGCTGCTGGGCTGGGGTGAAAGGGAAGTCTGATTGTGGCTGTAGCCTCTGCAGCTCCAGCGTGGGGGCTCAGCTGCTCTGGGGCAGAATGAGCAGAACCATCCACTTTGTCACCAAGTCCTTTCTGTCCTTTGCCCAGCTGCTCAATTCTAAGGCTAATTTGGCAGAAAATAAGAGTTGGATTTCGTGCAAATCAGATTTTAAATACCCCAGATTTTAAATCTCTCCTCCTCATTTCCTTTTCTTTGTTTCTTTCTTTTTTATATTTTAAAGGAATTGACTTTAAGAAGTCCCATTTCTTTAGTTTGCCATCCCAAGGTACTTGGATTCGACAACAGAATTGTTTAGGGAATTATTGGTCATTTAACATGTACTTCTTGAGAGCTTCGCATGTTAGCAACACAGTTCTTGATTCTAGAGCTCCACCAGAGAACAGGGTGGATAGATGAGGGTAGGGGGCAGAAACACAAAAGGAAACAAATAATGCAGAAACATTCAGGCTGAGGGCCAGGGGTACCAGGTAGAGATTAGGGTTAATAGCGACAGTTAATAGATACCGACTTCAACAAAGCAAAAAGAGGAAATCTCCTGGGAAGATGTTGAGTTACCCATAGACTCAAAGGAAAAGCCAAAGAACCAAGATTTGGAAGCTCCATAGCCAGAATCACTTGAGGATCTAGGAAACTGAAAGTGACCCTATATTTACAGCATTTCCATTGGAATCAGTGAGCTGCAATTAGCATCTCTTGGGTCAAGTTGGGGGACAGGGAGGAGAGACAGACAGGCAGGGGTGCTGGGTGGGGGGAGTGAGCGAGCAGTTGGTTGGTTTAGTTGGAATCAGAAGTGCATCACGTGGCCACAGCAGCACAGAGCCCTTGCGTTACCAGTGCCTGGCAAATTTTCTCCAATGAATAGATTAGTAACTTCCCAAAGCAAAATTGTAATGCTGTTGCAGAAGTCAGGAAAGCAGATTTGAAGCAGACAGGGCTGCTCTCCCCTGATTTAAAGCACTTTACTTAGAAGAGGCCCAGGGGTTTTAACTTTTGCAGATTTTCCCAAATTGGATGTGATTTTGGTTCCATTGATTAGGTCTGTCTGGGTTTAGAGACAGGGACAACCACACAGCTCCCGATAGTGATGAGAAGAAGGCCAAGGATAGAAGTGGATTTATTTTGATGATTTAGACCTTGACAATTTAAACCACATCCCAGGTAATCAGGGTAGTGAAGGATCTAGGAATCCAGATGTATTAAGAGGAGTTATAGTTACTTCTTTAAATAATCTGGAGCCCAGAAAAGAGATATTAGTTGCTTCAGTGTTGTGATGATACTAAATGAGTTAATAGTAAGATTCATTCCCTCTTTAAATATAATTCATTACTGGATTTTATCCTAGCAGAGACTTCATTGTAGACATAATGTTAAAATAGTTATCTGAAACTTTGATAATTTGATCTTTCTGCATTTTTGTTGATGCTTCTGTAAAATGAGTTTGAATCAGACCATCTTTGGGATCTCTCCCAGTTAAAAAATTTTGTGTTCTATGAATCTCATCATTTTTACCCATAATCTGTTATTTATAGGTATGCTGTAAATAATAATATTAACATCATACATTTGCTGCCAAAATTTATTCTATATAATTTATTTTTTCCAAGTGGGTTAATCTTCATAATCTTCTTTTAAGCATATAAAGTCAGATGGAATTTCCAATAAGAAACTAGTGGTTCATAGACAAGGGTAGGATATATTTAGTTTTGTCTGGTTCAACTGAAGTATATGATTCTTGTCCTTTTTTTAATATGTACACATCAGACACTACTAGGTAATCATGTTCTGATGATTATTGTCAAATAGGAAATTTGACATTTGTCTAGATATTATGAATAGTGTAGTCTACTTGGTTACTTGTGTCAAGGTTTTAAAAATGCTTAGGATAAAACATGAGCACAGAAGCTCAAGTGAAATCTAAGATCTTCATTTCAAGAGGAAGAAGCAATCACAATTTGCAATTTAATTAGGAAGACTCAATTAAAGGAATGCAGTGTCTATTCTCCTGCTGAATATTAAAGTTCAGCACAAAGGAAACCCTCATGTGAAATGTAGTTGTAGCTAATTAGCTACAGTATATGGGCTGGAACAAGTGCCTTGCTCAGGGCTAGACAATGAACTCCACAGGGGCCAAAGATCAATGATCATTTAGGAAGCGAGTGCTCAGAGTCACATAACTTAGAATATGTCTATCTTTTGCAATGTATCACAATACACAGTGCGCTGCTCTCTATTTTCTCTTCACATTCAATATGCAATTGCCTAGAAACATCATGTGCTTGGTCTTATTAATAAATAATTGTTAATATACTGACTGTGCGCTGAAACCCAGGCAAAGCTACCTGATCACTGCAACCAAGTGGAGTTAAGTCACAAGCTGCTGGGCCTCTAAGTAGAATTGTAAGGGGCAGAAGGGCTTAGTGGCTGTCTCCTCACTCCAGAATAAAACTACAAGCTTAGGTTGCAGACCACATCTTCAGAACAGTATGATCTTTGAAAAGAGTGCAAAGATCAAACTCAGGAGTCTTGGATTTTTATGTCATTTTGATTCTGACACCTTGAGCTGTGTGACTTTAAGATTCTTTGCTTCTCTGGGCCTATTTATTTCACCTGTAAAGAGTGTGACCAAGTCACTCTCATTGTTATAAAAATATCACAGACTAGGAGATGGGAAAATTTAAAGACACTGTGAAGTTGGCTTTACTCTTTAGAGGAAACTGCATACAAGAAAGACATCTTCTTTCCCATCCCAGCCACTCATCTGACCCTTCCCTGTAGCAGGAACTGCCAGGGTTTGTGTTTTGGCACACTAAGTCTGCTCTTAGGGTAGAGCAGACAGTGTGCCAGCAGGATTGTCAAGACCTGTACTCTTATTTCAACATTTGAGAGTTCACACAGGCTAGACACTGTTCTAGGAGCTAGACATGTGAATAAAACACCAACCAGACACCCCAAATCCCACTCTCTTGGACATGGGTAGGATCATATGGACCAAGAGCAAGCAAACCAACGAACCTAAGAAAAAATACCTAACACATCAGGCGTTGGTGGTAAGCGCTATGAGGAAAAACAAAGGCTGGTTTAAGGGTTAGATTGCCTGGACTGGTTACTGTTTTAGCTGGAATAAAGCTTCCCTGATAAGGTAACATCTGGACAGAGCCAATTAAAGAAAAGGCGCAGTCCTGGGGTCTCTGGGGAACGGCAATTAAGGGCCTCGTGGGAGAGCAAGCTTGTGTGTTCAAGGATTGTGGAGGAACCTGGAGGAGAGAGAGGAGCCTGGGGTGGTGGTTGGTGTTAAAGCACCATAGGGAGTAACAACGCCCTTTCTTCCAGGTCCTGGGAAGCACACAGGGTCAGCACAGCCTGGATTTAGGGTACACCAGTGTGACCAGCGTGCTCCCCCCGTCCCCCCCCCACCCCGGCGCCACTTGGGCGCTAAGGCTTGGTGACCACCACCTTGAAACTCTTAATACTTCTTTTGTAATCTTGTGTTCTGTAAGCGAAGTTCGATCCCGGGACGGAGCCAGTGCAGGGGGCTCAGAGCCTGGTTTTGCATATCTTCTCGCCTCTTGCTGCCCGCGTGTGTCCGAGACGCAGGGTCACCTGCTGCCGCCCTGCACCCAAGTCCTGGCACAGTGGCTGGAGGGCGGGCGGGCACACTCTCTGCTCTGAGGGTCTGCGCCCCGCCTGTCACTATCCCGGTATGCCTGAGGGAGTGTGACATTAACTAGCAACATGAGGACAGTAGGACAGGTGGAGAGAGCCTCCAGGACCGAGCAAAAGCTTTTTCCTTCTTGGAACAAAGGATCCGCATTTTCACTTTACTCAGTTCCTTTGGTGCCCTCAAAAGGGATATAGCGTCACCCCTCTTGGCCACAGCTTCTGCAGACGGTCGGTTTGGGCCTTTTAAACGAAATCTGCATTCCAGCGCTGTCCCGTGGGTCTTGTTGCCCTCTGCTGGACAGACTAGGTATTAGCTTTACTTCAGAATGTGAAGCAAATGCTCCTGCATCAGGAAATTCCAAAACCGATCGGAGACAATGATTTAATTATTGATTTTCTCCCTCTGGAGTTGTAAAGGCCGTTGTAGATTTGAATAGCCAACTCCCAAGCGAATCACTCTGTAGGTAGATGATTTTTGTCTCAAAATAAGCAGTCACAACGGTATCCAGTTCAAAGTTCTATGCAGTATCCAATTCTAAGATGTAAAGTGCAGCAGAAACTAACATTTTGAACAGTTGCCGGCACTATTTTACTCTGCCACCGTGTAATCTTGATCGCTGTGTATGAAATGCTCTTTATTGTATTTAATAATTATTACTGGAATGGGCCTACTTATTAATGGTCAGAGCAAGCCAAACCCTTTAATGGTGACTTTGTCCAGGATTAAAGAATTTAATGACTTCATTTCCAAGTTCTATATATCTGACGACTTTTAATTTTATTGCACATCGCAAGGTTACATGGGGAATATTTATTTGATGATTGTGAAACATAAAGAATGTGACATTTAACCATTAAATCTCTGCCTCTGTGACAGCCTCTTTTTTATGGCAATAATGATGGTATGAGAACCATAGGAAGAAACTGCATTGCTATTGGTGGTCTTCTGCTGTCTTTACCTATTTTCTTGTGTGTGTGCAAAGTGATAGTAGAGCGTAAGTGAAAGGTAAATGTGAATGTCTGCTGGGTATATTCATAGGAGTGTGATTTACACAATTCAAGTCCTGATCTAGGCCCTGCCATATGCTAAGCACATAGGACTTCCTCTACTCTGTCTCACATTGCATGGCGACTTTGTAAGGGAGGTATTTATAATTCCCATAGAGAACTGAGGACCAATGAAATTAAATCAATTGCCCACGTTTGTGAAGCTGGTAACGGCAGTTTGGAGTCAATGCCAAATCTGACTTACTCCAAAGCCCTCTATCTTTCCATATGCAATATGGCTGCCTAATGAATGACTCTAACTCTGATTAGTTTTGTAGAGAATTAAAGTTGTGAGGACTTAACAGATTATGTATGTGATGGCACATTGCAATTCACAGATGGCAAAACTGCAGCCCAGGGGAAGGATGTGACTTGCTGTAAGCTGGGGACAATCTTTTTGAACCCCCTCTTTCCTGTTTGCTTTGTTGTGTATGCACTCTCCAAAAAGTATGTGGGATGAGAGACACAGAGGAATGATCATTTCAACAAATGTGAAATGAATTTCACATTGGTTATGGTCTAACTGTTCTGTAAAGAGAATAGAAGCTAAGTAAAGAGGCTGTTCACTTTCATATCAAGCCAGTGCAAACTTCCTACCAGTCAATCATCAACCAACCAAGGTACCTGAACATCTTCTGTGTGCCAGGGACCAGGATACGTGTTAGACAACTAGAAATGAATAAGGTGTAGCTAGCCCAGTGGGTGAACAAATATGTAAAAAGAAGTGCATTGCAGCGTGAGACCCACATACACACTGCTGTGGGGCTGCACAACAAATGCTACCTGGAGAATCAAGGAAGGCTCCACGGAGGGGCAGACTCTACCCATGCCAACACACTTCAGTGTGGGATTGCTATTCACACAACAGTTGTCTAGTCCTTTTCAGAATAAAATATACATCCTTCAGTTTGGGGTTGCACAGACAAGAGGGTCATAAGGTCATCTAGAAACTGGAAATTTTTTTTAAAAAAAGCAACTACATTATTTTGGCTAATAAGAAAGTTGTGGATTATTACTAGGAGTTTCTGGTAAATTTAAAATTCTCTTGAGGAATTGGGCAGCAATTGAAAGTTTGATTTCAGCTTGGCTAAACACAGTGTAATTGGAGTAGTTAAATTGGTATGCTAATTTAATTAAAAATTTAAAGTAAAGAACAAACATGCTAGCTAAAAGGGTAACTACTTATATAATCTTAATGATTTTTCAACTTAAACATTTTTTCCAATTGGAAATGGAATTAATTTTAAGGCCCTCACATTATTACATTGAACTCAGGAGAAAATAAGAGGGTCTAGAAATGATCAATAACGCCTCTTTTATTCCAGATAGATTACAGACTTATATATTTTTAAAGCATTAGAAAAACAGAAAATGAAATTGGTTCATTATTAAATCTCAGCATTGGAGAGGATTGTTCAAAAATAGAAAAATATCAAGGGGAAAAATAGACAAATTTAACTTAAAACAAACATTTCCTCATGTAAACTTTGAGAGACCATCAAAATATAAGGCAAGGCATAGTACAATGGAGAATAGTTACAACAATAAGCTAATAATTACATTAGAATCCTAAAAATTGAAAAGAAATTCTCTAACACTGTGATAAATAAATGTATTTATCAGCGATTGCTACAGCAATTATATATAACAAATCCCCTTAAACCTCAGTGGCTTACAACAGCAGCATTTATTCACACACAAGTCTGCAAACAAGCTCTGCTTTGATTGTGTTGGGTGGCACTGGGCTGGTGACTGCCACAGGCTGAAGGTTAGCGTACATGGCTCCCGGATTCTGACTGGGTTCAGATCTACTTCAGTCTCTCATTGTTCAAAGTCCAATGATGGCCCAGGGCTGGTTCTCAACATGATGGCCAAAGAGCAAGAGATAAAGCAACCAAGAAACTAGAGTTAAAACCCTTGCTGATACCATTAACTGCTAACGTTCTACTGGCCAAAACAATTAATGTGGGCAAAGCCAACATCATTGGACAAAGGAATTCCATTGATAGGAGGAGGGAGGAGGAACTAATCCATATGATCATGAGAAAAAGAAATAAACTGGCAACACAAAATAGGAAACACACAACTAATAGACACGTGGAAAGATGATCAGCATCTTTAGTAATGTAAGCAATGGAACTTAAAGCTGCATTGAAATATCATTTATTAACAAAGGAAGTATTAAAGTAATTAAATTACTCAATAGTAAAAATTCTTCCAAGCAAGAACAGGCAACACAGATGATTTTATAGTACAGCTCAACTGAATTTTCTAGGGACAGATCACTCCATCTTCTGTAAATTCTTTCAGAGAATTTAGAGAGGAAATATTCTTAATGTTTTTTATAGTGTCAAAACAAGAACAGAACATGAGAATAAAGGCACGTTACAGTTCAACCTCACTCTTAAGCACAGATGGAAAACTTCTAAGATATACATCACTAAAGAGAATCTAATGGTGTAGTAAAAAGATAGTGTACCATAACACGATACCCCCAAATACCATGGCTTGAATAGGAAGGACAATTTTAGGTTGGCTGGTCTATCTGGTGGGATGGCTGTGCTTTTACTGGCCATCCACGGCTGAGTTTCCTTCTGTTTTAATTCATGCCCAAGAGCACTGTTCACATCTGACTGATGAAGTCTGAGTCATTCCCATATCGATGTTGTGGTCAACTCTATTGTGAAAAGCTGAAGTCTAAGAAAACAGTGTTTCTTTAAGCAGGAGGCACTTAGAAATGGCACCATCACTCTTGGGGTGAATGGCATCTTTCACTGGGTGGATGAATGCACAGGAAAAGGAGAATGAAAGTTTTTGGAGGCAACTGATGGCCACACTAAAAGTAACTAACAAAAGATATGCAAGACCTACATAGAGAATATCATAAAATCTTATTGGAAAATATTGAAGAACATTTAGGCCAACTGAATGACATTCAGGCCTTTGGAGAGGAATCCTTGGTCTTTTGAAGTTATTCATTATCTCCAAATTCCAAATAAAAGCTAAATGGGATTTTCACTGCAATCGGCATATTGCTTCAAAAATTTACATAAGAGAGAAAAGGGCTAAAAATAGCCCTGAAGTGTAAAGAAGATGGATTTTTCCTATCTGATACAAAGATGTTATAAATCTGTGGCATTTATGCAGTAGGTTTTGGTGCAGGAGTAGATAAATTGACCACTAGAACAAAATAAAGAGCTCAGAAAGATGCCCACTTACTTATAGATCTTTGATATATAACAGAAGTAGCACTGCAGATAATTGAGAGAAGAAAATGCTATTTAATAAATGGTTCTGGAACATTTGAGTATCCATATGGATAAAATTGAAATGGGATTCTCACCTCCCACAAAACACAAAAATCAATTCTACTTGATTAAGTGCTTGAAATGTGAAAAGCAGAAATTCAATACTTTTAGAACAAAATATAGAATATCTTTCTAATCTTTGAATTTCTTAAACAAGACACGTTACCTTATGAAAGAAAAGATCGACTACTTGAAAAAATGGACACCTGAAAAATTAAGTCTTCTTTAAAATATGGCATAAAGAAAATGGAAGTCAAGCCACACTTGGGAGCCTTGCGTTCAATTCCCACTACCACCAAAAGAAAAAAAAAAGGAATATATTGTCACAGATATAAGCAGAATATGCAGTGCATTTCTACAAATCTATGGGATAGATTACCACATATAACTGAAAAAAAGGTAGAAGATGTGAGCTGGTATTTCACAAAAGAGAAAAAAGATGTTTGGCATCTAACCATAGAAAGAGGTGCTCTATATCATTAATAACCAGAGAAAAAGCAAGTGGGACCATGGTTAGATATTTTTTACCCACCAGATTTTCAAAAATCAAGAAATCTGACCACATCAAGTGTTGGAGAAAATGAGAATAAATAAAAAGGCTTATATGCTGCTGGTGGGAATGCTTGTACAGTCACATAGAAAAATATTTGGCATTATCTTGAATACTTTTTGATAGATAAAGGGATTTTAATGAAATGTTCATATGGACTCATAACAAAGATGGAAAACAACCCAATACAAAATAATGGAATATTGTATAGTAGTGAAAAACGAACATACTCCAATTATGTGCCACAACATAGATCAATCTTAAACATTATGTTGAGTAAGAAGAGCAAGTTTCAGAACATTATTTAGTATGATGTCTATTCTAAAGCTAAAAAGAAGCTTTGCCAATATATTATTCAATTATGTATACATATGTGATAAAATTATTTTGGAAGAAAGAGAATAATGGCATAAAATTCAGGATGAACTTACATTGGAGGAAGGGTGGAATGAGGGGAAGGTAAGAGGCCTGGGAGAGGGAGGGCCCCAGTAGTGGATGAAGTTTAGTGTATTGGGTCCTGAGTGCACTGTTATATTGTTTTATAGCTTATATATGTGTTACATAAGTTCTTATGTATTTTTAAATGTTATATTTAAAAATATAACGAGAGAAATATGCTATTTTCTTTCTCAAGTTTGCAAAATTTTAAAAGGACATTAAAAAAGGTGAAATAGTCTTCCTTGAACATTGACATCAGCAGTATAAATTGGTACAGATTTTTAGTTAACTCTCTCTCTCTAAATACATACATGTACATGTCTGTATAGAATCTACTATGTGAAGTCAGAAACATGCTAAATTCTGTATCCCAATAATTCTATTCTGGGGAAATAAAGACTTTAAAAAAATCTTGAATAAAAAAAATAACTTATGATGTAAAGATGTGGTTACCAAGTTCTTTTCTACTTTAGGGATGTGTCACTTTCTCTTCCCTCTGCCTGGAAGGCTATTCCCCTAGGACCTGTAACATGAGTTACCACACATCCAAAGCACTTTGGAGAACTCTCTCCCACTCAAAGTAGGTACTCAACCCTTCAAGTTTCTATCATTATCGTCTTATTTATTTGTCCACATCCCTTGCATAAATCTGGAATTGCCTAGGATATAAGATCCCTAAGAGCAGGGACTGTAGCCAATGTGGCTATTGTGGTCACATTATGCTGGTGTAAAGGAGGTGCCTAATAAACACCTATGGGGACATAAATGCCTAGTAAAAGAAGGAATGGATTTTCTTGGACCAAATTGGTCCAAATGTAGAAGGCCCGAAGAAATATACCAGCACTGTGCAAATTTTGTAATCATGCTTGAATTTTTTTGTCAATACTTGTGTTTCTCCAGAGAAATGCCTTTCGGAGATCTTAGATAAAATGCTAGGGGAGTCTCATTGTTAAAAAGTCTCTTGCAAGATCTTCTGTGATTATGTTTTTAGAAACTATAACATAAAATGACAAGTGGGTTATCTGGACATTAGGAAAATTGGTTTGTATATATCAGGGTTCCTGAGATGGATCATTTGTATGCTATAGATTGTGTTAAAATTTATGCATACACTTTCCAGTAGGTTTTGCGATAATCACCAAAGTTGATTCCATCATAAGTAAATAAAACAAGCAAAGGGAAACAGGAACATGTTTTTAGATACACAGTATTTTACTTATAGTCCTAAATTAATGCCACATTCTCAAGAGACTCATAATGCATTTGAAATTCAAATAGCATAAAAGAAGATTGCAGTCATTTTTTTTTAACTGATATTTCATCTGTAGGAAACATAATTGCCTGGGGGAATTTACCTTGGGTCTAGGAACAGAATTTATGATTTTGCATTATTTCCCATCCTTCATGCCACCAGAAACCAAAAAGTAGAGCAGAGTCAAACGAGAAGAAAAACAGACCTTCAGGGCAAAAGTGAAAAAAGAGTTTGTATCACTGAGGCAAAACCCAGTCAAGATCCAGGATCTTTTGGGATATTAACTATAGTACTCTAAATTGCAATTGAATTTCAGAAGAAAAAATTAAGTCTTTAAGTTCTTGGATATCAGAGTGAAGGGTAGATCACAGGCAGTCTTCAAGAACCCTAAATGATTATGTAATCTACGCTGGATAGAGGTAGCATTTAATAAATGCGGCTAGTGTCCAACAACCTGTGATGAGTGAGGGAGAAATAGACAGTGAAGGCCAACTCCTGAGCCAGGGAGGTGTGCCTTCGGGCCTCTGCCTGTTCTGTTGTAATTTCCTTGCTCTATGGAAAGGATTTCCCTTCTCCCCAGAACTAGACTGGTAGTGGCAGAGCAGCACCAGGGATGCAGAGCAGGTAAGAGGCCCAGACCCCTGTGTGTGCACCAGGCCTCCCAGGAAGCACTCATCTAGGAGTTGAGCAGTGCGTTCAGCAGTGTGTTGAGTGGAAGGCTCCTCTGTGTCTGGGTGGACCTAGCTGCACACCCTCCCAAACCTCACACAGGTCAAGGACAGGAATCCAGAAAGCTGTAGGTCACCTGACCTGGGATCCTGATGCAGTGGGTTTTCTTATTATGAAAACCACTCTTTGGCCTTCTGTATTATTTCAATCCCTGTTTACATTTTTTAAAAGTTGTGGAAAAATGTATGTAACATAAAACTTGCCATCTTAATCATTTTTTAAATATATATATATATTTTTAGTTGTAGATGGACACAATGTATTTTTTATTGCTTTGTATGTGGTGCTGAAGATCGAACCCAGGGCCTCACGCATGCGAGGCAAGCGCTCTACCGCTGAGCTACAGTCCCAGCCCCCATCTTAATCATTTTTAGGTGCCCAGCTGAGGGGCATTAAGTACATTCCACTGTTGTGCAGCTATCACCACTGTCCATCCGTGGAAGCTTTCTCAGAATCTCTACGCTGATGAAACACCATCTCCCAGTTCTTCCCTCCCTCAGCCCTTGAATGAATCACGTCTTTTGGTGACTGGCTTATTTCATTTAGCATAATGTCCTCAGGGTGTATTCATGTTTTTTGTTTTTTTTTGTTGGGTACCAGGGATTCCAGGGATTGAACTCAGGGGCACTCGACTACTGAGCCACATCCCCAGCCCTATTTTGTGTTTTATGTAGAGACAGGGTCTCACTGAGTTGCTTAGTGCCTCACCATTGCTGAGGCTGGCTTTGAACTCATGATTCTCCTGTCTCAGCCTCCCTAAGTGCTGGAATTACAAGCGTGCGCCACCACATCCGGCTTATTCATGTTGTTGCATCATCAGAATTTCCTTCCTTTTGAAAGATGAATGAGGTTCCATTGTAGGTATATACCACATTTGGCTTATCCATTCACATGGAATTCTTCCACATTTTGATTTTATTGTGACTAACGCTACTTTGAACATAGGTGTACAGATACCTATTTGAATCCCTGATTTCAGTTCTTTTGGGTGTATACTCAGAAATGGAATTAGATTATTTGGTAGTTGCATTTTTCTTTTTTTGAGGAACCATCATATTGTTCTCTATAGCAGTGGCACCGTTTCACATTCCCAATAGTGCACAAGACTTATCTACATCCTTGCCCATGGTTACATTTTATACAACAAAGTATACCACTAGAACATGTTTGCTTCATTTAAAAAATACTATCATCATACCTGCTTTATTTTTAAAAAATTTTTTTTGTAGTTGTAGATAAATAGCATGCCTTTATTTTGTTTATATGTGCTAAAGATCGAACCCAGTGCTGCACACATGCTAGGCAAGCACTCTGCCACTGAGCTATAGCCCCAGCCCCATATTTGCTTTATTATTTTTCTTCCTCTCTCCTTCTCTCAAATATATATCTCATGTCATTTTTTTTTTTTATCCAAAGCTCTGGACTTAGTATGTGTTTGGTTCTGGGGAAGGTACAGAGAATAGTCATGCCACTAAGATGAAGCTTTAAGGTTGACAGCCATCATAAATGATATCTGTGGCATTTACACCATATAAAACACTCATTTATTACCTTTTGATTCCTGTCTTACAAGGTAGATAATACAATTTTCATTTTTCCTCCTTTTAAAGATGGAGAAACTGGGATTCATAGAAATTAAGTAATCTGCTCAGGTTAGATAGCCACTGTTATATAGGAAATAATATCTCTAATTTTTTTTCAGTACTGAGGATTGAACCCAGGACCTTGCAAATGCTAGGCCAGCAGTCTACCACTGAGCTCTACCTGCAGTCCCACATATCTGATTTGGCCCATTTGGTTCTTTTCCTATGCCATGGTGAGACTTCTCTAGTCCACTGTAGAGGCACAGGCACAGAGACCAATGTGGTTATTCTCCTGGATATATGGCTAGATATTCTAGCAGAAAAACAACTCCAGACTCAAATAGTTTAAAATACTGGATAATAGCTTATTAGTATCTGTAATGGCCACTGCCTAGGGACCTCTGTAAACTCTCAGTCCTGCTGTCAGTGCCAGTGCTATGGAGCAGCCAATGCTAATAAGAGGCTTAGATCAGTTTCCTGTCAGTGTAACCAGATGGCACCTTATCTTGATTACCCCTGGGGCATCTCTTATGTGTTCCTCCTTGTAGAATCTCTGGCATCATGGCATGGGTTACCTGAAGGAATATCTCATCTCTTATACATGCATATTTGAGTAGCAGATGAGTTAGAACTTGAGGACCACTCTTGACCAATAGGAAACAGTTAAAGAGTGTCGTCTTCCTTTAATCCTCCAGGAAGGCATTCCCAAGATGCATTCCATAAAATGTTCTTCAAAAGACCTGGGACAGTTTGGTACCTTTTATCCTTAGCAGTGACTAACTCAATACTGTATCTAATATTAGTTTACCTTCCTTCCATGTTCTACAGTTCCCTTTATAGCTGCTTCTTGGGTTCATTTGCCCAATAATATACTTAAACCCAAACTTCCCCTTATGCTCTCTCAGGCTGTGCTTTCAGGGAAATCTCTGCTAGGATGGCAAGTTCTAGAAGTGGATCTGGAAAGCAGACCCTCAGAATGGGATCTTGACAGATTCCATCCCAATCAGACAACAGAAAGGACTCCATTGAGGTAGAAATAGGAAGTGATAATCCTGGAATGCAGTAGCACCAAAATCATGTAGTGGACTAGACTGAGGCAAAGGTAGAAGCTTTGCAGTAGGTTTAGCATTGAACGACTTGGTGCCAAAATAATACAGATTATGGCAGGGCTATTTAAGAGACTGAAGGCACAGCCTCATCTGGTCTCCCATGTCTAAGTCTGGCTCCTGATACAACACAAGTCAGGTCCTCAGGTATTGAATGGGAATGTTTGGGCTGAAAAGCCCAGGTATTTTGAGTCCCTAGTTTTGCTTGAGCTATTTGGACCTGTAGAAGCAGCCCTCTCTCTCTTGCTAGAGAAGAGAAAATTCTGATTGACTTCCTGTAAACATCTTACCTAAGGCAAGGGCCTCCAACTTTATGCTGTGGTCCTTACCTTATGCCCACACTATCCCTCTACTGCCTCCAGGCTCATACCCAAAGTCACCTCTCAGCTCATCCTGAACAGAAAAATACAGAACTTCTCCCAGGAAGAAAAAGCTTACACACACACACACACACACACACACACACATACACACACACACAGAGCCCTCCATATTTGCAGTGTTCACATACATGGATTCAACCAACCTTGAGTTGAAAATATTTTAAAAAATTGCATCTGTATTGAATGTGACAAATTTTTTCTTGGCATTGTTTCCTAAAAAATACAGTGTAACAACTATTTACATAACACTTACATTATATTAGGTATTATAAGAAATCTAGAGATGAAATGTGGGAGGATAAATGTAGGTTATACACAAGTACTACACCACTTCTTTTTGTTTTTAATTTAAAAATTTGCAATGTTTCTCTAAGGTGTCTGTCGTCCTTGTGCAGAGGCCAGGCTAATCTTCTGTTTCATTTCAGTTTTCATATATGTGCTGCCAACCTGAGTATTACTATGCCGTTTTATAGGAGACTTGAGCATCCGGATTTTGGTGTCCATGGGGGTCCTGCAACCATCCTCCTGCAGTTACTGAAGGATGACTGAATATTGTGGCAGAATGTTCCACTGGCTGATAGTACTGTGTGGCCTGGAGTATCTCTCAAAGTCTCATGTGTTGAAGACTTGGTCCCCAATGCAGCAGCACTCAGAGGTGGGGCTTTTGGGAAGTAATTGGATCAGGATGGCTCTGATCTAATTAATGAGATTAATTCAGCCATAACTGAATGAACTACAAGGAGGTAGTGGAAACTGGTGGTAGTGAGGCATGGTTAGAGGAAGTAGGTCACTGGGGATGTGCCCTGGAAGGTATTTCTTGAACCCAGTTCCTGTTCTCTTTCTGCTTCCCAGCCTGCCGTTAACGGCCATTTGCTTCAGCTCCGAAGCAATCAATTCTGCCATGACTGAAACCTGACACCATGAGCCAAAATAAATATTTCCTCCTCCAAGGTTATAGGTTTTCTCAGGTATTTTTTTCACTATGATGAAAAACTAACGCATTGACTATGTAGGTCCAAGACTCGTAGGGCAGAGCAGGATTAGGTCCTCTCATCAATACTGCCAGTGACCCACTCCTAATTTGTGCTTCCTTTGAAACCTTGGATTTGCTGGGTTAGTGACTGATTCATCATAATGGTTACAAAGAACTTGAAGCTACTACCACCATCTGGTCACTTTGAGTTCCCCAGGTCAATAGACCAGTATGCCAAGGAAGGAGTTTTTGTTCTGGTAGAAGATATTGAGACTGGTTATCATGAGAAGCTAAAATTGTTGCCAATCAATGGGGCAAAAAGGAGAATACCAGAGTGCAGGGGACTCGGCATCTTTTGGTATTTTCACACTCAGCAACAGCAATAAATAGACTATTGTAGCAGGATCACTCCATCTGATAAGCAACCTAGCCTGGCCAAAGTCCTGGCAGAGGCAAAGAAAAGTTGGAAAGGGAAGTAGAAGAAGAAAATGTTGATTTTCTTTACCTTCTAGGAATCAGGCACAGCAGCATAGATTTTGATTTGTTCCTCTAGTCTACTGCTCTTAAGTCTTTTTGGAGATTACTACTGGCTACCAACATGAAGGGAATGCTTTGATGGACTGGACTTAATGGAAAGCACAAGAAATATGAATGCTGCAAGGACACATATCTGAGATGCATTTTATATGAAGCCAGCAAAATTGGACCTATGTCATGTGGAGCACTGGCTAAATCAATGATTTTCAATGCTTCCCCCCCTTGTTTGTATCTTTCTGTTTGTTTGGGGGGATCACTTTCCAAATAAACTATCTACACATGAGTCTTTGTCTCATGTTGTGTGTTTAGGAGAATCCAGGTCATTTAGAATTCATTTTAACACCTAGTTAAGCTCACCAGAAAGTATGCTGAAGCCAGAGTGATAAGTAGTTAATAAACATATTGCCTAAGAGCTTTAGGTTTTGATTGTTCTAGGGGTGGATGAGGCCTTTGCTTTATGCAAGGAGAAATGTTGAAAACAGGACCTCCGCATAGAGCCTCTAGGGACTACATCATCAGTGAAAGTGTCAGTTATAAAAAAAGAGCCATTACGTTTTTATTTTTAATTTTTTCCACATTTTTATTGGTGCATTTATAGTTGAGATGGAATTTGTTGTTACATATTCGTACGTACTCACAATATAACAATATAATTTGGTCAATATCATTCTTTAGCCCTCCCTCCCTCCCTCCCTCCTTCCCACCCCTTGCCCCTCTCCTTTATTGATCTCCCTTTGATTTCCATGAGCTCTACCCCATTTTTTCTTTTCCTTTTTCCTCTCTAGCTTCCACATATGAGAGAAAACATATATCCCTTGACCTTCTGAGTTTGACTTATTTTGCTTAACATAATCATCTCTAGTTCCATTCATTTTCCTGCAAATGACAATTTAATTCTTCTTTATGGCTGATAAAACTCCATTGTGTATATATGCCACATTTTCTTTATCCATTTATTTTTGATGAATATCTAGGCTGGTTCCATAGTTTGGCTGTTGTGAATTATGCTGCTATAAATATGGATAAACGTGTATCACTATGGTATGATGATTTTAGTTCTTTAGGCTGAATACCAAGGAGTGATGTAGTTGGGTCATATGGTGGTTCCATTGTTAGTCTTTTGACTAGTGATTTCTAGACTAGTTGTACTAGTTTACAATCCCATAAACAGTGTGAAAGTATTCCTTTTTCTTCACATCCTCTCCAGCATTTATTATTGTTTGTATTTATTTTTTTTAGTTGTTGATGGACCTTTATTTTATTTATTTATATGTAGTGGAAACTACATATAAATAAGGGGCCCTGCAGAGGGCCCCTCACTAAGAGAACACCTTCCCCAGGGAGTCAATATCCATTGGCGGCTCCAGGAGGGCAGAGATCTAGTCATTCAGCCCAGCCTGGGATAGCTCTGCTCATGTCATCTATGAAGTTGGAAGTGCTTAATCACTGCTTCTGTGAGCTGATCTATAGAGCTGCCAATTTCTGTGATTTCAACCTATAAAAATGATATCACTGAATTTGGAGCTGGGAATAAATGCAAAATAGGACATATCATGTGGAATTTCTATGATACACATATGCTAGCTGTAAATAAACTCAAGAATCTACTTTACTAGTCATGCAGTAATTGGGAAGTGAAGAGTTTTGAATGTTTATTTTCAATATAATATGTATAATATACATATACACGTATATAATTGTAGGTTTACATAATCTAATCTCTAATAATGACTCTATTTAACAACTGGCCCACAAAATTCCTAAAAATGTAACAATTGGCACTTGTGAGCTGGTAGGAACAGCCTGAGCTCCCCAGGGACTTGGCTGAGGCTATCAGATTAGGTCACAGTTCAGTCTCTCCCTCTGTCCAATCCTGGATTCTGACCCTTCCACAGGTATGGACTCAATAAGTTTTCTGCTGTTTGGTCAGCCAGTCTTCTGTCCAGGTGTCATTCATGACTTTTTTTTGTGTGTGTGTGGTACTGGGGACCAAACTCAGGACCTCCTAACTCTCAGCCCCTAGTGCATACCTTTGATGCTCTATGCCACATTCTCTTTGTCTTCTCTCTGCCAGGCTTTGATGGATATACCGCCTGAGTTGGGCTTAAGTTTACTACATCCTACCTCAAGAATGCTGCTAAAGGTCTTTCTGTTTTTCTAAAGCCCTGGATACCTTTGGGACTTAAAGCCCCAAAGGCAATTCCAATCAGCAGAGAATAGGAGCCAGAGGGTAAATGCTCAGGCTCAAGACTTTGAATTAGCCATTCTGAGAGTACTTTTCCTAAGCTTCTCAGGGATCGTGGTGGTATTGTGTACCTGTGAACCTGTTGCTAATGGGAATAGCCTTTATATTACCTTTTCATGTTTTCCTGCCTCAGAAATCTCATTGTTACTCCTCCTTCTTCAGATCACCTTCCAGAGTAGACTATCTGCATCTGAGTTCTTCTATCAGGCTCTGCTTGGGGGTTTGGGAGAGGACCTCCATTAAGATACCTGCTGATTCCAGTTTTTTTTTCCTACAGAAGAACATTTTATGCTTCTTTCCATAGTTTCTAAATACAGCAAAATGTTAAATACAGCAAATGTTAAAATAGCACTTTTATTGGAATAGCTTCTGGGCACCATAATTGATAGTGCTGGAACCTCTGAGAAGCAGATGCCCAGGCAGAATTAGTTAGATGTGCAAAAGACATACAGTTGGCTATGCATATCTGCAGGTCTTCATCACTGATCACAAGTGTCATTAGGCCTGTGGTGGTTGCATTTGTAATGAACATGTATGAATTTTTTTCCTTGCAATTATTGTCTACATAATGCAGTACAACAACTATTTCCATAGCATTTACACTGTGTTAGGTATTATAAGTCATCTAGAGACTTTAGAAAGTCTATTGAAGGATGTGTAAAAAGTTCTATGCAAAGGATATACAATTTCATCTAAGGGACTTGAATATCCTCGTATTTTGGTATCTACAGTGGGTCCTAGAATCAATTTTCCAGACACTGAAGAACTGTATTGAATAAACCTGTATTACAAAAAAATCTGTGCAGGAGGGAGTGGGTCCACAATCTGGCATGTGAATGAAGAGAGGGCTGGGGGAATGATCAGGGGGAAGAGCTCCAGGGCGGCTCAGTCCTGAGGAAGCTCTGAGGGATGGCAGGAGTTCCCGGAGCCTGTATCAGGCAGAAATGGTGCAGCTCTCATGTTCCCACCATGCTCAGTCATGGGCTGGGAACAGCTGGAGGACACGTGACCCTGTGTGAATACCCTGTTGGATCCCAGGGTGTGACCACTAGAGACAGTTATGCATTCATGATCTAAGACCTGGGAGTTATCTTCATGATGCCACAGAGACAAGCATCTCCACCTAGAAATAGAGGTACTGGGCCATCACTGCAGAATTCGCTAAGCAAGGTTTCTGTCACCTCAGCTCAGACTGAAGTGATCAAGGGAGAAAGATGGGAGAGAGACTGACAGGGTGTCAGGGAGAGGAGGGAGGGTTCACCCACTTTATGTAAAGGAAGGCCTGCTTCAGGAGCTTGGGATGTGTCACTCAGAGTGTGGGGATACATGTGAGCCCAGAGCTGCCTGAGAAGTTCCAAGGACAGAGGGCAGTCAGAGTTGTCTGTGACTGGAGAATGGGGACAGTGAGTTGCAGTGTCTTCAGCCTGCACTTGTAGAGTTTCATGGGCAAAAACACAGGTGTTATCTGTGGGCCAGAGCGGATATGGGGAAGGCTGCTGGGTCTGCCTACCAGGACGCCGTGCCCTGCAGAGGGTGTTTTTTTTTTGAACTGGGCCAACAGAGAGGAAGCTAAGGAGTGGCTGCAGGGGCAGGACTGGGCTCTGCCACCACCTGGGAGAATACAGGCTTCACCAGTGGAGGGGACACAGAAAAGGGAAGTAAAGGTTAGCAAAGGGTGTTGACTTCTCTATATGGGCTTCTGGGCTTGGGTGAGGCTAGTGGATGGCAGGAGGAAACTGGAGAAGGCTAACTGGAGCGAGATTAAAGTTTTGATTCCAATTGGACCAAACTTTGCAATACTAGCAAATCAGAATGTTTATTAACACCTGAAAGTGACAGGAAAAGCTATAAAATCTGCCCTAGATTATTCCAGAGGAAAAGGGAAATAGGATAGAATAATTTGAAAAGACAGTAGTGTGAAAAAAGTACTATGTCATGATTTCCCTTCACCATGTAATCCAGTTTATTAAGAAAAAGAACTGGTATAAAATATTGCTCAATATTCTGAAAATAGACACCTCCAAACAACAACGACAAACAACTTAAATTGTGCAAAGATGGGTACCATCTTTATCATCATGAATTTTTGTTCCATTGTCGTCTGAACCCAGAGGCTCCGTGTGTCTCATTTGCTTTTTCAAATCTTGTAGCTGCACTGCTTAGGGGAACCACAACATTTCAGGTAGAGCTGAGTCTCTGAGAAGTCATTGATTTATCTATTTACTATAAATGGGGTCAAGGCTTGCTGGAACCCTTCCAACAGTGCATAGGCACATTTGGTGCTTGTGAAATGCAGAAATAAGCCTGTTTTTAGAGAGGAATGCAGAAATAAGCCTGCCTATTCCGCAAGCCCTTTTAGAGATGGCTTTGGGCCCCGGTGAATTAGGAACTCTACTGCCTTTCAAAGTTCTTCCTAATGCTGAACCCCAATTTTCCTGCTGCATGTAATGAGAAGCTGCTCTCTCTTCTGTCCTAAGGGGAAAACAGTAGATCCCACTCCTCTAAACCCCCTGCTTTGTGGGCGCCAACTCAGCCTTACTCTTTCCTTTCCCTGGAGGCTACCCACGCTTGAGGACAGCTCAGGCTAGGGAAAGCGGCGGATGCCGCGCCCACCGCTCTCCAGGAGCTTGAGTTGGACGGCGCGCGCGCAGGAGCAAGCGCCGAGCTGCCAGCAGAGGGCGCTGAGGCTCCTGGCGGCGGGGCTGCGGTCTGTGGCGCGGGGCGAGGGTCGCGGGCCGGGAGGAGGCGCCCGGGGCTCGGCTTGTGCATCTCTGGGCGGCCAGGAGGGGGTGCGCACCTCTGTCGCCCCGCGCCGCCCTCCCGCGCGTTCGCCGCCCGGTTGCTGTCACCGCGGACGGCACCTCGCGGGCAAGGCGCGCGGGGTGCGCGGCGCGCTTAGAGGCTCTGGCTGGGCGGCCGCCAGACCCGTGGCTTCTCTTTGTCCGGGCGAAGCGTCCAGAGCATCAGCCGCTACTGCGGCCGACGCGGCGAGCGCCCAGGCGTGGTGCAGGAGGTCCCGGCCGGGACACCCGGCTACCCCCTGCTCCCGGAGCTGGGCGGCGGCCTGGGCGGTGCCTGAGCCGAGGTGAGTGCGGGGGCGCGGAGCCCAGCGCAGCCGCCGCGGGCGAGCGTGGGCGGGCGGAGGTGACAGCTTACGGGAGCGTCTCCAGGTGCGGGGGCTCCCCGCGCTCTCCACCAGCGCCACCTCTGCCGGCTCTCTGGGCAAGTTTGTGGTTCCCTTTTGCGGAAATCTTGACCAGTCAGCCAGGAGTCCAGACGTGTCGGTTAATTGAAAACTCCTGCTGGGAAGGAGGAGAAAACGTGTCGGAACCTGGTCCAGGATGAGAGTCTTCTTAAGGGCAGTGGTGGATTCGTGGACATCTTTCTTGGCTCTTTCTGACCCAGGTGAGCGAATCCTCTTCTGCACGGTCCAGCGGGATCGCGCTGGACTCTGGCACCTGCCTTCTGGGTCCCACCGGAAGACAGGTGCAGAGTTAGGGAGTGAAGTGGCCAGGCTCGGGGCAGCGCAGCATTTGTTGGCTTTTCTGCCATCAGAACCTTCATTCTTTTCTACCCACATCACCTGCTCCGACTGAGACATTGCAGCTCATTTGGCACCTTCGCAAGCTGCCAGGTTGAACACCCCCTGCTTCAGAAGAGATGGTAGGTTGGTTAAAGCGACCCCCCTCACACCCCCAGTTTTGGATAATTTGGTCTTCGTCTTAATATAGTATGAATGTGTTATTTCCTTGGAGCTATGTCTCACCCCCCACCCCCCCCCCGCCCCATTCTGAGCCTGTGCGCAGAAGAAATTTCAGGCTCACAAGTGATGTTACTACCATTCTATTTTAAATACAAACACGGAAAGAAGTACACTTGGCAGGATACCAAAGGCGCCTGTACTCCCTGTTATATAAGTGCTTTAAAAATATTTGCTCATTGGTAAAGTTATGAGTAATTACCAGAGCATCTGAGAAGAGCGCAGGAAATCAGACCTGTAATTTCTGCTTCAAACCAAAACTTTTCTTGAAGATAAGCATGACCTTAGCTATAGATATCCTTTTTAGATAATATATGGCCCTTTAAAAGATTCATTAGGTAGAACTGTAAAGGTTTAAAACACAAAACAGGTTTTGTAAAGTCTATTATCAAAATTGGTGAGAATTCTTTTGACTGCTCACTGATAGTGACGGAAAAGATCCCATGGATTTCCTTTATGACTTACAAAATATTGGATAAATTTATTTTGCCATCTGATGGAAAATTAGTAATTGTGTTTCCAGTTATTAAAGATTTCTCTCCTTCTCTCCCCTTGTTCATATCAATAGTTATTTTTCAAGTAAGAAGCCATGAGTAGAAAGCATCAGTGACACTGATGTCTAGGCACCCCCTTTTGCCACCCCCATATTCTGTTCTAATGAATTTGGGGTAATACCTTGGCATGTTTTAGGTTAGTAGCTCTCCTGGGGATTCTTATGTATAGCCAGAAGTGACACCCATTGGAGGGCACTGTTTCTTTTAATTTGTTACTTTGTAGCCTAAGGTGTGGCTGCAGTGGTTTAAGGTAAGTAAAAAATGTGGAGTTTGAAACATGAGAAGAGAAAAATGGTATTGAAAAGGAGTTATGTTGATGAATTTTACCATGTATACTTATTATGTATTTCATCTAAATAGTTTTTGACTTTTTTTTTTCCTGTCAAGAATCATTGATGTTTATCAGGGACCCATAATCCCATGTAGACTACTTATGGGAGTCCTAAGGGGTATAGTTCACTGAACAGAGGTAGGAGTTAAAGTTGAGTAGTGGTGCCAGAATATCCTATGCTTACATGATAAAATAATCACATCTCATTAAAGATGATTTTTCCTACCAAATTAAAAACTTACTATGTAATGCAGTATAAACTAGCCAATTAAGTGTAAAAAGCTTTTTACTCTTTTTAAGGTTGGAAGGAAATCTTACTGCTGAATCTGTTTTTGGTCTACCTTATGTAATTTCAAATATCCAAATCTGGGAGCAGATCTTAATGCTGTATGGTTTATGGTAGGCTTATGTAAGAACTACAACTGTGCTTTTGGTACTCCATTAAACTCCCTGTTTTGGCTATTACATAATTGACACGGAACTAGGCTGTTAAAGCCAAAATTGGGGGAGGATGCACAAACCCCGTCCCACATACACACACACGGTTTTATAATGAATTGCTGCTGCCAAATTAGAGGGAACAGCAGGGATGATGGTTTGTGAAAGGGAGATAAGAATAGCGTCTGGAGGATTGATGTAATAGAGGACTGTTATGCTTAGTGATTCTCTAGAGATTTGAACGCGGCAGTAGAAACCTTTCCAGTCTTTTATATTTCCCAGCAGAGGGGGATTGACTGGGAAGCTAATGAATCTTAAGCTTCAGGTCCCTTACCCAGGCATCTTTGGAAGCTGTGCGAGGGGTGCTAGCAAATATGCTCACATGGTCATACCTAAGGTTGTACTTGCAGTTTTGGATTCTTTTTAAATAGGGAGGATGCTCCCCCCATCCTGCAATTATATAAATCTAAGGATCCACAAACCCTGAATCTGCTTCTGCCTCCAAATTAGGTTCAAATGCTAACTTATAAAATTGCCTTTTCTTATTTTAATTTTTTTTTGTCATGTATGAAAAGATAACAAAAGAAAAAGAAATCTAGGCCAATGTTGTAGTTGGCCTGCTGAGAAAATGCAGATTGCTAGAACCTAGAATGGTGTGGAACTCCTGGAATCAGGACATTACCTGGAGGGAGAACCAGCTCTGTGCCTTGTTATCTTGCATGAAGGGGACTTTTTTGGATCTGAGTATGAGCCAGAGGTGGAGAAAAGCAGAACAGTGGGTGGGGATGTGAGGAAAGTGGGTTAAAACTCCTCCACATCTCAGAGGCAGGCTGCCAAAGGGGAAGGAAGGAAAAAACCAGCTACTAAATGTTTTATTAATTAAAAGTTAATAGGAACAGATAGCATCAGATCCATAGGAGACCTTTTTGTAAGCTCCTTAGTTCTGTCTCTAGTAGGAACTTTAAATAGTGAGCAGACACACTTAGACCTAGAAAATATCCTACAGGCGACAAAGCAGGTCACTAGATGAGCTATGTACTATCAACTTGTTCTGATTAGCAGTTTTTATGAGCAAGTGAGTGTCTTGTTATATTCATCAAACCATGTTTGAGAGAGTTACTGAAGAGCTGAGTTTTCCTTTTTCTCTGAAATGCTTTCTATTTTATATCTGAATTTGAATGTCTTCAGATCTTTTCTTCTTGACTCTTCCCAGCAATGCATGTACTTCATGGACCCCATCCATCATCCACCATGCACCCCTTCAGTCATTCACCATCCATCATCCATCCACCCATTATCCATCCATCCACAGAGACTCTCCTTGACCAAACTTTAGTCAGGTTCCCCCCATGAACCCTTTCTTCAGCTAAGCTTTGACCTTAGTCTTCAACTTTTATAAAGAATTATTTTGCCCTTCCCACGTACCCAACTAAGGGACTTGAAAACTCTCTAACGTGGTTTCTAGAAGCCCAAGACCATGACCATGGAGTGACACAGCCCTCTATGAGTTTTTGCATAGAAAAATTCAAAGTTCTCAAAGAATTTAGCTTTTGTTCTAGCAAACATATGGCCGTAGACTCTTGTCTTCTTTTTCTTAGAGCATTCACTTAAGAAATGAGCATTCATTCAATTATAACAAAAACTTATAATTGTAAATCCTTTCTCTGCCCCTTTGCCATGTACATGTGTCTTCTGCTGCTCGGGAGTCTCTTTCTCAAGGATGTAAGGCCATTTCTTTGAAATGTGCTCATCAGGAAGGATAGGGCTCTGTTTCCATTCTCTGAATAAGAGTAGGACATAATTATGTCAAGTGTTTAATAGAGGGCCTATTTGTGTTGACACTGACCATCCACTTTACTTGCTTTTTGGAAGTTTTGACTTTCACTCTGAGCTGGCAGTCATTTCTCCTTATTGATTCTCCCTTTAAAACACACAGTCACCTCTGCAGGATCAGAGCTGAGCTCACTTCTCTACTGAAGTCTTTGTCCTGTAGTACTGGATAAAATCTGTCTCTGCTGCCTTTAACTAGTATCTCATTTTTTCCCCCTGATTTTTTTAAATTTTTTTGTGGCATAGGGATTGAACCCAAGGTGCTTAACCACTGAGCTGCATTCCCAGCCCCTTTGCATATTTTATTTAGAGACAGGGTCTTGCTGAATTGCTTGGTGTCTCACTAAGTCGCTAAGGCTGGCTTTGAATTTGTGATCCTCTTGCCTCAGCCTCCCAAGCTGCTGAGATTACAGGTGTGTGCCACAGCACCTGGCTTCCCTCACTTAAAAAAGATATCCAGCAAATACTCTAAGTGTCTATGTGTGCCAGACACTGTTCTAGGCATTACATATAGAGCAGTGAACAGAACAGACAAAAACTGTGTCCCTGAAGAACTTACAGTACAATAGAATTAGATGAATAAAGTAAAATATTTAATATCTCAGGTAGGGATAGTACTATGGAAAAAAATAAAGATGGGAGAGAAAGAGTGTGAGATAGAGAACTATGATTTCAAGTAGGGTGGTGAGGGGGAGCTCACTGAGAGGGGATGTTGAGATGAGCCCAAAAGGCAACAGAAGAGCGAGCCATATGGATGTAGGGCTTTGGGGAATGGCAATTGCAGGCCTCCCTTGGGGTGCAGCTGGTGCATGCGAGGGGTGCAAGGCTCTGTGGGCAGCATTGGGGGCTTTTCATGCTAATGTGCAGATACACTGTCAGCTTGTCTCCTCAGGACAACCCCCTTTGCCCTCCCACCACCTGAGATTGTGTCATTGAATGCTGGTGTTGCTCTAGGGGTCTCAGGTCCTGTGGTGGCTAGGAACCAGGAGCAACGAAGGGCTTCTAAGGGCATCTGGAATCCAGCCTGGACCATCGTCTACAGAGGAGTAGAGAGGGAGATTGTGTGTCTTCATTGATGGCTTCTACTGGCCTGTCATTGCAAAGGGACCAGCAGGCAAGTTCCATGTCAACTTGGAATCCCTGCAGCCCCCCTAGGAATACATTAGAACTGTGATGGAAAAATAGGAAAAGGATGTGGACAGTGGGAACCACACTACTTTCCCCTGAGAAATGTCTTAATGCCTGGAATCAAGAGCAACTTTCTGAGTGAAAATGAGCCAGAGAGAACCCCCTGGCCCACAGGCAACTTGAGCTGGAGGAGGAGAGGTTACTCAGTGGCTGACAGAGGCTCCTGGATGTCCAGATAGCTACCTTACATCCGATAAGCAGAAAACACACGTGCTGCACACGTGTGAACCTGCTCTAGGCCCTCATGGATCTCAGTGCAGATGGTGAAGAAGCCCCTGGGAGTGGTAGCCAGGAACTGCCTGGTTTTAGTTACAGTTTTGCTGGACACTTAGGGGTGGGTAGGACAGGGGTGTGGAATAAAGATGGGAGAGCTGTTTACTTTTTTTTTTTTTTTTTTTGGTACTGGGTATTGAACTCAGGGGCACTTGATCACTGAGCCACATCCCCAGCCCTATTTTTGTATTTTTATTTAGAGACAGGGTCTCACTGAGTTGCTTAGTGCCTCGCCGTTGCTGAGGCTGGCTTTGGACTCATGATCCTCCTGCCTCAGCCTCCCAAGGCATAGGATTACAGGTGTGTGCCACTGTGCCTGGCTAGCTGTTTACTTTTTCAGGCCATTAGCTTATAACCATCCAAAGCCCTCAAGAGCCAAAGAAGAAATCTTCCACATGGAGGTTCTCTGAATCGTTTGCTGGTAGGTAGGGAGCATCTTAGCAGCTTGACTGAGCACATTTGCAGGTGACAGTAGAAAGGTGGCACTTATAGGTGACTGGTGTTCTTGCCCCTGTACTTGTCAACACTTCATGTGGCCTCTTTGGAAGTGTCTCACATGCCTCATCATGTTTGAAATAGGAAGGATTTAAGGCTCTTCCTGTGTATTTGACATTCTTTAGCTTTTGTGAGTGGACCTTCTAATTACTCTTGTTATATAACCAATTGGTTTGACATTTTTATTGTATAATACAACAAATTGATATACTGAAAGCTATCGATTTTAAGATATCATGTTACTTTTCAAAACTCTTATCCATTCTAACCTTCTGGAGAGTCTTTTTCTTATATTTTCTGGGTAGATAATTCTAGCATCTGCTAAATAAGTAGTAAGTAAATAAATAATTAGATGAATGAATAAATAAAATTATGATGAATGATTATGCTGGTCTCTTATTTCTAATGTATGTTTTGTCATCAGAGTTTAGATATAAGGAGAAGAGCTTGTAAATTGTTAGCTCTATCTGTTTCAAGTTTTTAGTTTTAAGATAAGATTGATTGTTGTCTTTTAGGCCAGTGTACTTCCAGTGTCCCAGAGAGGATAGGTGGTATGACTAATAAAGACTTCTCTTTATTAGTCTTACCATCCTTTGTGTATCTAGAGGTCTATTGAAGCTGTGGGTTTGGTTCCTGTAGAAAAACAAATCAGTGTTTACAGTTATTTTCGTAAGTCAGCAGTGTATGTGATTAGGGCCAAACCGGTATTAATGACAGGTTGATAGTGACTTTCAGAAGCTTTACTCACCTGAAGAAATGAAAATCCAATGCAGTGCCTTAGCTTTTCTAAGGACTATAATAAAGCAAATACATTTGTCCAGAAATAGGCTAATATTGATACAGTGATTTTAAAAGCTTTTCAAAAGCACAGTAGAGATAGTATGGTTTAGAGCCACGAATTACAAGAAACAACAATAAAGCGACAGAGGCAATGATGGGGCAGTTAAATTTCCACACTTTACCTGACTGCTGCTGTAAAGCACTAATCTGAAAACTTAATAAGAACACTATCTCTGTTAATGACAGTTTAGGAGAAGTAATCTCAAATCATCCAGAATTAATTGCTTTTGTACTAAGCTGTTTGAAATCACTCACTCAAAATAGCTTCTCAACACAGGCAATCTTTCCCTACCCACAAATAATTTTATTCTCAGGTAGGAAATTTGGCCATGTATTAAACCAAACATATTTTTGTTCCTAATTCTTATATTCCAATCAGTTTATGTTCAGAGGAAGTCAATTTAAACACTGAAATCATGAAGTAGAATAATTTTAGTTGAAATTGATAATTTTAACCCTCATGCATTTTCTGTTGGTATTCCATGGTGTCTTAGGAAATTCATATGCTGGACATGCCCAGCATTATATTTAGTTTCCTGAATAATGCTAGTAAGACTTATTTTTGAAAAAACCACATTATATTAGTTTAACTGACAACTAGTAATGAATATTTTACTGAGTTACCTAACTTGCCTCTACTACAATATTTATTGAAGTTATTTTAGTATAACTACATTGTCTTCCACCCCCAAACTTCATACTGAAAATCTTCTGCTAGATTTTAAGACTATAATATTGAAAATAGTCCAATATATGGCAATGGAATATAAATGTGAACTAGAACTAGTATCTCAGATTAGTGAATAAAAAAACCCCCCTCCAAAACCCCAGAAATGTGATCTGAAAATCACCATTCCCCAGGATCAGCTCTAGGGCTACTCAGGCACTTGACCTACATATAAAATTTAAGGACATACTAAAAAATTCAGAGATAAAAAATTTTTCATGTAATTAATAAAAATCCATGCAAAATGTCCATGATGAACAAGCTACTAAAATTTTAGTTGAAGACAAGATCATATTTTAGCCTGACAAAAGGAAAAACCAGTAGTATTGATCCTGTATTCTCTTAAAATTTTGATACTTTGTTCATCATGGATTTTTTGTTTTAATTTTGATTCTAAAAATATTGTATTAAAATATTTATCTCAGAAGTACATCTGTGATGAAGTAAAAGATATTCTGAAAATCCTCCCTATGAAATTGACCAAATTATATGCATGTACAAATATGTTACAATGAATCCTGCTAATATTTATAATTATAAATGCATGAATAAAAACTTAATTAAAATTCTTCTCTTACACATCAGCAATGGGAAAACTGATAAAAATAAACTAAAGATAAACTATTTTTTGAATTGTGAAATTAACTAAAAGCTTTCAACAATCTCAGGAATGTTTTTTCAAGAAAAAAAAGGACTGAATCTCAATGAGGAGAAGAGTGAACTTTATGGCATTGAAACTCACTTTATTTCCATTCCTACCCCCCTACTGCTGCATCTAGCAGTATCCATATATTGAAAAATAACCTAGAAGGCATTGAAAGGGATGGAACAAATTTGCAGCTCTCCAAAAACCCTGATCTCATGAAGTTGTTACTGTATGGCCTATCTGGCAGCTTTCTAAAAACTTAATCCTTTAAATTTGTTTTTATTTAGCCTACCTAGAACTCATTCTGTGCAAATAGCCTTCAGGTGTTTTGTTGAAAACAATTATCAGCAATTGTTTAACACATAACTGCCTGAGGTGGTGGTGGCAGTGGGGGTTAGCAAGAGTTTGACCAAAAAATTTAAAAGGAAAAACTGGGAAAGGTGATATATAAGAATGATTTTAAAAACTTTGAGATAGTCCCTGGAATCTAGAACAGTCTTGTGCATGTGCTTATTCAGGAAAGACTAGCTCTGCACAAATAGGAAGAAAAGACTAATGCAGAGTTGTAAACTGTCTATTGGAATGTTGAAAACATGTACCAACACACGCAAAGACCCTCAGAAAAGGTTGCGAGGAATTGACTCAAAGTTTTAGAGATACCTCTGTCTTATCTTTTGCTGAATATTGATGCTAGACTTTAATAGCTGTACGTGATAAAGAAAACAATTAAAAATAATAAAATAATTAAAATAATTATATTTAATTAATTTATTTATTTTAATAATTAAAATAATAATATTATAATAAAATAATTAGGAAATTGGAAAACAGTAATAGGAAAAACAAAAAAAACAAATAAGAACAACAATAAACCTTAGTGGAGAGAGTTGAATTTTTGAAGGTTTGATTTTTGAAGTTGTCATATTACTTAGAATCTGATTTTCAACACAAATTACATCATGCATAAAGAAATATGGAAAGAAACTATGCAGGGAAGGGAATAAAGTATTTCTGAGAAAGTTCATATATTGGTCTTACTAGACAAATAATATAAATCAGCCATTATAAATGTATTCAAGAATCTGTGAGAGACCTCATGTGAAAAACCAGAAGAAAGTATGGTTGATGTCTCACCAATAGAATGACAGTAGAGAAAGATTATTAAAAATTATGAAATGAATGGTATAGTGATTAAAATGAAATCACCAAAGAGACTCATCAGTAGATTTGAACTAACAAGAGAGAATTGGCAAACTTGAAAATAGATTAATTGAAATTATTCAGTTTTATGAAAAGAAAGAAAAAAGAATAAATGAAAGTGAACAGAACCTCAAACTTATGAGTACTAACATATGTATAATGGAAGACTCAGAAGGAGAAGAGAGAGAAAAAGGGACAGAAAGTCTACTTAGGAAGCAATGGTAAAATATTTTTCAAATTTTATTTAAAACATTAGTCTGTGTGTTCAAGAAGCACAATGTATAAACACAAAGAGATCCATATCCAGATGCAAGCTGTCAGAAATAAAACAGAGAAAAAGCAATAGGAAGTAAATGAATCATCACAAACAGGAGATCCAAAATAAGATTAACAGCTGACATGTCATCTGAAATCATGGAGGCCAGAAGGTATTGGGATGGTTTGTTCAAAGTAACAAAAGAAAAAGACAGTTAAGAATTCTATATCCAGCAAAATTATCCTTCGAAACAAAATTAAGATATCTCAGAAAAAAACCTGAAAATTTGACACTGGCAGACCTCTCCTACAAGAAATATTAAAGGAAGTCTTTTAGATTTTAATGAAGAACACTAACCAGTAACTCAAATACATAAGAAGAAATAAAGAGTGCCACTAAAGGTAATTAGATAAGTGAATATAATAGAGTATACAGCACTAATAAAATGAAATAATATACAGTAAAAGAAACAAGAGAATTAATATAGTATTCAGAAAAAAAAATATATTTTATACAAAAGGAAGTAGAAATAGCAGAACAAAAATACATAAGACAAATAGAAAACAAATAACAAAATGACAGATATAAATCTTGCCATACCAGTAATTACATGAAATGTAAATGGAACTGGAAACAGTGATGTATACCTATAATCCTAGATACTTAGGAGGTTGAAGTAGGAGGATCACAAATTTGAGGCCAGCATTAGCAACATAGCAAGACCCTGTCTCAAAATAAAAAATGAAAAAGGACTGAGGATATAGCTGAGAAGTATAGCACCCCTATGTTCAATCCATAGAACTGAAAAAAAATTGAAAGGAGAAATAGAAAATTTTAACAACAATATTTAGAGTCTCTAATAGTTCACTTTCAATAAAAAATTGGAACTAGCAGAATATCAGCAAGGAAATAGAAAACTAGAACAACTCTATAAATCAACTGGAACTAACAGACATATATAGAATACCATCTTATAGCAGAATACACATTGTTCTCAAATGCACATAGGAAATTTTGTTTTTAAATGCAATACCTTTATTTATTTTATGTGGTGCTGAGGATCGAACCCAGTGCCTCACACATGCGAAGCAAGTGCTCTGCCACTGAGCCACAACCCCAGCCCAGGAAATTCTTTAAATAGATCATATATTAAGTCAAAGAACAAATTTCGATGTATTTGAAAGGAGTGAAATTATACAAAGTATGTTCTCTAATCACAGTGGAATATTAGAAATCAATAGCAGGAAGAAATTTCAGAAATTCAGAAAATGTGAAAACAATACATTCCTACATAACCAATCTGTCAAAGAAAAAAATCACAAGGCAAAATGGAATATATTTTGAGATGAACAGAAACAAAAATACAATATTAAGCCTTATGGGATGCAAAAAAAAAAATCAGTACCTAGAGGGAAATTTTTAGTTGTAAATGCACATGTTGGCAAAAATAAGGAACTCAAATCAATAACCTCATCTTTCATTTTAAGAGGTATAAAAAGAAATGCAGACTAAACCCAAAATAAGTAAAGGGAAGAAAATGGTAAAGACTAAAGCAGAAATAAATGAAGTAGAAAAACAACAGAGAAAAATCAATGAAAATAAAAATTTGTCTTTTTGAAAAGATCAATAAAATTGAGAAACTTTTACCTTACTGATTAATAGAAAAAGAGGCAAGACTCAGTTATTAAAATCAGAATGAGAGGAGAGATATAAAATGCATTATGTGGGAACATGATGAATAATTTTATGCTAGCAAATTAGATAACTTAAACAAAATGGACAGACTCCTAGGAAAGACACACATTGCCAAACTGACTCAAGAAGAAATGGAAAATATGAAGTGACCTGTAACAAGAAAAAAGATTCAAATAATAATAAAAAATTTCCCAAGAAAAGCCCAGACCAAGGGGGCTTCTTTGGTAAATTCTGCTTAAATAATTAAAAGCAGTTTTGTATAATCTCTCCCAAAGAATGGAAAAGAAGCTAACATTTCTGATTCACTCTTTGAGGTTAGTATTACTTTGATAACCAAAGATATCACAAGAAAATGCAAATTAGTATTTCTTATGAATATAGTTGCAAAAATCTGCACTAAATATCCACAAACAGGAAACAGAAACATGTAAAATAATTATTCAACATTACCAAGTGGGATTTATCTGAGCAATGCAATATAAAAATCAGTGTAATAAATCACAGTAGTAGAATACAGTACAAAACCATATAATCATTTCAGTAGATGTGGGAAAGCACTTGACAGATCCCAACAGTGCTTTATCATAAAAACATTCACAAAACTAGGAATAGAAGGAGACTTCTTTAGTCTCAGGAAGGGCATCTATGAAAACCCCAGAGCTGACATCATACTTAATGGAGGAGACTTTTCCTTCTAAGGTTGGGAATTAGTCAAGGATCCCTCTCTTGTCACATTTATTCGGCTGGAGGCTCTAGCCAAGGTAATCAGGCAAGAAAAAAATGTCATCTAGATTAGAAAGAATGAAGTAAAACTGTATTTGCAGATGATGGGAAAATCACTATGGAAAATCCCAAGGGCTCACACACACAAACACACACACATACATTCATGCTCACTCACACAAACCATTAGAACTAGTTCAGTAAAGTGTCAGGATACAGGATGCGTAAAGTCAATTGTATTTATATGCATTTAAAATGAATAATCTGAAAAGAAAAAAATTCATGTGTAATAGTGTCAAAAATACTAAAATAGGAACAAATGTAACAAAAGACCTGTATCTTCAGTACACAAAATGTTGAAAGAAATTAAGGAGAACCTAAATAAATGGAAGGATATCTTTTTTTGACTTAAAATTGTTAAGATATCAGTGCTTCCCAAATTGATCTATGTAAATCCTATAAAAGTCACAACTGCCTTTTCCTCTGCTCCCTAGAAAGGTAACAGACCCATAATAGTCAATGAAATACTAAAAAAGCAGAAAAAAGTTGAAGGATTTATCACTACCTGATTTCAAAACTTACTACAAAACTGATCAAGTCAGTATGGTATAGGCAAAAGAATAACCTGTACATCTGTGGTGTACTATTGTGATTCCAGGAAAAACACCTTGAAAAAAACCCTTGGTATACTATTGTCAGTCCAGAAAAAAACATATTAATCATTAACTTATGAGTAATATGTTTTTAACAAGGGTGATAAGGTACTTCAGTGGAGAAAAGTTTTTTAAGAGTGACACCAGAATGTTCACATGTGAAAGGATGATATTGACCTCCTTCATACCAAATTCAAAAGTTAACTCAAAATGGCCATTGATCTAAATGTAAGAATGAAAAGAGTAAAACTCTTAGAAGAAAACATGACTAAACCTTCATAATATAGGTTTAGGTAATGTTTTCTTAGATATAACACTAAAAGCAGACGTGACAAAAGAAAAATTATAAGAACTGGCTGGGTTTTATAAAAATCTCAAACTTGCTGGGTGTGGTGGCACATGCCTGTAATCCCAGTAGCTCGGGAGGTTGAGACAGAAGGATTGTGAGTTCAAAGCCAGCCTCTGCAATGGTGAGGTGCTAAGCAACTTAGTGAGACCCTGTCTCCAAATAAAATACAAAATAGGACTGGGGATGTGGCTCAGTGCTTGAGTGTCCCTGAGTTCAATCTCTGGTACAAAATCAATCAATCAATCAATCAATCAATCAATCAATCTCAAATTCTTTTCCTTCAGAGGATATCAAGAAAGAAGACACATCCCACAAAACAGTAGCATTTTTTTTTGAAAATTATATATTTGCTACAAAATTTCTGTTTAGAATTATATAAAGAATGATCACACTCAACAATATAACCCTGTAGAGATGATAGAGACAAACAACTCAATATACAGTTGAGCAAAGGATTGAGTTAACATTTCTTCAAAGAAGATACACAAATGGCCAATAAGCATATGAAATAGTAGTCAATATTTTCATTAGGAAAATGCTAATCAAAACCACATGCCCACAAAATGGCTAAAATTAAAAAGAGAACCAGTGTTTGTGAAAATGTGGGGACACTGGAACTCTGATAGATCGCTGATGGTACTAGAAATGGTTCAGCCACTTTGGAAACCAATTGTTAGTTACTTTTTAAATTACAGAATTATAATATGTTCCAGCAATTCCACTCCTAAGTATATATCCAAGAGAATTGAGAAAAAAACAAATTCACATAAAAATATGTACATAAATATGGACATAATTAGCCCCAAACTGGAAATAACCCAATGTTTATCAACTGATTAGTAAATAAAACGTGGAACTTTCATAGGCTAGAATATCATTTACCTATAAAAAGCAATGAAGTCCTGACTCATGGTACAATAAGACTGAACTTTGAAAACATTTTGTTAAGTGAAAGACATTAGACACAAAGACCACATATTGTAGGATTCCATTTATGTAAAATTTTCACAACAGACAAATTCATAGAGACAAAACACATTAGTTGTCAGCAACTAACTGGGCATAGAAAGGACTATGGCATGTCAGCTAATGGCTTCTTATGGGGATAATAAAAAATGTTCTGGAATTTGATAGTGGTGATGGTTGCACAGCATTGTGTTTATCCTAAAGTCCATTGAATTGTATCCTTTAAAGGGATGAATTTTCCATGACATGGATCTGTAGTTCCAGCTACTAAGAAGGCTGAGGTGGAAGGATCACTTGAGCTTACAAGTTTGAGACCAACATGGGTAACACAGTGAGATTCTGTCTCAAAACAAAAACAAGCAAACAGAAAATCTAAAAAACTAAAGTGATGGATTTTATGATATGTGAATTACATACCAGTAAAACCTATTTTTTAAAAAATTGTTTTTATTACTGAGCATATTTGTCAGTTTTATGTTGCTGTAATGAAATAACTGAGTCTATGTACTTTATAAGGAAAAGAGGTTTATTTAGTTGTAACTTCAGGGCTGAAATTCCAAGTTTGGGTGGCTCTATGGATTGGCTCTGTTGAGTGCCTCATGGCAGATGGCATCACAATAGCGAGAGTGAGACAGGATTCTATAGATTGGGGAGGGGATAGGCTTACTCCTTTATAACAACTCACTCTGGCAGGAACTAACTGGGGTCCCACAAGAACTACCTTCATTTCTTCAGAGGGCAAATCCTCCAGTCACCTAACAAGCTCCCAAGGGGCTCTTTCTCTTAAAGGCCCCACTTCTTAAAGGTCCAGCCACACTGAAGACCAATCCTCTAACACATAAACCCTTGAGGGACAAACCACATCCAAACCATAGCACTGAGTTTTTTATTCTCCATGAGCTTTGTGCCTAAGGCAAAAGCCCTGCCTCACCCTGATTCTGCCCTGCTTTTCCCTACTAGCTCGTTGCCTCAAAATTTAGCAAAATATCCAGATTGAAGTTACATGTATAGTACTAACAGCTATAGTAAAGAAGTCTAGTGCATTGATGGTATTCTGAAAATAATTATCTGTGAGCTTTTAGTGTAGGGGCAAACTATGTCCAGGCAGACCTCACTGAATAACACTACATACAGTCTTTGATCCTTATGGCTCTGTATTATTAGGAAAGGTTAAGTTATGCTCATCATCCTGTTAACATACTTATTAATAAGCAAAAGGCTATACTTTATAGACTAGTTCTGTCCAGGATGAATTTAACATAGGCTACACATGCAAAGTTAAGTTTTCTAATAGTTACATTAAAAATGAACAGAAAGGTGAACAATGAACAGATAGAAATTAATTTTAATACATTTTATTTTAACCCAATATATCCAAAATATGATCATTTTAACATGTGGAAATATTGTGCATCATTTTCATCTTGAATTTTCAAAATTGTGTTTTATCCTTATAGTATATCTCAGTTCAGCCCAACTACATATCAAGTGCTCAGGAGCCACATCTCACTAAGAGGCTGCGGTATTGACAGCTGTAGAAAGACTTATAGACAGCAGGCTTCTAGAAATGCAGCACTAGCACTGCATTTATTTATTCTTAAAACATTTACTGATATTTATTCTCAAAAATGATAGTCTATTTCCATGGTCAGACATTACATGCTGGAGAGAAGTGTAGAGTTATTTTCTTGTACTAATTGCTGCAGAACTCAACATAGGAAGGGGGCAGTTCTGCCTGAGTCAGGCCAGCTGTGGTCAGGCAGGGCTTCATCAAGAGGTGAAGCCTGAGGTACACCTTGGAAGGGGAGGGAGATGAAGGGCAGAGGCATCTCAGGAGAAGGCAGGAGCAAAGGCAGGGAGGTTTGCCACAGTATTGCCCAGGGGATTGCTTAGGAGTTTGGTTCACCTGGAGCAGGGATGTGAGTGAGTGAGTGGCTGAGGGAGCGGTGTGGCTGAGCTGGCATTGGGGGCCATGATATTGGAGGGCACCTGCAGGGGAGGTTAGAATGCATTCTATATTAGGCCACGGGTACCCATGCAGAGCTTCAAGAATGGAGGCACATAGCAGGATTTATTCTTTCTTGCTTTTACATCTTGGGCAAGTTTGAACTTTTAGCCTCCCTTCAGTTTCCTCTTCTGCAAAACTGGAATACTGAAGTCTACTCAGGGAGTTGCTATGAAGAGTTTATCATGTGCCTGATGGTCTGGCTCAGATTCCTTGTGAACTGGGAGACTGCTTCTCTGGTAGTTCCCTTAGATTGGCCTAGTACTGACTGGTTCTTCAATGTGTTTGTGCTCCTGCAGAACCCGGGAAAAGCTTTCAGGAATATTGATTCTTGGAGCACAGGGATTTGTCTGAGGCTGGTACCCAGGAATCTCTATGTTTAACAAATTCACTTAGTGATTATTACGTAGACACCTGTGATCAGTTTGCTCAGCAATGTGCAGAGTTTATCACTTCAGTCCTTTTAGACAGGACTCTGGGCAGTGAGGGAACTTCTGGTCCCCCAGCCTCTCATGCCAGCTCCCATGTTCTGCGGCTGGTGATGGTCTGTAGACTGTACTCTGGCCGCACTGGTAATTCCCAGTAGTCTGTGGTTCCACTGTAGGAGGTAGACCAGTTGGTTCTCAGGCAGACTCTGGACCTTCACAGAGTGCCCTCATTTTGTTAGAAGATGAGTCTCCACCTCTGCATACATAACCGTCACATACTTAGATAATACTTCTTTGTTCACATCCTTGTTTGATTTCTTTAATAACAAAATCACCTTCACTCTCTCCTTTATGAGGGATAGTTTTTCCAACTAGAATTCAGAGCTGTTATATTTGCAGTACACTAAATAACAACAACAACAACAACAACAATAATAATTTCCTTATTCAGTTATTTTTAGTGCTATCATTCAGCTTTTGCTATCATTGATGCACTTTACCGTCAATGTTAACAGTGGTCCACAGTAGATCAAAACACCTCTGTGTTAAGGGAAAAGTCACTATTGGAACAAAACAGAGAGCCTGTGCACATCAGTTTGACTCTGCTTCCATTTTTTTCTGTGGTCTTATTTAGAATTCTGACTCGAAATGAATAAAGTGATAGGTTTCACCTAGTATGTCAACTGAGACTTTTGTCTCTTATCTGTATAGTCAGAAAGCTGATTTTGATCTTATACCTTACCCTCACATAATTAATTTAAAAAACAGAGACTAAAAAATAAATGAATGGTACTCCAAATAGATCAAAAAGTTTATTTTGCTAGTGGGTGCTCTTTTATACAAAACCCCAAAACTAAACTACTGACCATGGGCTGCTGATTGAATGGGTCTCCTGATGTGGGGGAAATGATTTAAATCTTTTCTTCCTCTTTCTCAGAAGGAAGTGCATTTTGTGAACACATTAGGGTCCTCCCATGGCTTCTCATCTGTTGGTTTTTAGTTCCAATAGGGTTGTTTGTGCTGTAATGTACATTGCCAGTGGTACATCTTAAGGTAGATGGTTTATTAAATATGGTATTCGAACATACCTTCTCTTCATTCCATCTGAACTTGGCCCTGGACCTGCTCAACTTCCTCAGTGTGGTGTGCTCTGCCCCCACCATTTGAGCACCAGCAGTGGGGCCCCTTTGCTGGCTTCCCTTTGCATCTTACTCCTTCCTCTGTCTGCCCCGGGTCCAGACCCTCACATGCCATGCCCTTCTTAGAGATGCGTTCTTCCTCTCACCTCTGTCTTCCAGTCCTCATCTCTGCTTTCTGCCATATTTATGCTCTTAAAAAAGTCTCTTATATTGCAGGGAGGAAGCTGAGAGAGCTTTGTCAGTTAATTGGGACCAGATGAAAAGAAAGAATGAAAAAGGAGCAGATTAACCCCTTCCAAATTCTGGAGGGAATTCATTTATTATCTTTTAGGTACCATTGGTGATAAGTTGGAGTAATAGCAGTTAACAATACCCAGACTATTGATGCTGCTCAGAAAAACAATGTATGTTGAGCATTAGGTAGTTTTGAAAACCTAGTTGTTTCATAATCACTGAGATTTTCTAATTTTCCGGTTTCAAAAATTATAAAATTGACATCATTATAGGTGAAAAATGATAGAATATTGGCAATCTTTTATGACTCAGCCTAATACTAGCAGGAACTCCAAAGTGTCTTATCCCAGTAGCATTTGTGAGGAAAGTTTATGTCTTTTCTACCAGTTAATGCCTTATCTTTCTGTTGGACAATTTAGAGAGAGAAAAAAGTAATTTTTGCTGTTTTTTTTTGAAATAAAACTGTCTTAAGGATCTAATTAATACTGATATTGTCAATATTGTAGGATTTATAGTTCCTCTGGTTTTTAATTTGTTCTGAGTTAGAAAAAGATTAAGAAGCATGACAGAATATAAATTTGGTACAGTTTAATAAAATGAAGATCTACAAAATGGATATGATTATTCATGTATCAGAGGTATTCTTTCCCTGACAAAAGCTGTGTCTTAAGTCCTTAAGATACTTCATTTATATAGTATATTTAAGAATCAGTTTTCAGATCATTAACTACTGGGGGGATTCAGATAGAAAGAAAATTGAAGTCATGTAATCCATTGAGGATTAATCTGAAAATAAGATTATCTCTAAAATCCTAGACTCAAACAATGGAAAAATGGTGATTTTTATGAAACTACTCCAACTAGGAAGAGTTTATTTGTGGTACAATTATAGCATAGAGCCAAGGACTTCTAAACTAACTTAAGTTTTCAGTGAGAAATGATATAATGAAGTTATGCTTTCCTGACTCTCCTTTCTTCTAAATTTCCCTGTATCTTTTTCTTTTCAAGGTTTCCACAGCTGGATTTTCTACTAGATCAAATTGTCACCAATGGCAGTAAAACTTGTTTTCAGGGGGTCAAGGTGAGTTTGTATGGAATTCTACTTGATTTATTATTCCATTTGACTTGGGTCTGCAACTACCTCTTAAATATTTTACACTTCCTGGTGGTAATTTCATTTTATGTGTTTGAAGTTCTAGAGATGGAACACAGGGCCTTACACATTTTAGGCAAGTGCTCTCTACCAGTGTGTTCCACCCGCACTGGTGGTAGTTTTGTTATAAATGATATTATTCATGAAATAAGTCAATGAAAATGAATTCTCTTTTAAAAGCTGAATTTCATTTTGCTTTTTTGGAAATGTGAGGAATATATTCAGATGGTGAATGAAACCCAAGTACAAACTTCATGTTTTGTTTAATGATTTTAAGTGTGTGGAGCGTATCTCTTATAGACGTCTCTAGTGGTAATTAATCTTTTGCTGCAACAAAAGGTCATCGTGTTATTGTTAACATGGGCTTAGTAGGATCAGTTGACGGTACCAGGAAAAGAGGGTGCAGTAGCATGTGGGGGCTTGCTTGGAGTGGAAGATGTACTTGATAACAGAAGTTACCAAGAGAAAAAGATCAGAGTGTGGGGGGAAGTCATTGCTGTCCAGGCTTCATTCAACTAAGAGCTGAAGTAGTAGTGATTAGCCAAGGTGACAGGGAGTTTAAGACATTTGAGAGAAGCTTTTCTGAGAGCTGCTGCTAGACCATATGTGCAAACGAAACCAAAGCACCCTGTCTCCAAGACACTCTATTTCCATCTAATGGGAAACTGTTGAAGGGTATTGATTTTTAGAACAAGACACTTTATTGCCATCTGCTAGAAAATGTAACAAATAATCAAATCACCTGTCTTTAATGTATCCAAGTTTTAAGAAAAACATAACAAATTTTAAAATAATATAAAGGCTCAGGCTGTGACTGGCACCCCCTTAAATGTGGTGCCCTTGCTTAGTACACAGCCTGAACAAGAACTGGGCAGCTCTGTTTTGTTGAGATTCAAGTTGTGAGAGACTCTAAAGAAAGGACTTCATGTTGAATTCTGGTCATAGGGGCAAAAGATAGAAATGAGTTTTAGCTATGGCTTTTATTGGAAACTGAGGTGGCTCAAAAGAAACTTAGCAAAGGCAGTGTCTTCTACAGATCTGCCCAAAAGCGGGTAGCTTGAGCATCCTAGGTGAAAAACTAGGGAAGAAAAGCTAAAACTGTCTTTTACACTAAATTTATGACTGATTTCTAATTAGTGACGCATAGGATGTGCTTTCAAATTTCCCACATTGGGATCAAGTTGCTACCTGTGTGATATTCTTCTCAAAGACTATTTAAACTTGAATTTTTTTTCAATAAAAGGAACTTGGCTTGCAGAATGTTGAGTATGTTCCAGCAAATGGCTCTTCCTTACTTACATTAATTACATTTTTGTAATTAATCTTTTGATGAAACAGAAAACTAGTATGTTGATGTTAATGTGGTAGTAATAGTATCTTGGTAGATGCTGGTTGACAAATACAGGGGAAGGAATGCAGCAATATTTGGGGTCAGAGATGGGGGCCAGTCAGAGTATGATTGTGGATTGAAAATTATTGAGAAAAAAAATCTATGGAAAAAGCATCCTGCCGTGCAACTGGCTGGAGTCAGAGTGGGGTGGTGGCTATGGGGCAGGGTGCTGAGGCAGTTGGGGCCTGTGGTGCTCAGGACTCATAGGGAGGAAAGAAATGGCCAATGGAAAAGAAAAAACTTCTGCTTCCTTGGGTGCTGAGGACAGAGTTGATCAGAGGGAAACTCAAGGGACCTCTTCTTGATGGAACAGTTTCTCATTGTGTTAACCAGCTCCCCTTACTCCCAGAAGGATACAACTTTACCTTAAGAACAACAGTGAAGAGAACTTGGACAACAGCCATCATTCCCGTCAACACTGATGTTTACTTGCTGTCCTTCTCCTCCTGACCCATATCCCTTCCATCTCTCTTGCAGATGGTGGGAGCTTTGATACTAGGAATACAGAAGCACAGGCTTATGATCAATTAAGAGAATCACTTATGAGATTTAGGGTGAGAGGCTCTGGTGTTATTTACATCTGAAACTTCCCTCTCTACCACCACACAGACCAGGCTTTGAAGAAAAAAATTAAGCAAATTTTTAAAAACATGAGAAGAGGGGGCAGAAAGAAAAGGGAAAACAGGATAAGGAAGGCTTATATTAATCAGCCCCCCACCATAATTGCTTAGCTTTCTGTTTTACTCTGTGGATATTATGTCTGATTTTTTTTTCCGTTGTCTGTAGAATACCATGAGAAAAATGAGGATATGAAGACATTTTGTAGCTGATGTTTGTCACCTGTGATATTGAACTAATAATTTTGTGTTCCATTTTTCTTTACTTTTCAGTGGAGAGAGCAATATTTGCTATTAGAAAACACTGCAGGAATATTTGCAAAAACATCAGCTTAATGAAAGTTAAAATGAAATAAGAACGATAGATTGGATGATGATCTAGTGTTCTCAGTGTTATTGAGCTTCATAATTTTTGGATTGAAATATCTTACCACTATGTGGTCCAAATAATTGTCCTGATTATTTTTGAGAAGAGATTCTTTTTTTTTCCTTTGGTTGTGTAAAGATATGCATACTTGGCAGGAAGAGAGATTTAGACATAAAGAGTAGCTTTTTAGAAAGGGATAGTAGGTTATTCTGTGATGGAGTCTATTAGACACCGTGAAGACGTAGTGTCTTCAGCTATGGGCTTAATGGATCAGGATGCTCTTATAGCACTCAAAGGCTACTGATCTCTGTTGTATGGTGAGTGCTCTTTGTTTCAGTGTTGTACTGAGTCTAGAATGCTCTACATAGTTTGCTTCTTGCAGCATCCTCTGAGACAGGTGTTTCCATTTTCTGAGTGAGGAGAGGTGGAGCTGGGGCTGCAGCCAGACATATCTGTCACCACCACGCTTACTTGCCTCCTTGGACCTTGGACAAGTTCTGCTCTTCCCCAGTTCTATGCATTTCAGACAAGTTTGTCTCATCCCTCAGAACTACTTTAAAATTAAGCAGATAATTCTGTCATTTGGAGGGTACCAGCTGAACAAGACCAGGAAATCCTAGAAATAAATGCATGCCATGTAATGAGATGGGAGGTAATTGTTGGTTGCAGTATGTTCCTAGAGACCTTAGCGATTTTTATATGCTACCGTTTTTTGTTTTCCCCTCCCAAGAAGGTCCTGTGCTTCTGAAATAGCTACATGTCAGGAAAGACTGAAACACTCTCAGATTTGGAGTACAAGAAGAAACCCAGCCATGTGTGTCCATCTCTTTTGTCTACTTTAAAACTGTCCTCAGTAATCACCTGCCAGGGTTTTGAGCCCATTATTTAAGAGAAGGCGAGGTTCATCTTTTTCTGATCCATCTTTTCCCTAGTCCAAAAACACAAGAAAAGAAAAGACCAAATACATGTTAATATTTAAATCCATAGATACAGAGCCTAGAATTTTAGAAAATTGGTTGTTGGAGAGAAGGAGAGACAGAGTCAATAAATGTCACATGGATGGTTCTGTTATGATGATAGAAACCACACAAAAGCTTCTTCGGGGTTCATTTTTATTTTTTTTATTTATTTATTTACTTATTTATTTATTCTATTTAGGTTTACATGATAGCAGAGTGCAATTCATTGTACACAGAAGGAGCACAACTTTTCATTTCTCTGGTTGTATGTGATGTAGAATCACAACATCCATGCAGTCATACATAAAGCTAGGGCTACGATGTCCATCATATTCCATCATAGGGGTTCATTTTTAAATGGTGCATAGGACAGTGCAGTTGTCCCACACTGCTCTCAGCTGTGTACTGTTAACTAGCCACTGTAGCGAGGAATTAAACCTTCAGTCTGTTTGATGCAAGGCCAGGTTTTATTAAACTGGGTCATCAGGGCATACACACAAGGGGCTGGGTCACGCTGGCCCTGTGTCATCTTTGTTTATTAAATGAGTAAGCATGCCAGCAGACACACAGAATGACTTCACTCCTACTAGTAGAAGCAGCTAGCAGGTACCTGGATGGGGTGTGATATTTGAGCACATGTCCTGTTAATGATGAATTACAGCAGGAACCTTGGAAGAGTTCCTGTGATACTCATGTCAAAGAAGTTCCTTGCATTTGAAATTATCACAGAAGTTCCAAAATTAAAAATGAATGAGTTATTATTCAAGTGTTTTACAAGCTATTGCTTCAACTTGCACATTTTTAATACAAGGTGGATTTCCCCCCACCTCCCTCTTAGAAACACAGAGAGCCTGAGCTGATGCCAGCTGCTTGGCAGCGATTTCCTGGGGCAGAAGCTGGGGATTTTGCACGGGGAGATCAGTTGGAGATCCGTTTATAGTTTTGCTTTTGAAGGTTTAGCTTCGTTCTATCTAGCGATAGGAAAATGAACTAAATGACTTTAAATGAATGGCTTTTTAAGATCTGCTTTTGCCTGAAAAGGATTTGGTATTTAATTCTTTATCATATTTATATAGTTATTTGTTGTGCTTAGCATACTAATTTTTTTAATACTCGAGTGTGTGTGTGTGTGATTTATGTTAAGCTTCTAATATAGGCATATACCTTTTCAATGGCAGGAGAGAAAACATTGTTTTGCTTTATGGTGCTGGAGATGGAACCCAGGGCCTTGGCATCCTAGGCAAGTGCCCTACCACTGAGATACATCTCTAGCACCAAGAGTGTTTTTTTTCAGAAGTAGCTGTGGAGCCGGTGTGGTGTGGGGAGAAGCGCCGTCACCTGGGGAAGGATGCAGCATTCTTTGAACTTACTCCTGCATGCTCCCCTTGTCACTGGGATGCAGGCTTTACGAGGGCAGGGATTTTCACTAGCCTTTTACTGGCACTTTGATCAATGAATGCCTGACACGTTTTGGGCACTAAGGAAATGTTTCTCAGTCTGGCATTTTGCAACGTGGGGCCTTGCTTAGGTTACATTATCTTTACCTTAAAACGGGATGGCTATAGCTCTGTGTTTTAGTTATTACAGAGCATTACTGTAGCTTTATAACTCTTTAAGGATTCCATGAGATAACGAGGGAGAACACCCAATAATAATATAATGCTTCCTGATGCAAAGTAAATGCTACTTTTCCCTTCTGAATGAAGCCAAGTTTAAATCTCCTCCAAGAAGCTGAAATTTCTACACTATCTTGCTGTTTCCTTTTAACATCTATGCAGTCTTTTTCCTCCTTCCTCAGAATAGGGCATATTTAATAGTCCTGTAAAGGAGTCAAGCTACCTGTTATCATGTGGCCTTGTGGAGCACATTTAGGCTTTTACGTAACTGTGCCCATCTGATCTAGTTTGTTAATGACCCGACATTCTCAAAAATGGAAGCCATGTGAGAGACCGTGGGGAAATCTAAACTAAATTTTTGAGGTCTTGCAATCCAGGGCAGCTTTCTTCTCAAGAGTTTAAAGCAACAGTAATGCTTCATAATAACTAAAACACATGAAAGAATTGGATTGGAAACATTTGGCTGATTATAAATTCTAAGATGCATTTTGGTTCACTAGAGCGTTTTCACATGCACCAGAATAGACAGATACCATCTTCTGAGTCCATCCAGTCAAAAGCTGCATGTGTCCTTTCAATATTTTAGTGCCTGCTTTCTTCTTTTCTCTTTGGGAGAAATTAAATTCTCTGGGTAGGTTCATCTCCACAGATGGTTATAAATGTGTGAATAATATACCACTTGTGGTGCATTTTTAATAGACTGTTTGTCAGAAGAACTCATGTTTTCTTCCACTTCATGTGGAAGCAGTTCTTGTTATGCATTCAGAAAACAAAGCCATCTTTCATTTTTTTAAATGCACACTTAACTAAACCAATTAATTTTAATAGGAAAAGAGTATCAGGACTCATCCTCTTCCTTAAGGGTGGATATAACAAAAATGGTAGTCTATTAAATGCATCAATCCATCCCAGCTCCAGAGCACTTCATCATTACCATCATGAATGGTAACTCCTGTACCTGATGCTGTAGTCATTTGCAAACACATCCTTTCCTTATTTGACACATGGTTCTTCAGAAGTGCAATCTGTCTTATTCACTCCCAGTGTTATTTTGCAAAGTGCTTTACACATCATAGGGCTCAATAAATACTTGGTGCATGAATAAAAATACTCTCAGTAAAGCACAGAGGGCTGGATCTGTTGTTTTTGGTTCTCCTGGTTTCAGTTGAGGATGATGTGGAAGAGTTTGTATTCTTATTAAGTCCTGGCTGAGCTGTTGTACTGTACTATATTTAGAATGGCAAGAAGCTTGCTCAAAAATCACCAGAGGTTAACTTCCTTTGTGAAGTGGGAAGATACTGAAATAGGCATGCATGATTTGGAGTTTCTGCTGATAAAAGTTTTTTTTTTCCTTATTTTTTTTTGTTGGCTGTACTGCAAATGGGAAGATGAAAATGAGGGTGGAGTCTAAGGTTTTACCATCCAGAGAAAGGGATAAGAGGTATAAGGGCTCTGATTTTGGATCTGTCGATGAGAGGGCAGAAGGAGGGTCAGTGGTCCAAAGGAAAAAGCAAAGTGAAACACAAGAAAGTGCTCAGGAGAATCTGGCCTAGATTAGAGTCTAGAGGACACTAAGGGTAACCTTTGACTTTGAGGGCTTCTTTTGATTTTGTAACTCTCCCTCTTTGTTATTTGCACCTTGTCTTTTGTCTTTTATTACTCTGGCCAATGATTGGGAAATGGTAAGGAGCTGGCAGAGTGGTCTTGCAGGGCGGGCCTCATTTCTTTCTTGACATGGTCTAGTTCCTCCATCTGTGACTCTCTTGTTAGCATCTTCCTGAATTTCCTTCCATCCTTGGCTTTTCAACACTTGCCAGGCACATCTCCCACTGGGGCTCTGTTGGAAGAAACAGACAGCAGCCCTGAAGATTGAGACCACTCCAGACTTAGACTTTTTAATGCTGGTTGGGCCTTGCATAGCTGCAGCATCCGGGTACCCATTATCTGCAAAGCTCAGCCTGGAAGGAGAGTGGGCAGAAGGAGAGTGGCTAGGCCTGCTTGCCAGGAAACAGACTGGCATTTACCTGAGCTTCTTGCTTCTGCCAGCCTCAGCCTCCTGTTACTCGATCTCTCCTTATGTTTAACTCTAGCATATGCCCTGATTCCTTAGCAGGGATACAAGACACACTGTGTCTTATCCATATTTTCTGCTACATTCTCCTTTTTAAGTTCAGGTATTTAAGTATTTTTGTAAGGTCTGCTTTGGGATATTCAGTGTACTAGATGCTAAGAATGTAAAAAGGAGAAAATTTTGGCTTCCGCCTTCTGATAATTTTTGATCTAATGGAATAGCCCAATATGTAACAATTTCAGAAGACTAGCTTAAAGGAATATTAATGGGGAGGCAGAGAGGTGAGACTCACAAGCCCTTTTTTCCTTCTTTTTGCCAAACCTGCTCATGGTTAGTACATTTGGAGGGTTATTCAGTCTGGACTTGATACTGGTTTTTATATCTGTAGTACTGGATGGCAATAATTGCTGTTCTGGAAAATAATTGCAGATACTATAAGAACACGAATAGTCAAAAGGAGTAAATTATACTCGGTTAATGCTCCCCAGTGTGAGAGGGAAAGAAGACTAATAATGTGAAAGTATTTCCAGTAACAATATGTGGTGATTGTTGAGTTTAAAAGAAAATTAGTCACTAGAGTCTTCCAGTAGACATTCCTAGTAATGATATTTTATAATATTCCTGCTTCATTTCCTTGCCATTGATGGAAGAACATCTTTGGCCTCAGGGGTGTAGATTTCCACCTGGAGTGTTTTGCTTCCTCTCCAAGTGGGCCCTTGGCACTGCCTGAAGATGGTTTTGGTTCTCACAGGTGGGGAGGTATTGCTAGCATTTAGTGGGTGGAGGCAAGGAATGCTGCCCCTCATTTTCTCATGCATAGCTTTGTAGACACCCCCAAAGAAACTTCTGAAAGCCTAGTGTGGGTGAATAGGCTGTATTACTCAAATGCAAGAGAAAAAACTCCAGTATCCAAAATCATGTGTGCCCATAAAGACAGAAAAAAACTTGAACAAAATGGGTTGGAGGACTAAGGGGAGGTAGGAGATGGTAATGACTTTTCGCCGTTGGCTCTCATTTTATTTTGGCTTTCACTGCATGGTTTCTTTACTAGCTTTACTTTTATTATTTAATTCATAAAATCAATTGTTTTGATTATTGCTTAGTGTGTTTTGGAGAACTTTAGTAACACATCTCTGTGTTTGGCACAGACCCCGTAACATAATCCACAATTCGTATATATATATTTATCAGGCAAATGCACAAATACGTCATTGCATATGTTCCTGGAGATAGTAGTGTTTTGTTTGTTTTTCAGATACTCTTCTTCTACTTTTACAGTTATTTAAGTGGAAAATGCTGCCAGAGTTCATGAAAGTGCCTTTCAAGATTTAAAGTGTTAGGTCAGTAAAAATAAGACACCTGCTCTCTAAAAGGGCAGTGCTAGAAAGTGTAGCAGTTGATTTTATCAGCTTGCTTGGAAAGCTGAACAGGCAAAAACACGGCAGACGTTCATGAAAACCCACTCGGTCTAGAGCCACAGAGGAATATGCTATAAGCAAACAGCTGTACCAAAAAGCAAACTCAACACAAACCTATAATAGGAAAACAAGTGGGCATGATACAAAGTCCTTAGAGGGACTGGAAGCTTAGATGAACAACAGCAGCACCAGTGGCCAGGGGCGCAGACTGCTGAATTGAGAGCCAGCTTGGACAGTACCTCACGCTGCCCTGTGGACACTGTCTGCCCTGGTTCTGGTGCAGGGGAAAAAGCTGGTCCCCTGCTCTTGCCAGTCTCTCTTTTACCTTTTCCTGCAAGCACTCTTTGCTCCAGCCAGATTTCCCTGCTTCTTCTCCACGCAAGCTCACGCTGCCTCTGTGTTTGCTCACAACTTTCTTCTGTTCAGTGCGCTATCATTTTCTGTCTCCTCTCTGCCTCTCAGTTTTATTTTACAAGGCTCAGCTCCAGTCCTGTACATAAAGGGTAAAGGAGTTGAGTCTTCCCAAGTTTTTCTACATCATAAATGGTGTATAGCCTGAGTTCTCCCTCTTATACCCACTCTAAATTCAGGAAACAACTAGTAGTCATGGTTTATTGCCAGGACTCATAGGTGTGGGGTGTGTGTCAGCAACAAAGAGGTAGGTAAAGATAAGAAGAACTCAATGAAGATCCATTCTGTAGAAACCTCTGGTGTTGGGCTGGGGCATAGCCCTGTGGTAGAGTGCTTGCCTAGCATGCAGGTCCACAGGTTCCATCCCCAGCATGAGGGAAGGAACCTTAGGTGCAAATTCATCTTTAATAGTCATTGGAGCAGGCCATAAGGATAGGTGAGCATCCCCTCTTTTTCCAGCAGGAGCTCATTGGATAAATGCCTGTGCACAGCACTCTGCCTATCAGCTTAAGACAGGAGAGGAAGTTCTTAAGACAGAAGGGTTCTGGAGGAGGACTTTTATCTTGCCTGCAAACTCCAGATCTAGAGACACACAAAAAATAAAATGCTATCCTAACAGGAGACAAACATTAATTTGAAATAAATTTCCCTTTGCATGGGATCCTATCTCCCCCTCTTTTCTTTGGATACAGGTGGAATCAAGCCAGAGCATGTTTTCCCAGGGTCCATGTACAACATGAAAGGTGTTTGTACCTCTTGCTGTGTTCTGGCCTTAACAAGCTCAGGGAGAGAGGCCAGGCTTTGCGAATTGTCTGGAGCCAGCCCCGCTGGGTGAGGCATTTTGTCAGTATCACCAGGGATCCTCTCCCCAGATTCAACTCACAACTTTGCAATATTGTGTAACATTCCCAAGAGTAGTGAGTTTTGATCAGCTTTGTGTACAAAAGCAATATTAAAATCATAAATTGCCCAGAGGGTATGCTTAACATTAAAGTGTTAAAGAGTAGAAGGGAGAAGAGACTTGTAAAAATGAAGTTTAATTTTGCTATGGAGAACTTACATTCTTTGTGCAGCATTTCTTAAGGATGTCTTTACACCATCCTGGAGACCAGTCTTTAAACAGTTGATTCATTTTACAGCAAAACCTCAGACAGATATATTGAAATTAAAACCTCATGCTGGGTGCTAAATTTTCATGATCATACCTGTCCTTATTACAATAATTTGTTTGCTATTCCTATGAGATCATTGGGTAGAGAAAATTTACCTTGATTTTTGCATTCAAAATTTTCAGTTGCTAGTTACTGTGGTTTCATTTATTTTTAGATGACAATTTTCCCGTTTTGTGTGCAGCTGAGTGTATCTCTCAGTTGCCAAGGAGGAGGAGAATATCACTATTAACTGAGGATGATCATTTATTTGCAAGTTAAAAATGTATGCTGAAAACGATGGACATTTGCTCTTCCCTGAACCTCACTTGTTCCCTGAAAGCTGGGAGAATTTCAGAGGGCTGTTTCTGTGCTGTTTTGTTTTGTGTCTTAGTAGTGAGACCTGTATTTGTGTTGGTTTAGGAAGTAGGGAAAGGTGATAAAAACAAATCTGAAGTGGACCTGTGAAAAATAAGAAACCTGTAACATTTGCTTAATTTAAACAGGACGTAGTGATTCTGAAGGATTCTAAGTTGTGTCAGAAAATGCCATAGTGCAAACACATATACTTGGCCATATTGATCTCACAGAGATTCATCTTAAATGATCAAGGGTGTTCAACACTTTGGTGTTGCTGATCTATAGAGAAAAGAAATATGAACGAGCACTCCTTTCAGTCACATCTCATCAGATACATACATACCTACACACACACATGCACACAAAATAATTCAGAAAACTTCCTGAGAGACTACTATATGCAGCCGTCATGGACACAGAGGTAAAGGTGATATGGTTCTTGCCCACCAGGAGCTTAGAGTCTGAGCAAAGATACAGAGGGATGATGAAGCAGGTATGAGGGGCTGTGACCAGGCTTCTGAGGCATGGCCAAATCTAGAGCCTCTCTCTTAAAAACAGTCCAACTTACAAAAAGACTTTGGTAGAGAGATGAATGTATATTTCAAAGGGCCATGCAGGTTTCCACTCTCGTTGCCATAAAGTGTGTTCTATACACAGCAGCCCGTGTGAGTTTTTAAAACCCAATTCAGATGATGTCACTTCGCTGATTTATTTGCTTTTCACTACACTCAGAATCAAACCCTCCATCCATCCTCCTTCTCCTTGCTCCTCATGTGCCAGCCTCTGGCTTCCTTGCTGTTCTGGGAGCTGTCAATTATTTTCCAGCATCAGAATTTGTACTTTCTGTCCCCTCTATGCAGGCTTCCTCCCCCTTGTCAGCACAGGGCTTGTTTCTTTGCTGCCTTTTCCTTCTGCTATGGTTTGGATATAGGTTCATGTGTTAAAGCCTTGGTCTTCAGGGTGGCACTATTGGGAGGTGCTGCAGACCTTTAAGAGTTGGTCCTTATGGGAGATTCCCTTTAAGGAGGCTATAGGACCTCAGCCTCCTCTCTCTGCTTCCTGGCTGATGAAGTGAGTGTTTTGTCCCACCATGTGCTGCTTCACTAGAGGCACAGAGAAATAAGGACACTTGATCACGAACAGGAATCTCCAAAACCATGAGTGAAATAAACATGTTCTCTTTATAAGTAAATTGCCTTGTATTTTATTATGGGGACAGAAAGCTGACTACACTTCTTAAGAGGAGCCTCTCTTCACCATGATATCGGGAGTAGATCTGTATTCTCTGCCCTCTTTGTTCGGATTCCTTTTCTTTGGAGCATTATGACCAGTTATTTTGTCTGTTTCCCCAACTGGAATGGAGGCTCTGGGAGGATGCTACCAAGCTCTGCTACGTCTCCATCCCCTGCACGTTGAGCAGGTTTGGCACATAGGAAGCATTCATTAAATACATGCCAGATGAAGAAGTGGATGAAAAGAATGAAGAGCTTTGGTATGGGGACAGTAGCTGGGAGGTTTCTCCTCTATGGTTTGAGAAAGGGGAAGTTAGGAATCTCAATGTCTTGAAAGGGGAAAAATGTGTGTTTTTTTTCCTGTCAACATACATTTATAGAACTTTTAAATTCTTCAGAAAAAATTTATCTCCCAGATTCCTATAGACAGACAGCATCCAAATAAATGTGAATATGTTATAATTAACACCTGTATTAAATGTTCTGTTTAGTTTTTAATGCTTGTATTTTGGATCTGTTTAGAAGAGATTTTAAATTTGAGGAGTGAGAAACGCAGGAAAAAGTTCAGAGTGTGTGTCTGAGGATTTGGGGAGAAAGAATGTAATTTTCAAGAGATTAAAAAAATACCATTTACTTTTTTTCTCCTGCTGATTAAACATTTGTAAACATTTTGAAAATGTGTTTGATCATGAAAGAAGCAGCATGTTGGAATGTGGATGTGCTCTGCTGTTCTTTACAGTCAGCCTCTCTCTAGGATGGTGGTGTTCAACCTGGGTGCTCTGGGGATGCTCATATAATTCCTTTGGGGATGGATGATGAAAACAAAACTAACCTTTATTGTATTTTGCTGTGAAGACTGACTCAGACAGCTTCACTTAGTTGCCTGGAACATTCTGAACTGAGTGCCCAGTGAGAGCTCACAGGAAACTCATCAGATGGAGCAGAAATAGCGACACCTTCACACCCTGTCCTTTTTGTAGTATAGGTGTATGGGGTTAAGTAGATTCTCAAATAATATTATCTAGCTTTAATTAAATTATTCTTCATCAAATAGATGAGTGGCTTAAGAAAAAAGGAAACTGACCATGATACTGAAAAGTGAAAGTAAGTAATTGAACACCAAGAAATGGCAGAATTGCTATTGCTCCCCCTACTGCTTTCCTGAAAGTTTCTTTAGCTAAGTGAAAAACAAAGATAATCTAATCCCTTAATCTAAGCTGACAAGAAGTTGGCCCCAAATTCTATATTACCAAGAAGATCATTTGAAATGTAGATGTATAGCTACAGAACTGTAAGTTCTGTAAGGCAGCAGAACTCTGTCTTGTCCTAATCAGACAGTGTATCTTGTTATGTTAGTTGCTGGTCAGAATGCATGTTTATACAGTGTATAAGTAAGCAAGTATGCACATATTAGGGATGCAGGCTCACAGCTTCTTACCATTAGGGGTGTCCATTCAAGAAAGCGTAGCCTCAGTTGCTCAAGAGTTTTGCTATTCAAAGGAGGCATCACCTGGGAATCCTTTAGAAATACAGGCTCTAAAGCCTCCTCCTAACCTTCCAGAATCAGAATCCACAGCTTAAGATTCCAAGGTGATGTGGGCTCACGTTGTTTGGGAAACACTGCTTTTGGCAGTGATTTATAGCATGTCTCCTCTGTGCATCTTCCCCATAAGAAATTGTGGAACCAAACAGGGGTGGTTTTGAGTTCCAGTTCTGTTATTTTGAACTTGACCTTAGGCAGCATACTACACCCCTATACCCTGTTTAAAATTGAGACACTCCTCCCTCCCCAGAGGGTGGTAGGGATGGCGTCCATGTACAGCATCCTCAGGAACTGCTTGCTGTTCTCTCTCCCTTTCTCCCCTCTGTGAGTGCATTGTAAAGGGACAACTCTTCCTCATCTTTGTATTTCCCAGCATGGGGCTTTAAATATTTTGCTCATATATTTCTTAAAAGTATCCTGAAAAATTATATAGCCCATCATGTTTTAAAAGGTTACACTGAAAGTTTCATCATAAGTATAAAAAGTTTGTGAAGTAATGCCTTGGTTATTGTAAACATTAACATCATTTCAAAATTAAAACAGGTTCTGGTTTCATCACCTTCTTCAGTCTAGCTAGCTGAACCCAGACACCAGGCGATGCGATGAGCTCTTGATGGGAGGTAGGGAAGTGGAGGAAGCTACTCAACTCTGCCTTCATCCTTTCGACCAGTTCCTTGCACTGACTCCCTCTGTGCCAAATAAAGTGGATTCTGTTTTTCCTTATTACATTCTGCCTGATAGATATGCCAGTCTTTATTGATATATCAGTATGTGCAATTGTCCTGCTGATCCTGGAAGATTTTATACCTATAGAAGGATTCAGGATGCAGGAGGAACACACTTCTCTTTAAAACATAGAAGAAGGGCAGTTATGAGGAAGAAAGATGTTTCCAAGCAGAACAGTGTTGGGAAAAATTGCAAATAGAAGATAAGGACTTGTACATCAGTTCCTTTAAAATGAACCCTCGAAAAGTCTTTGTGAGCTGCATTTTGAAGATGGCTGTCTTGCAAAGCAGGGATATTGCAGATTTAGGCACACAAGTGTTATTTTGAGTGAGTGGATGGCCACCTATGTACCAAAGTCCCAGACTGTCTAGAAAATCTGTGGTGGTGATAGGCCCCAAATGGAGCCAGCTAAGTGAAATGCAAGTTCAGTCTGAAACATCTGAGGCTGCAGTTTGTAGTTGGCTGAGTAGATCTTGCTGCTGGAGGAGCAGGTGGGATCTAGGAAGCCCAAGCAATAATGGGCCATCAGCAGAGAGCAGAGCAGGGCTCCTGTTCTTGCTCTGCCAGCAGCAACAGCCGTGATGCTGATGTTTGCAGTTGTGTGCATCTGCGGCTTTGCTTTGGAACTCTGCCACTTAGCTGGGGAAATCTCTTTGACAATTTTTTTTATGGAATATTAAAATGTGCATTTATTGACTAGCCAACGGCTAAGGTTTAGATATGGTTTGAGCTCCATTGTGAGGTATTAAGAGGGTGGAAACTTAATACAATCATGGTGCTTAGAGGTGAGGCTTTTAGGAGGCAGTTAGGATTTAATAAGGTCATCAGGGTGGAGCCCATATGATTTCTAAGATGAGAGAGAAGGGGAGATAGGAAAACTGGGGACATATAGAGTTCTTCACTCTTCCTATCTCTTGCCATATGATACCTTGCTTGAATCTCCAGAACTATGAGCTAAATTAACCTCTTTTCTTTATAAGGTTACCAAGCCTCAGCTATTTCATTATAGCAACACAAAACAGACTAATGTACCAACTGAATTGACAACAGCCCAAAGAAGGACTTTGTTCTATTGGTCTTAAAACAAAGTCCTTCCCCAAAAGAGTACTATTTAGCATTTTTGTCTGCTTTTTGTTAGAATTTTTAGAAGTTGCAAATATATCCAGAATTTCAATTCATATTAAGTTGAATAAAAGGAGTAGAGCTTAAAACATCCCCCACTCCTGGAAACCCCAACAATACCCATCTCTCCTAAGGAGGTGAGACTCCTGACATTTACTTTGTGCTGACCGAGGCAGGCACTGTGTGCTCTTGTGCTTTAGTTTGCTTAATTCTAACCTTGGAATTGTCAGATAGCTATGGTTATTGAGCCTGTTTTATTGATGGGCAAGCTAAGATTCATGGGAAGTAACTTGTCTATAGCTGTACAGCTAATAGGAGGTATAGCTGAATTTGAACTGGAGCTCCTGGCCTGAAAACACAACTTTTTAACCACTTAACCAAAGCATCTGAGTAGCTGAGCAAATTAGCTGCTGACTCTCCAAGGAGACATTGTTGTTTCCCAAGGGATCTGATTGCCTATTTCTTGGCTTGTCTGGAAAGGGAGGACCTTGGCATTGAGTGTATTGAGACAAGCTTAAATTTAATTTACAGTACCAATTAATATTGTTTCAAAGGACCTGGGTGTGGAATTGGTGGCTTCTTATGAGGAGTGTTGTGCCAACTGAGGGACTTAAGCTGATTGCCCTGGGAGACAAAGGGAAGTCTTCTTAAATGTAGAAATTTGACTTTCCAAGTCATATTCTTCTTTCTAAAAATCCAAAAATGTTAAAGTTATAGCATCTGTGAACTGTCCAAAGGAATTAAAGATCAATTGGTTGGTGTTTAGAAAGATATCAAATAGAAAATGGAACAAAGTTGGCTCTTAAGAAAAAAAGGTAAAGATTGAAAGAAAGGGGAAGGAGGTAAAGATATCAAGCATGTGGGGTGAGGTATTTATGAACACACAGGACTTCAAATTAGTATCAGGAAGTAGCAAGGATCAGGAAGCAGGCTGTCTTTTGAGGAAAGGGAGAATTAGCTAATTGTTTTGAATGTCAAGCGTCAGAACTTTCTTTTGCCAGGTTTTTAAGAAACAAAGAATGGAATGAAAACACACTTTATAGAGTAGTGTAGACATGCTGAATCAGGACTTTTCATGGAATTTTAAAGATCAGTAAGTAAGAAAGTACTTAGGATGAGAATGTAAACACATCTTACCTTAATATCATTTTGATATTTTTAGTGTTAGTAGTCATTAAACATCCTTTTGTTAATCCATCCATCTTCCATTCATCTGTACATCTGTCTACCCATCCACCCATCCATCCTCCCATCTGTCCGTTCATCCATTCATCCATCCATCCATCCGTCAATCCATCCATCCATCCATTCATCCTTCCTTCCTTCTTCCATTCTTTCCATAAATACCTTTAAATACTGCTACCTGGCAGGCCCTGGGTGAGGCACTGAGGACATATTGGTAAATAAAGCCACACATGGCCCTTGCTGCATTAAGACTCATTCAAAAGCACAAGCATCCAATTATCAAAGCATAAAGAACCATGCAGGAGAGCCGTGTGGCGCTCTGGATGCATGTACAGGGTCGTGACCTAGTCAAAGAGAGGAAAAGCCAGTGAGTGACGGTGTGCCATTTCCCAAGAGGCTTAGTCTTCATTTATTTAGGATTTCAGCATATGTAGATCTTTCCTAAGGTTGGGATTATTTCAAACAAAGGATTCTTGGGTGAAAGTATCCAAGGATCAAAAGCCATTTCTTTTTGTGTATTAAAAATAAAAAAAAAAATTAGTTTATCCCAGTATGTGGTTGTGACTCAGGAATTAAAAATCATAACTGGATAGAAACATTGAATTGCAAATTTATCTTTTCACTGATCTGCTACATAAAATTAACATTTGCATAGCAATTAATAGTTGGTCAAGTACTTTCATGTTGTTATTTAAGCTTTTACCTTTGCTTTCTCCTCAGCCTCCTTCTTCCCTTTCTGGATCCACCTACCACTAAGGTAGGTAAGACAGGCAGGGCATTGCTCCATTACTTCCAGCAACATCCAATGCATCTTGAAGATTTGCTGTGTTGGAGAATAAAAATAAAATTATAATATGTGCCCATCAACTATCTCCTTCCTCTATAGAATTCAGTGTCCAGAGAGGAAGACAAACACCTTCAAATATACCGTGTTAATTTTTCTTGAAATTAGCTTGAACAAGCATTATCAGAACATGAGGGAGGAACCCCTAACTCAGAACATGCGTGTGTGGGGAGCGGTAGTTTGGGGAGGACTTGGGGGGATGGAGGGAACTTCCTACAAAATCTTGAAGAAGGAATAGGACTTAGTTAGGAATCAGAGGTAGGTAGGAGGTTCAGAGAGGGTGAGCTCCGCTGGCTGGATGGGAAAGTGGGAAAGCCAGGGTTGAAGCCAGATCTCCCGGTTCCTCCTCTGTGCTGATTCCCTGAGTTGAGCTGCTAGGCCAGGGTTGGGGTGGGGTGAGGGAGGTGGGAGAAGGTAGAGACAGCAGTGTGTGCAGTGGGACCATCCAGGAAGCCAGAAGGCTTTAGAATCTAGAGGCAGCAAGTGCCTGGAATAGGATGTCTTTTGTGGAAAGGAGAAAACAAACGTGTGCTTCTTTTTAAAGCTGTCATTTATGGGGCTTTTGTCCACTGAGCAGCCATCACTTTTGCAGCTCCACAGCCATGCTCTGAAGTAGGTGTTAGTGCCTCCATTTTACAGAGGAAGTGGCACCCAGGAGGGCTTTGACCCTATGTTGCCTGGGTTCAGTGGTCAGCACTACAGGGGTGAATGGGCCTTGGTGAGGACTGTGAGCTGCTGGTGGTATCATCCAGACTGGGATGCCTAAAGACAACCCCTGTGGTGGTCAGGCATGGCTCCATTCCTCAGGGACATGGTGAACAGAGGACTTTAGGGACTGGCTTGGAGTACCCATCCCTTTAGTCCAATAATTGCTGGAAAAATGTGTCTAGAAACATTGTAAGCTGAGCCCTTGCATCCAAGGACTGGGGGTCTTCAGGCACATGCTGTCTCAGGAGGCCGTTTGCATGTGGGTGTCTGCCAGCTTTCTAAACTGCAGGAACACAGGCTTTTCGGAGTTCACGGAACTCTGTGTAATGCAGAGTAGAAGTATCTACTATTAAACTTAACTACTGAGGTAAAAATTAATTTTCCTGAAGTGTTTATAAAGGCATAGCATAAATCATCCTTAACTGATGCAGGAGAGGCTGTATTTATTTAAGGAGCTTCACAGAGAAATATGCATTGAGAAGAGACATAAGAGAGGAAATATGCCTATTCAAGAAAAAAGGTTTCTGTGGGATGATGAGGATGGGCAGGTCCTAGAACTGTGGCAGCTTCTCTGAGCCATGTTCCTCCTGAAGCCCAATTAGAGAGAGACAGACTGCTGGGATTCATTTCAGAATTAATCCTGCTGATCAATAAGCTTCATTCTGCTTTTTTGTTGTAAACCTTTGTGCCTGGGGGAGGCGGGGCTGGAGGGAAGGGATTAAAATTACATTTAGTTGTGATCAGTTAGACAAAGTGGTAGCTATCTTTGACAGGATGGATTTAGAATTTGCTTAATTGCTGTTTGCTAGGATGTTCCACCATCTGCAGGGAAAGCTTCCATTTGGAAAGAGAATCAAAATGAAACTTCTGGATTTCATTGAGGGTCCTCCTTCCCTAAACAAATACGGTTGCTTGCTTCTTTCCATACAACTATGTTCGTTTCCTGTGAAAACATGCTGACGACGGGAACATAAGAGGAAAAAAGAGTCAGCATTCCTCGGAGTCACTTCCTCGCCAGCTTTTTGTAGAAATCAGGCTGTTTGATTTTCTTTCTCTTTAGAAGACAGTGTCTGAAATGACAGGAGCTGACAATACTGGAGGAGGCAGGCACTGTCACCAGGCTAGCTTGAGTGGTTTGGAAAGGAGATCTAGGTCTTGATGTTTTCAGACTAAACCAGTGGAGAAATCCAGCTTCATGCTACTTTGAGTGTGGACGATATGCCTGGGGCTGGCTGTCTTGCTTTTAATCTTACCACGATAAGCAAGCGGTGGAGTGCCCCTGAGCATATCACTGCTGTGGCTGCCCATGTCACCTTCAAGTGGAGCTGTCCCAGGCTTACCCTGTAGTTCTAGAGTGATGTTTGGAATCTACCTGCACCCTCCTTACTGACCACCTGCCTCGTCTGATTCTCTGCATGCTGGATACTGAGGAACTAGGACAAACTATTCTTGGAGTGCTTTCAGAGAAACTTACTGAAAATAGATACAGATGCTCCTTCACGTATGATGAGGTTACATCTTGATAAACCTATCATAGGTTGAAAATATTGTAAATGGAAAATGCATCAAAGGCACCTAACCTGCCGATACCACAGCTGAGCAACATAGCTGGCTGTAGTGTATGGGTTGCTTCCCGTCATGATCTTGTGGCTGAACTGGGAGCTGTGACTCCTGCTGCCGCCTAGCATCGTTAAGAGAGAATTGGACTCAATATTTTTAGTTTGGGAAAAGAGCTAGATTCCTAATTTCAAGTATGGTTTCTACTGAATGGGTATTGCTTTTTGCAACATTGCAAAGTTGAAAAATCTTAAGTTGAACTGTTGTAATGTGAATGTGCCATCTCTTCCTGTGCCGTTTTTGCAAACCCATGGGGTAAGATGTGACAGGGATTCAATGTGTGTGTCTCATGTTTTGTGTTGGACCTGTCATAGTGCTGTGCTGGGCAGTCATACTTTAGCCTGAGAAGGGGCCCTTGCTGGCTCCATCAGTTAAGAAATGCTGTTCTTATCAGGTAATTGGTCTATGAGGGACTCTTATCAGTCTGCTGGAGAGAGAGGGTCAGAGCCTGGGACAATGAAGGGCAGAGCTCCTTGCTGGAGATTCTCTAGGGGCCCTTCCAGGAGGGAGTTTTCTTCCCTGCACTGTGGCATAAACAGAGTAGGTAGTCCCCTGGGGTTAGGATGTCATATAATATGGGGAGCAATATGTGGAAGAATGTAGTACATTTGTACTTTTAAAATATTCATATGAAATTATGTTGATTAATTGCTCATTTAACAATGGTGACCAGAATTGTGTTAGAGAATTAATTGCAGGTAGTCTGAATGTTTGTGGAAAGCTCTACAAAATTATTATTGTACTTGTAGTTGGGAGGTGGAAGGGCCAAGCAGGCTGACTGCAGATATAATTCGGTCACTTTGGGGCCTTGTGTAGGTGTACAGCCTTTCAGAGCCTCAGTTTCTTTTATTCTTACAGGGGATAACAACCAGCCCAAGGGTTGCTTTGAGGATTATATTCAATGATTTTGTGTGCATGTGAATAAAGAAATGAAATTTCTGGCACAGAGCAGGCAATCAGTAGGTAATAGCTGCTGTTATATTGGGGCCCAAATGTGGTTGCTGGGAAAACTTGCAATTAAATTAGGAATCCAGGGTCTTGGCTTGGTGGTGTTTCTGCTGAGCCTAGAACAGTACTCAATGTACAGTGAGTGCTCTTTGGTACTTACTGGGTATGTGGAAGAGTCAGGGAAAAGTGAGGAGATGAATATTTTCCATGCAAATAAGAAATACTCCAAAGCCATATGACTAAATAAAAGAACACTACCACCATAATATTAGGAAAATCAGAAAAAAATAGAATTCCATTAATAATCTTAGCAAACAGATAACTTCCAAAGGCTTTAAGTGATCAAGGAATTTGAAAGTTAAGTCCCCTGATATGAAAACAAAATATAGCCAGAGTGGGAGATATATTTGCTGATGTATAGTCAAAGTATTAAATTATTTGCTAAACAAAGAGTTTTATTTAAATGGAATAATATTAGATAAGTGGGCAAAGAACATGAAGAGACAACTTTGAGCAACATAGAGAAATATGTTAGTCTCAGTAGAATAAAAAATTCAAATGGGAAGAGGCTACCATTTCTATCTACTAAATTTGAAAAAAATCAATGAAAGCAGTATTTGGGCTGGTAAAGGGATACTCTTCTATGTTTTTGATTTTTTTTTTTTTTTGGTACCAGGGATTGAACCCAGGGTTGCTTAACTACCAAGCCACATCCCAGCCCTTTTTTAATATTTTATTAACTGAGAGTCTTGCTGGGTTGCTTAGGGCTTCGCTAAGTTGCTGAGGCTGGGTTTTGTGATCCTCCTGCCTTAGCCTCTTGAGTCACTGGTGTATGGCACTGCGCCTAGATGTTTTTAAACTTTTGAAAAGCAATTTAGACAGGTAATCCAAAAATCAGTGAATGTGTGGACATCTAATGACTCATGGTCTTCCTTCTGGGAATTTATTTTAAGACATTAGTACAGAAAAGATAACCCTCTGCACACAAGTTGTTGACGATAGCTTTATTTATAATGGTGGAAAGTTAGAAACACTTTAAGAGCTCAGAGACTGGGATGTATCCCTTGGGTGAATTCTCCATCATCAAAAATGGTGATATTAAAGATTATTATAACACTGAAAAAGTTTGCTGTAGTATTAACTGAAAAACAGGATTCATAATTTTATATACAAAAGTACTTTGGTTAAACATGTATAGAAAAGAAGAAATACTTAAGAGATATTTCCCAGTAGAGGGATAGTTTTGTGATTTTTCCTTTTTTCTATTTCTCCAGTGTGCTAGAATTTTATTATTTATTTATAATTTCGAACATTATGTAAAGACTAGACGACCAGAAGGAGATGAATTAAAGCTGTTCGGCAAGGCTTTATTGAAAATACATGCTCTCAGGCCGAATCCTCCTGTCCATCAGAGTGCGTCTGGGAGAAATGGCGCTGGGGCTCTGGTGTAGGGAGAATTTGAAAAGCCCGGTCAGGAAGGGGAGGGCTTGGGGGCAGGAAGAGAAGGCCAGAGTCCTTCCTGGATAGGTCAGGAAAACCCGCTGACTGACAGGAGGCATGTCTACTGGTGACTGTTAGCGTCTGGCTAGCTGCTCCTTTTTGTAGCTGCTGACTGTAGCTGCCCTGACCGGTCTCTTTAATTGGACATCTTGGACCCTGATCCGACCTAACGCATTATATATTAGGATACCATTGTTCTGCTAAGGAAGATCAAAAAGAAGAAATTACAGGAAATGCAGATATAGAGCCGTCATTCACATGCTTTCTCATTTTCTGTCCCTAAGCATTCCACTAATGTGTAGGAGGACTTGGATGGTTAAGTTTCCTCTTTATCCAAAGATGGCTAAAGCAAAGCCCAAGCTCATCAAACTCAAGAGGTCCTTTTCTGTTTTCCCTCCTACTTCCAGCTTTCTCATGTGTCCTAAGCAATGGCTTCTTAGACTCCCAGGAGCAGGTCGGCAGGCTGCTTTGTCTTCCAAACAAATAAATCATTCCTTATTAAAAATCCAGTCTGTTTTCCGATTCAAATCTTTCAGGTCATCTCTATAGCCCTCCCCTTCAGCAAGACGATTTGTTGGTTGGGGACACATCTATCCCACTGGAAAACTAATGAGATTGACATAAATCATGAGCTGGCCCAGCAGCTCCCACCCTGAGCCTTGTCATTAATGTGTTTGCTGCAAGCCTTATAAGCATTGAACAGCCCAAGGCTGAGGAACTTTGACCTTGGACTCCAGGGGGTATTAATGAGAGGCCTTCCAGCTCCTGTGCTGTGTCACACTGCCTAAGCTTTGTGTACCTTTCTTCTTACGTTTGCCAGTGAGGAAAAGAGAACTCATTTTAGCAAGATAATGTTTCACAGGTGCCACTTGTGGTTTTAGATTCTGCTGAAAACAGATCTGAGTTCATGTAAAGTTGATTATCAGTCTCCAGCCCCTCCGTGCAGTTCTGTCTCAGATTCAGAAGCTGATGGTTACGAGTCACTAATAAACACACTCCTAGGATTCAGGCTCTTCTCTTCTGTCACTTTGCCCATTTCTGGAGAATCTATGAAGATGAATTTCTATCCAGCCTCACCTTCTCCCCATCATGTGTTCACAAATGCAGGATGCTCCTGTAGGAACATGAGCAATTGTGAGGACACTGTAACAAAGATTAAGTATAACCAGCTACGACAAGCATTATGCTAAGATCCATGAAGAATGAAAGGGAAATGATTGTTTTCTGCAGCATTTTATGAGGAAAGCAAGGTTGACCTGATTTCAGGATTTCTTGTTAACCTAAAAAGGGAGAAGTGAGCTGTCTAGCCAGGAGATCTTCATCCTTAAGACAGTCTTGTGGCACATGGTTGGCACCTATAGAAGTTGCTATAACTGTCTGGGGTTCTGCTGCTGCTGTGATCACTGGGGTCCTACCGGGTACCTGGGCGATTTAGTAGAACTGAGAGATTGAGGAGCTAGATGCATGTACATCTCACAGGAAGAACTTGAAGGATACCCAGATTTGCAAGTCCCTGTCTTCATTTTCTCTGTATATATTATTGAATTTCCTATTATCCATCATGGCTGACCTCATGTTTCTTTGCCAATATCTTGAACCCAGCTTTAGGCAGGTCAGCCTACTCAGATTAACCCAACAAACTATATATAGTCTGCCTGTGGGCTGGTTTAAGATGCTGCTGTTTGCTCCCCAGCAGGATCCTTGGCTCCAGCTAGCTGTCTTGCTGTTGCCTACTGTTGGTCACCAAGAAGCTCAAGATAGATTGTACACGCACGGCTTAGTTCAGTGAATCACTATCTCTGGAAAGCACTTTTGACAGTTTTTGTTGCTTTTCTTTTTCATCAAAGCCTAGCTATTTGCATTTCAGAATACAGATGCTCCTCAACTTAATAATGGGACTACATCCGATAAACCATCATACACTGAAAATATGCACTGAAAATGCAAGTAGTTGACCAACCTACCCAACACCAGTGCTCAGCAGCACAGCACACCAGAGGTGGTTTCCCCTTAGGATCCTGGTGCTTGCTGGGAGCTGCAGCTTGTGGCTGAGCATCCTGAAAGAGTATTGTACTGGATGTTGCTAGATCCTGGAAAAGATCTATGTTCAGAATTTGAAGTATACCTTCTACTGAATACTTTGCATCCTTGTAAAGTCAAAAAACCCTCAGCCAAACTATTGTTAGGTTGGGGTTGTCTATAGTATAATGGAATAAGGGCTTTATGTTTTTTTGGGTTTGTTTCCATATGAATTTATCCTAAGTGATTAAAAGTCAAATTGCCTGATGGAGTGTTCCATGAAAACATTGAAAGGAATAAGCAATCCTTCAGCTCTGAACAAAGCCACCTGAGAGCTCAGCCATTAACTCAGCAGAGGTCTTTAGTATGGAAAGGGACACAAGAAAGGTGTTCATTTCTCTTTAAAATAACTTCTAAAAATACAACCCTGTTTCCTGCAATGCTGTGTGTAGGAGGACAAAAATTAGAGGGAACAGAATACTCTTAGAAGTTCAATGAAATATTTTGAGCCAAAATAAATTGGAGAGCTATGGGCATCATATGAACTTATTATCTATTGAGATGACAGGATTTTTATGGTGACCTTATGAAACACGCCTTAGCTGTGTTTTTGGAATCAGATAAAGATAAATAAATAAGATAGCTATTTATCATTATAATTCCAGGGTGCAAATCACTTAAAAAATAAGGCCTGTGGATTGGTAGGGGATGGAGCCACAGGGCTCCTGTGGGGGCTCACTTGATGTTTTAGGGTCTGCAGCAAGGAATCCTGAATCCAAATTCTTAGAATAAATCTTAGATTTCTCTATAATTTATAATCTAGCCTTTTAGTTATCTGCAAAGAATAAGGGGGCATTGGTTCTCCATCTTATTTAAAGATTCTTTTTAGTAAGTATGGAGCAAAAAAACACTTTTAAAAGTCCTTTCTGTATTTTTTAGCATTTTATAAACTTCAAACAAGTCATAATTGGTAAAAGCATAAGTTAAAATGCACTAAATAAACAACTGAAAACCATGGATTTTAAAACCATGTGATGGTAACTTAACAAAAAACCAAATGAAATCAAGGGAAAATTAAAAAGATGTGGGCCCTAGATTGTGCTTGATCAAGAAATTGTAGAGGTTTTAAACTTAGTAGACAAAAATAACCCCCTCAGATTCTTCACACCTAAAATGTAAGCCAGTCCCTTTAGTATGATGGGGGCATTTTCCCTCCAGTCCTGTCCTGGGAAAAATTAGCTGATGCTCCAGAGAGGGAGAAGTGTTACTTGGTAAGATTGGCAAATATGAAATATGATTTCCAGTCTGTGATCAATGCTTCATTTTCATGATGTTGCCTTTTTGTAGGAAAATTATTTGTTTTTGGCTCTAGGTATATAATTGACAGCTGCCAATAATTGTTTTTTTTTGGTTAGTATAAACATAGCAACTCTTCAAGAATATAAAGTGCTGTACTTTTGACTTAAAACTTGAAATCAAACAAAATTTTTATAAGTGATAAACAAAATTCTTATAAGTGCAAGCATTATTTATGTGTGCACATTTGTGAATATGTGTGTGTACCTGTGTTTGTAGGGCTGTGTTTATGTGTGTGTGTGTGTGTGTGTGTGTGTATCTTCAGCAGATCAACTTGTGAGGCAGATGACATAAGCAATAACTCTTTCCTTCAGCAATAGGCCAGTTGGTAGCTCATGGAGCAAATTTTAATGTGCATAAGAATTATGAGTACAGATTCTGGGCTCTGACTCTTGAGATTCTGGTTGAGTAGCTCTGGGATGGAACTCAGGACTTTACATTTCTACTAAGCACTGATCAGCTGGAATGCAGGTGATTGTCTAGATGGCTGTGATGTAAAGAAACATTGCTTTTGAGATGTGATCATGGAGTTCCTTTCAATTTTTTTTTCCTAGCTCTAGCTCTTCCTTCAATCTTGAGGTCTTCCCTTTCAGAATCAAATTAAAGCCATGAAATGTCCAGGAAATATAAAATCTTCAGTGAAGTTGGCATTCTGCCAGGTTCTCAGCCATTGGTGCTTTCCAGCCTGACTTAATGATTCCTCTGTGAAGGGCTTGATAATAAGAGGCTGGGCTTAGTTATGCAAATTATTTTCATACCAAGTATCCATCATAGGATGCACATTTTAATTGGGGGGGGGGGGAAACACAACTGGTGCTATGCAACATTCAGGATTTTGGCTGCTGGTGGAATGTCGTGCACCATGCAATGTTTTGCGGTGAGTCTGGGGTATTCCATTTAAAATGAGCCCATTGATTCAGCTGATGAAGAAGGAGCAGCGTTGTTGGGAACAGACTGTGATGTTTTCCCCATGGTGACATTCAGGAAAGGACTGGCTACACTAGAGGGATGGGCTTTTGCATGCTCAGCTGCTCCAGGTCTTTGTAATTGCTTTTCTCTTGTGATTTCCTTGATAAATGAGCCAAACTGTTCTCTTGAAACCAAAACTAGATATGGACCAGCTGAGGCCGTTGGAGAATCCTGTTTAGAGTTTGGATTCCTACTTTTCTCAAAGTAAGTGCATGTTTTTCAAAGGGTTTCCCACTTTATATGCATACAAAAGGGGGAGGGACGGTCCACCCGTGGCGTTAAATTTTTCATGAGGAGGATACTTTTGCGCCTCCCAGGTGGATGGTCTGATGCTAATTAGCGAGATGCTGGTCTCTGCGCCAAGCACATGTGTGCTGTGTTCTGCATCTGCTAAGAGGTGAGGCCGCTATTTCTGGTGCTGTTTACGGCACTACTTCATTGTCTTGACTTTGTGCTGAAATGTCGTTTTAGCCATAGTTCACCATAAACCACGTGACTTTTTTCCCTCTCTCTAGTGAAATTCAGGTAAGTGGAGCGTCGTTTTCCTGAACTTCAAATAGTTGGTAAGCACCAGTGCTTCTACAAGTGTGCAGGGTAGAGGGTGCTAGCAATGGAAGGCTGAGTGCTGCTGTGTGCTTCTGGGCAGTGATCTCTATACTTTTTATTATTGATCCCTGTGGCATCTGTGTCTCTTGGGTGCTGAGATTATGGATTTGAAATATTCTGTACTAAAATTCTAAAGTGACTGAGTCTTGATTTTCAAGCCAGGTTTCAAAAGTTATTTTGAAATGATTTGAAGTAAATACTTGCATTTATTATAAGTAGCCTTTATGCAATTATCTGATTTTAACAATGGTTTTATATAAGGTTTATATCACATAAAGATGGCATTATTGGTATGTTTGCAATATATATGCATATTTTTTTAGTATGGTTTTTAGACAAAGTATATATAGTTTTCACTTTAACTTGCATTTAGCCTTTTCTTTGGGTTGAGAACTTGACTGTTTTCTCTGTCTTGTATGATTTGATGAGAGTATATTCTGTATGTGACCTCTGTGCCTGCATGTTAAAGTTGCTACCTCCTCCTTAGAAATACATTTAATAATTTATTACGAGGATTGATTGAAAGTGTAAAACGAATTTAAAAATTCAGATAAAAGTTTTTAAGGGCAGCAATGGGAGCATGAATAAATCAAAACACAGTATCCTCCATCTCCTACCTGAGGTAAATGTTTAAGTTACATAAATAATTCCCCAGTCTCTGCAAGAATATGAAATCATAAGAAAATTTTATTTCAGTGGTACCTGGGAGACAGAGGAGGGCAGGATGAGGGTGAAAGAAATGGGAGTCTCTGCAAGACATTTTTCAAGAACAGCAACGTTTTTAGCTTCTAAAATACCTTTGCTCTTAATATTAAGCAACCACTTCCATCATTGTTATTGCTCAATAAAACTTGTTTATGGCTGTAGCCCTTTGGGGTATGCAATAAAGCTTTCTTTTTCTCCTCCTCACTTTCCCCCATATATTTAAGTTACTAATTGAAGAAAACAATTATAAGAAAAATATGAGGAAGGGGGGCATTGTATTGACCAACAATATAAAGTTAAATTTCTAGACCACTCAATGTGCCTGCTGGCTTTTTTTGGGAGAAGGCGAAGATCATTGGGAATTTCAGTAAACCTCTTAATTAGATTCTCACTGCTCATTTTATTGTTCCTGCCAGGTATGACTTTGTATTGCTTACAAATACCCACCGGAAGAAAAAGTGTGAGCTTTTCTTGTTGGAAGGTGTGTATTTAAATTCTACTGTAACTCTTAATCATTGAGTATGGGTTTTCTGTGCTAAGATGAAGAACACTGAAAGTTCTTATGTCAGGCAGTATGATGTTTTCTTTGAAGGAGGTTGAGAATCCAGACAGTGTGAGTTCATTCTGTTGTCAGGAAGATGTGGGTAACTTTCAGACCGGTTTCCCATGTGTATTGAGTTGCTACAATGACTGTTGCAAATCTGGCTTTTTGTGCTCAAATGCTGGCGCCCAGACCCAGGGGAGTGATTGTACCGCTGAACTTTTCCTGCATAGCCATCATCCCCAAGATGCGTGTTGTCTGCTCTGAGTCCAGGACTCTGGTGGTTTGAGGTCTTGAGACAATGAAAGGAAGCTTGAAAAGACTGACACACATAATCAGACAGTTGCAAACTTCTTGCTTGTTTCTGTGGAATTCGAAACACTTTTCTATTCCTGTAATTCATCTTTATCCACTTGCACCACAGAGGCAGGGATTACAGGGCTGCTTTAAAGAAACAAACAGGAGGGGAAATGGATGTCAGAGTATTTTCTCTTAAATTAAGGACCTAGAAAACTGTGGTTATGCATTTTAGTCTATTCAGGTGAAGATTCACATGGTGACTTCATAAAGTGTCATTGATTATGCTGTGAATCCTGTTTCTGGCCTTGGAAACTGCATTTCTAGGGTGGTTTAGCTCTCACCCTGAGTTACTGGAAGGCGCCATCATCGTGACAGTGCTGGGTGTTTTCTGTCCATGTGCACCAGAGTCCAGGAGGCTCCGTCTCCTCTTGCTGGGTTGAGCTGTAGGAGGAAGGGGAGAGTCTGCCACAGTATTACGCTGCAGGCCCTGTCCCAGCTGCCCAGGGGTTCCTTCCACTCAGTTTGTCCAGCTGACATTGCTATTGCTTCTCTCATGAAACTTCCATTAGCAGGACTCAGGTCTTGTCAAGGGGAGGATTGGGAAAGATCAGGTCATACTTAGCTTTTTAAATTTCAGGGACCAGGTAGTCCTGGAGTAAAAAAAATAGGCTACAATTTTAATTTTAAAATTTTATTTTTTAAGTGTATTTTTGACTGACACATAATAATGATACATTATGTAATTATTGAATGACACAGGATACAGTGTGTGCTGGTCAAATCAGAGTAACTGTCCTATGTATCACCTCAAACCTTTGTTGATTCTTTGTGTTGGGAACATTCAAACTCCCCCCTACTACCTACTTTCAAATATTGCTGCTGTGCTGTAGAGCACTCCAAATTATTTTTCCTATCCGTCTGCAACACTGCACGCGGTGACCATCCTCCCTCCCTCCCCTTCACCACCTTTTTATTTTGACAGCCCCGTAAGTTTTAAGGTCTTTTCACCCCTTACCTGCCACCCTCATTGTCGTTATCTCTTTACTTTTGTTGCCTATAGAAAGTTTATTAAAAGAAAAGATGTTTTATTCCAGAAGGTAGAACTCTAAGGTCAGATGTGAGTCCTTTAGAAATGGAATTAGATCAGCTTCATGAAAAGCTCATTAAATGCCATCATTTAAAAAAAATTATCAATAGACACAAACTTTTTTTCAGACCAGCATTAGGGTGCATTGGGCCTGGTGATCTCTGGGATGTCTCTGAGTTGCCTGGTTCTGTGACTTGTGTGTGTGCTCAATGCTCTGTTTCCAAGCATTCTTAGGAGCAAAGCCAAAAGTTTGTGAATATAGAATCCAGGATACTGCCAGAAACTTCTCTGGGATTTCACTCAAAAGCACCCCGCTGTAATGTTTACACAGTGTTGATGTGATAACCTGCATGTTAGCTGCAAATCCTTCTCAAAGGCAAGAAGCATTTAGAGCCACTGGAGAGTCCTCTGGAACCTTGACCCTCACTTCCACTCCCAAGCTATTTAGACTTAGCACTCAGCCTGCTCTTTTGGAAACCTCAGCTAAGTAACGGAAGCCGCTGTCCCAGGTCCTAAAGAGTTTGGATGCTCATTGTTCACAGACATGTGAATAGTGGCATGACTCACAGGGCCCGTTTAGAGCTATTAAATTCCAGTTCATTTTAACTAGTCCTTAAAGTAATTCTGCAATAGCTGGGCATAGTTCATTTGTAAGTCGCTTATCATTATGAAAGTTATTTTTTCTTTTAGTATATCCATAAAATAAATAAACAACAGAACAAGGTAATATATCTTTCTATTTTATGGGTCTGTTTTCTGTGCAACACAGAAGCCACTTTATCATCACGTATTTAAATTGCTTTAAAATGTTCATTCCTGGACTGAGGCAGACTCTGATTTCTTCATGCCTGTTGGTAGAAAGGTATGTGGAATATTATTAGATCAAAAGTGAATGAAGTTTTTGTTGTTCTTTTTTACATTTTCTTATCCTAGGTGTCAAGGAGGAATCCATGTGAAATGTCTTATTATTTGAGTAGTAAGACAGAAACAGTCTTGATGTTATTTCCAGTGGCCAAATGATTGGACAGTTGGCTTCACTTGGGGATGCAGACAGAGGACAGAATGTGGAGGAGGAAGGATGGCCCTTTGGGGTGGAAGTTTGTGTTTCAGGCTCTCCCCTCTCTTTGTCATGAAGTTTCCTGGTTGGACCATACACCATCTTGCATTAATTGACCTGATTATCAATGTCTGTGCTTTGGGTAGTGATGAAGCCTGTTGAGTAGTTGTGATTTAGTGTGTTTGTTTAGATTTTTTAATTGGTCAGTGTTTTAATCAGCTGTTTTGCTACTGTAATTAAAAGACCTGATGAGAACAATTTTAAGGAGGAAAAATTTATTTTGGGGCTCATGGTTTCAGAAGTCTGAGTCCATCGATGGCCAGCTTCATTTCTCAGGGCTTGAGATGAGGCAGCACATTATAGCAGAAGGGTGTGGCAGGAAAGTAGTTGGGGACGTGGCACCAAGAGGCAGAGACTGGGGAGGAGAGGGAGAGAGAGAGGGGCACAGACTCCACTCTCTATTGACAAAATATATACTCCAAAGGCACACCCTCAGTAAGCTACCTTTTCCAGCCACACCCTACCTGCCTTCGGTTACCACTTAGTGAATCCCTATCAGTGGATTAATTCACTGATTGGGTTAAACTTCTCATAACCTAAACCTTCTTGCAGTGTCTCACACATAAGTTTTTGGGGAGCACCTGACATCTAAACCATAACAGTCAGGAAGAGTGGTTACAAAGAGGAGTTTGTAGGCAGAGATTGTAAGCTGGAGATTGGATGGTTTGGGACCAGAGACCAGAAGACTGGCTGGCAGTGGAAGAACTGCAGAGCTGTGATTGTTGAAGTTTGGGAAGACTGATTAATTGGACTAGTTAATTTTCTGAGAGGCGGGAAATGAATTTCTTTGAAATCCTCTTCCATCTGTCCCTCCCAATGGCTGATACCCAGTTGTTCAGTTTTAGATCTTGGCATAGCTTGTAAATGGAAGGAATTTTGCCCCTGTTGTAATTTGTCATAATTTCTATCCTGTTCATATTGATTTTGACAGTAAAGGATAGAATTTTGATGCATCATTATCAAATGTCTATTGAGCTTTTCACATGTGCAAAGCTCTGTGCTTGTTGGGTATGCAAAGATGTGGTAGCTGTGGCCCCTGCCAGTGACATAGTGAATATTTACTAAGCACTGATCCACACTGCAGTCACTGTCTCTTTATCTTGTGTGATTCTTACAACTTCATGCCAGGTAAATTCAACAACATGCCATAGGACACAAAGTTGGTGGCACTGAGATTCTCTGACTCACATGCCTCGTCTATCTTTTTATGCTATTTTGGCTAAGTGAAAGGTTTGTGTGGGGGAGAGGTGAAAGTGAAAGCGGGAAGTGTTTGCCAGTGTCCTCGTTATGAGGAGCTCTTCATGTCAGGTGTGGAGCCTGGCTTTATTCCATGTGGGGTATGGTGGCTTACCATAGAATAGAGGTGCCAAGTAATGAATACCTGTTCTAAAAGTGACACTGAACAGGAGACAGAAGAATGAGAGAAATTATAAAGGGTATCTGTCTTAATGAGATTTACATTCATTTATTCAATAAATATTGAGTGCTTTACTAAATGCCAACCACACTATCAATCACTAAAGTAGTGGGCAATAAAGACAAAATACTTGTCCCTGTGGAGCTTATATTTCAGTGTTAGGAGATAGGCATTAACAAATATACCTATGAAAATAAAATATTACATAGGAATAACTGCTATTAAGAAGATATAGACTAAGGAAAGTAAAGAACATTTCCAGAGGGAATTACTTTTGGGTGGGAAGGAAAGTCCTCTCTCAATATGTGTTATCTGAGCCGAGACCTGCATGATGCAAAAGAGCCCATTCAAATATCTCAGGAGAAGAAAGGTTCAGGTAGAGAGATGAGCAAGTGTTAAGGTCCTGTGGTAGGATCAAAAACCCACAGAGGCCAGTGTGGCTCAAACAGGAGGGAGAGGGAAGAATGAGGCTGAGAGGTAGGCAGGGACTATGTCATGTCTGTCTGGTACATTGTGCTAAAGCATGGAGTTTATCCCACATGTGGCAAGACACTGGAGGTTTTCAGGAAGGGAAGGAAGCCTGTAAGCCAGTTCAGGTTTTGACAAGATGACCATGATGGTTTTGTGTGGATAGTAGATGGTCAGGAGCCCCGTTAGGAGGTTCTGGTACAAGACCTGGTTCACCGATGAGTGCTGTGGATTCTTGCTACAGCTAGGCAGGAGCAGGCCAACAGAACACATTTTAGAGAATAAGGGGAGAGGGTAGACTTAAGTGGGATGCGAGGTGAAGAGAGGAATCAGGAGCACTACTGAATTTTTGCCCTGAGCAACTGGATAGATGTGATGAACTTTATTTAGGAGGGGAAGACTTGGAGAATAATGGGTTTAAGGGAGGAAAAAAAAAGGGTCTTTTTTGGGTAGGTTAGGTTGGAGATCTATATTGGATATCCAAGGTGAGATCAGTGGGGCATAAGCAATATTTGAAGAGGTAATGGCTGATAATTTTCTAAATTTGATTAACGACATGCCTTGATTCAAGAAACTCCACAATCCCTTCAACAGAGGAACCATAAAACCGACAGCCAACTTCTCAATAGAAACAACTCACAAACTGGAGACAATGTCATCTTTCAAACGAAAAAAAATAATTTCTAAATGAAAATCCCATGAATCCGTCAACATATTTTTCAAAAAGAATTCTAAGTTCACTCACTCTTATCAGTGAAAATATCCTTTGAAGACAGTGGAAAAATGAAGATATTTTTCAGATAAATGAAAACAGGAAAACATAAATATTTTCAGCAAAGTCAAATGGAAGTATGGAGATAAAGGAGGGGATAATATATTTAAATGACCCGTCTTTGAGTTCCTTATCCATGCCCCTCTTTGAAGAGTACTTAAGGCACATCCTATTTTCCCTGCCTGATGTTTTTCTCACCTCTCTTTATTAATTTACCTGTATGTATGGAGTTATTTTCTTGTCTCCCTCTCTGGACAACGTCTTCTGGAGGCAGGGTCCAATGCATTACCATGAACTAGCTTTGTACATGCCACACAGTAGGTGCTTAGTACAGGTGTAGTAAACGAATGAATAAATGAATCCAGTAGCTGTATTTGTTTTCGGTTAGAGAAATGTCAAACAGAGGAAATGGATTCACTTTTGTTTGTGTGTTTATCATCCTGGATATGCTGTTGCAGTATTGTGTTTTAAGTGTTCTCTATGCATGTAAGGATGTGTTTTAAGTGTTCTGTATGCGGGTAAGGATGAACTTAATCTAGGATATTGTGGAATAGAAAAAAACTCATAAGTAAATATATGCTATTGGTTTGATATGGATTTATCTTCTTCCCAGGGAGAAAATTGTTCAGCTGAATTCTGTAATTGATCGCTTGATGTTACTCAAGAATATTGATGACCATTTCAATCCTTTGGGGCAAGTAAGGAAGATAAAACTGTTTCTTTAAATGAAAAAAAATTGTTTCTGTTCTTTGATGTTAATGATATATTAGGAAGAAGGAATTACTAAAAGGCTTTACAATTATTTAAGTGATTATTTTGCAGGTTTTGCTCTTTGTGGCACAGAATTCATTTTAATAATGTTTTGTCCACTAAAACCTGTTAAATTTTTTGAGATAAGCACTATCTCAGTGTATTTTTTTTGTTAGTGCATACTGATTATAAAGAATAGTGGGCTTTACTGTATCATATTTGTATGTGCACAAACCATATTTGATCATTTTCAACATCCTTCCTTACCCTCCACCCCTGATCCCCTTTCCTCTTTACAAAGAGTCTTCCTCTAAATCCATTTCGTATTTTATAGTTTGTTCTATATTCCACATGTAAGAGAACACACAATATTTGTCTTTCTGAGTCTGACTTGTTTTGCTTAACGTGATCTCTAGTTCTGTTCATTTTCCTGCAAATGACATGAGTGAATTCTTCTTTATGGCTGAATAATCCTCCATTGTGCATATATTCCAGATTTTTAAAAATCTATTTATCTGATTCCCTAACTTGGCTACTGAGAATTGTGCTGCAGTAAACATGGGTATGCAGGTAACTCTAATAGAATGCTGACATTCTTTTGGATATATACCAAGGAGTAATATAGCTAGGTTGTATGGTGGTTCAAATTTTAGGTTTTTGAGGAATCTCCATACAGATTTCCATAGTGGCTGTACTAATTTATATTACCACTAACAGCGCATAAGAATTCATTTCCCCTAGATCTCACCAGTATTTATTGAATTGCCATGCTGAAAGGGCTGAGATGGAATCTCAAAATAGTTTTGATTTGCATTTCCCTGATGGCTACAGATTTGAACATTTTTTAGGTAATTATTGGCTTCTGTTACTTCTTCTGAGAAGTGTCTGTTTAGTTTATTTGCCCATTTATTGATTGGGCTATTTGATTTTTGGTATTAAGTTTTTTTTTTTAATTTTCTATATATTTTGGATAGTAATCCTCTGTCAGAAGAATAGCTGGTAAAAATTTTCTTTCCTTTTGTAATTTGTCTCTTCACTTGGTTGTTTTCTCTGCTGTGCAAAAGCTTTTGAATTTGATACCATACCATTTGTCAATTCATGCTATTATTTTCTGAGCTATAAAATCCTATCTAAAAAGAAATTGCCCGGACCTGTATCTAGAAATGTTTCATTTATGTTTTTGTCTAGCAGTTTCTTAGGTCTTTGGTCTGTATTAAATTGATTTTTTTTGTACAGCATGAGAGATAAGAATCTAATTTCATTCTTTTACATAGAGATATCTAGTCCTCACCCCTTTACACCATTTGTTGAAGGGCCTGTTGTTTCTCCAAGATATGTTTTTGGCACCTGTGTCAATAATGAGATGTCTGTAGCTGCATGGATTTACCTTTGTATCTACATGTCTGTTTTTATGCCAGTACCTTCTTGTTTTTTTTAAATAATTTATTTAAATGCATTTCAAGTCATAGTACATATATAGAGCTCAATTTTTCCATTTCTCTGGTTGCAAACCAGATAGAGTCACACCATTTGTGTCTTCATACATGCACCAAGGATGGTAATGATGACCTCAATCAACCATCATTACTATAACCATTCCCCTTTCCCTTCCCCC